>CM056393.1:16349549-16473991 GCA_029718625.1 Synaphobranchus kaupii
GGTCTGGGTGCTTCTCGCTTCGTTTCGCGAAAGAAAACACATTTGGTGATGACCTTTTCATTTTAGCGAGACCAAGCTGTTCCTGTTCATAAGAATGGTGGATAGTGCTTCTTGTTGTCTGTCAGCCAATCACAACTCATCAATCTACCAGACACATCCGTTCACATAACCTTAAGAGAGGCTTGAATCACTTAAATCGAGATGGAGCCTTTCTTTCGTGACACAAAACGCTAATTATGTGAGGGAGATCGCTGCAAGCAAAAGCCAGCGGGTACCTGTAATTCCTCTGTGTGTAGTCTTATGGTTATTGTTAAAAAGGATGAGGAAAATGTAGCAGCCTATAACATTTTAAAACGTTTGCTTTTATGTTTTTGATTGAACACCTTTGTTAAGACTATTTGGCTGCCACATCTCTTTCCCTTTATAAAATAAAGTATCCTAATTCTCTTGCGTGTCAGATTATCATTGACACTATAAAAGTAACCTATTTTATGAATCAACAGCAGCTATTTTGATGTTAAGCTAGTGCAAAAGTTTGTCCAGCTGTTTGGAGGCTAGGTAGGCTACTCAAGCTAAGCATTAAATTGAAGTTTTAAGTTTAGATTTTAAATTTAAAAGTTTAAATGAAATTTTTAAATTGCATCTCATTCTCGGGTTGGGTTGTACCAGGCCTAGACTGAATCCATACGGTAACAGGTCTGGTAGTCCATGGGTTTGTTCGGGTTCTGGTCTGCTTGGGTTTGGATCTTTGTCATTTGAAAATTAATTTAATCACGTTGAGTTCGGGTAGGAAATCCATGGTTTCAATTCTGGTCAGGCGACCTTTAACACATACACATGCATACAGAGACATCCATCCGCCCACATACACAAACATTCACGCACGCACCTGTGCACAAACACACGTATGCACTCAGGTATTAACACAAACTAATACACGTATGGTCTCAGTCGATGGCATCCATTAAACACACCCACACATAGAAACCACACCTGTATTCTTTTGCTAGGCTTTTAATGGAACCAGAGTGAATAGCCAGGCAATCGAAAATATAAGGGGTGACGAATAGCAGCTAGACAGTGAAAACACTCCTGACCTCTTATGCTGCAACACTGCCCTCTGCAGGACGTATTAGGAATTGCCAACAGCAATTGAAATAATTTTGAACGTGAAGACCACAGTTCCACAATTCAATCAAATCAATGAATAAATATACAGCTTATAATAAAGGGACACTTAATGCAAATGTGTTGCCATAGTGCAGAAAATATGTCAAATATCTATGGAAGAGTAAATGTTCTTTTCTCCTTTCATCACAGGACCTTGATATTGAAGCGCATATATAATATTCATTTTTAGTGAAAATAGTTTCTCATTGACAATGCAGCACTTGCTTCATTCCATAGTGCTTTCAAAGTGTCAGAGTTTATTAGGTTAAAAAAAAGAAGATGAAGATATGTGTGACTTGGAGCCACTGCCGAACTGATATGTGCCACCTTAAAAACAGGGAAGAGGTGCTAACTAGCACAATGACCTATCAAAACAGGTGAATCGAATATTAAAATTAATTATTTTTGCTTGTGGTGCAGTGGATAGCACCGTCGCCTCACGGCAAGAAGGCGCTGAGTTTTAATCCCGGCCGAGAGCCTTTCTGTGCAGAGTTTGCATGTTCTCCCCGTGTCCACGTGGGTTTCCTCCGGGTACTCCGGTTTCCTCCCACTGTCCCAAAGACATGCAGTTAGGCTAATTGGAGACTCTAAATTTCCCATAGGTGTGAGTGAATGGTGTGTGTGCCCTGCGATGGATTGGCGACCTGTCCAGGGTATATTCCTGCCTCTTGCCCAATGCATGCTGGAATAGGGTCCAGGCAACCCCCTCCCCACACGACCCTGACCAGGAATAAGCGGGTTAGACAATGGATGTTTAACCCCTGTACCCTATACCGTTGTGCTTTGAGGTGAATTGAATATTAAAACAGGTTATTTTGGGTTGAGTGTATAACCCCTGTACCCCTATACCCCCACGCTCCCAGGAGAATCGAATATTAAAACAGGTTATTTTGGGTTGAGTGTTTAACTCCTGTACCCCTATACCCCCACGCTCCCAGGAGAATCGAATATTAAAACAGGTTATTTTGGGTTGAGTGTTTAACTCCTGTACCCCTATACCCCCACGCTCCCAGGAGAATCGAATATTAAAACAGGTTATTTTGGGTTGAGTGTTTAACTCCTGTACCCCTATACCCCCACGCTCCCAGGAGAATCGAATATTAAAACAGGTTATTTTGGGTTGAGAGTTTGACTCCTGTACCCCTATACCTCCACGCTCCCAGGAGAATCGAATATTAAAACAGGTTATTTTGGGTTGAGTGTTTAACTCCTGTACCCCTATACCCCCACGCTCCCAGGAGAATCGAATATTAAAACAGGTTATTTTGGGTTGAGTGTTTAACTCCTGTACCCCTATACCTCCACGCTCCCAGGAGAATCGAATATTAAAACAGGTTATTTTGGGGGTGAGCGTGTAACCTCTGTACCCCTATACCCTGTGCTCCCAGGTGAACACAGGTTATTTTGGGGTGAGTGTGTAAACCCTGTACCCCTATACCCTGCGCTCCCAGGTGAACACTGTGTCTCTGGAGGACGTGATGCATGAGGATGCGGTGGGAGCCCTAAAGAACACAGCGGAGGTGGTGTACCTGAGGGTGGCGAAGCCCACAATCCTGTACCCCACCGACAGCTACAACCCTCCTGACCTCACCAGCTGTGAGTCCTACCATCCCTGTGCGTGTGTGTGTGTGTGTGTGTGTGTGTGTGTGTGTGTGTGTGCGTGTGTGTGCATGTGCATGTAGGAATATTATTTGTGCTTCATTAGAAATCCTCAAATACTGCATGAAATATTACTTGATATAGCCCAGTGTTTAGCCCACGTATCTCAGCTTCTGTTACTGTGATTGTTAAATACCATTTTTCAATATAATACTATTACATACATTTCTGTGTTTACAAATATGGTCTATGTGGCTATGTATTGTTGTGTTATATAATTTATTTTTGTTTGTTTTTTTTGCAGTAAAGCGATAGGGTATTTCACTGATTTGGTTTGACCTGCCAGTAAATTACAAATGAATGAAAGTGAATTGGATTGTACCTTGTTTTAAAATCTCAAGAAAACAATTTCCAAAATGTTCAAAGGATGACCCCATTTAGTCTTAAAAAGTCCTCTTTTTTTTACTTCATAGCGTACTCTCCACACATGGACAATGAGATGGGCCATCCCAACTACCTGGCCTCGGAATACACACAAGCCCTCACTCCCACATCCCCACGCAGATATTCCCCCATCCTTAAGGGCATGATGGGAGATGATGACATACCAAGGTAGGTCCCGCCTTGACACAAGTCACTCTGCGCACTGATTGGATTACATCCGCGGTGTTGTCAGGGAGAGTCATCTAATGTTCTGTTCCTATTCTCCTGGCTTCTTCTACACTCTCTCTATTCTCCACCCCTCTCCTCATCCCCTTTTTCCCAACTTATTTTTCTCCTTCTCTTCTGCTCCCTTATTTCTGTGGCCGTCTCGCTCCGTCTCCTGCAGGGAGCCCAGGAGGGTACTGATCCACAGAGGCTCCACGGGGCTGGGCTTCAACATCGTGGGGGGCGAGGACGGCGAGGGCATCTTCATCTCCTTCATCCTGGCGGGCGGGCCGGCCGACCTGAGCGGAGAGCTGCGCAAGGGCGACCAGATACTGAGTGTGAGTCTCCCTCTCTCTCTCTCTCTCTCTCTCGCCTCCTCCCTCTGTTTATTCCTTCCTCCTGCACGTTCTGTGATTGACCTTTGCACTCTCCTTTCATCTCCATTCTGCCCCATGCCCCTGTGATGATACATCTGTCAAGCTCAACAATGAAAGAGACTACCGGTTTTCATACAGGGATAACAAATTAACAGGACATAAGGTCTGTTATTACTCGCAGTGAACCGGTTTGCAATGTGGGTTGGCTGTTTTTAACATTAGTTTGCCAGAGACACTGGCCATTTCTTTTGGGGAAAGCTTGAAAGGGAAACAATGGAATTTCAGACATTAGGCAGTTTTTCCACATGAGCCTGAAGATGAGCTGAGTTGCTATAAGACTATTCACGAGCTGCAAGAATATTGTAAATATTAATCACAACAGGGGTGAAATGTAATTTGCCTTTTTCAGGGCATTTGATGATAACAGCAGCATTTCATTAAAGAGGAACAACTGACAAGGAGTAGTTGACACTTAGTGAAAATATTTGAATAGATTCTTTCAAACAAAAGAATCTATTCATGAGATTATGAGAATATGTGTCTCTTCTCTCATGACTCTGTGAGCCTACCTTTTTTTTTAGACTCAGCAGACACAGCTATTTGGAAGCTCAAGTTTGTCTGTCTGTCTGTCTACAAGAATCTGTCTACATCATATTCTCCCCCAATTGAATTCTTCAACCTCATGCAATCTCTCTCTCTCTCTCTCTCTCTTTCTTTCTATTTATATATATATCTCTCTCTCACACACACACACACACACACACACACACACACACACACACACACACACACACACACACACACACACACACACACACACACACACACACACACACACACACGCACGCACACACACACAGGGGTGCACAGGGATGTTTATGTTTGTTGTGGTTCTGTTTTTTAGCTTGGGGGAGGTTTTTTTCTTGTGATTGTTTTATTTTTGGGGCTGAATATTCACTAAAAATCAGTCTGCACACACACTGGTTCATTTTGTCTCTGGTATGGGAAAGCCATTTGGAAGACCAGGCGCAACAAGATCCAGGGTCTGGGGACTGTGGAGAGAGAGAGACCTGTGATGATGATGATGAAGGGGCTGTTAGCTGATTGCCTTAGGGTGGAGGTGGCATATTATGGGCTGGTGGGGAACATGGAGGGTTTTTGTTCATACATGGCGTGTAGGAGGTGCTCTATGTACGTATGGTGAATGTAGGCGTGTAGGGGTTGCTCTATGTACGTATGGTGAATGTAGGCGTGTAGGGGTTGCTCTATGTATGTATGGTGAATGTAGGCGTGTAGGGGGTGCTCTATGTACGTATGGTGATGGTGCTTTATTGTTTGCATTTTAGGCATTGTGGTTTTTTATGTAAAGTCAAACTTTCTTTGTCTTCTGTATTTATTTAATTTTTTATTAATTCATTTTCAATTTTTTCTCAGAGTGATTGCACAGAGGAAGCAGTTTTGTTTAATTTGTTCACTCTCTCCTTCTCTCCTCTCTCCTTCTCACTGTTTGAGGCTGGAAACGTATCAGTAGCTTTTCACATTCAAACAGCTTTCACTTGCATTAGAGCCAACCAGAGGTGTAAAATCCAGGGGTCAGAAAATAAAAGTCCTACCATGTGTTTCTTCCGCCCATGAACTCAGCCAGCTGATTTCACTAATTAGTTCTAAGAATTCTAGCTGAAGAATTAAGAATTAACAAAATCCACGTGATTGGAGCCAAATACTGGGGAGGACTTTTACCTTCTGAACCTGGATTTTACACCTCTGGACCCAACCCCTCACTGTGTGAGACTTTCATACACTGGTTCTCTTTATCCGCAGCCCCCTCCCCTACACCCCCTCCCCCAAATGCTCCATCATCCCCTCTGATCTCCGTTACCACATCTCCCCCCTCTCCGCCATCCTGTCCTTCTATCACCCCATCAATCTCCGCAGCGGAGCGCGCGGAGTCATTAAAGAAAGGCCCTTCACCAGCTGTGGGGTCGGTTCCAAGCGCTCGCTCCGTAATTGGTACGGCTGATTTACGGTCCCAATTAAACCAAGGTCATGCCAGCCACTGTATACCCAGGTTTATGGCCACACGGTCCATGGAAGTGGCTTTTTTTATGAGCAGCAGTGACCATGGCGAGAGACATGTCTATATCGCTACATTAATAATCACCACATGGCTTCCACCAATAGCACACCGTCGTAATTAATAACTCAGGTGTTGCCATGAATGTAATTTAGACTGTGGGAAGTGATGCCCCTGTTGACCCTGTGACCCCCCCCTCCAGGTGTCAGGTGAATTTAATGTTGACCCCTCCCCCATCTCTCACTTTCACAATGACACCCTCTTTTGATTTACTCTCCCCCAAATTCAGTTTCAAAGTTCTTTATTTGAAATGAAAGTGCAGCTAAAGCATTTATCTGCGAAGTCATTTGATAACAAAAGGTCAACCCATTATTGTTCATTCAGGCCTAATGGAGCAGTAACTATTTCTAGTCACAGTGATAATTACAGAAGCAACCCAAATGATATAAGTTACATAAAAGCTAATAATTACCTCAGAATTCCCTAATGCTGTCGTTTTTTTTATCCACAGCACATTACTTTAAAGGAAGCGAGCTTTAAGCTGTCCTCTCAAAATGTCTCATAATGTCCAATTCTCATAATAGGCTTTTGCAGCTTGAAATAACATGGACAGTTTTTAGTTCAACATACCGTGCCAAGCACACATTGGGTCAGTGGCCCTCACAAGGTAGACTGATAAATGGTCGGTCTTCTGCGTCCAACCAAGTGTTTCCCTGGGATTCACCGTCTCACAGAATGACCTGAGATGCCTTTTAATGGCTTTTAATCATTTGAAGTGCTTCTGCTTGCCAGCCTCCCCCAGTGCTTGCCGTTGCTCAGTGTCTCAGCGATCTCTTAGGTGGCGTAAGGCCGGTTATACTGCAGCCAACGGCACCACAAGCCCCTCCTGGAAGATAATCTGTACCTTTTCCCTCTCTGTATATATCACAGCATTTGGATATGATATGCCGTTTTATAGAATGTTGGCAGAACTTGTGTGTATTGCTGCAGTGCAGGAGGAAGTGCATCCTTTGTCTCACAGTGATGACAAAATCTATTTTCCTTTGGGTTTCCAGGTTCACCTTTGTTGACCTTTGTTTATGATGTCATAATGGCTGGTGCATCTGTGTTTGGGTCAGATCTGTATCAGGTTTCTGAGATACTGCACTGCACTGTCTTTTTAGGTTATGACTCACTGGAATAGTGTTCGTCTCATGATGGTTATAGATCAAGTCAAATTCAGCTCTAAAAGATATTGTGCATTGATATCTTTTATGGCCATATTCAAAATGAGTCATTGATTTTGTAGACCAATACGTATGCTCTAAGTCTTAGTTTTGATAACACAACTGACAATGAACTTGGTATTTTCATGTGCTTGTACTAGCACAAAATAAATTTAATTGTGATCACTGTGTGGGATACGGCAATTACATAATGGGAAAAAAATTGCCAACAAGACTTAGATATTTTGTTGTGATGGACCTTGTAAGCTACTGTTGGTCTTTTTCTTCTTGTGTACGTATAACCTGACGTCTGTCATGCACGTTTCTTCTGTAGTGTAGCTTTAATGTGCTTTAGTAGTGAGTTACAAATTAGTCAAGGATGTCCTTTTCAGTAATCCAGATGCTCTATTATTCCTCATACAATCTCTCTCTTTCTCTCTGTCTCTGACTCTGTCTCTGTTTCTCTCTCTTTCTCTGTATATCTCTCTCTCTCTCTGTATCTCTGTCCCTCTCTCTCTCCATGTATCTCTGTGTATCTCTCTCTCTCTCTCTCTCTCTCCGTCTCTCTCTGTGACTCTGTATTGAGTGCTGACCCTCTCTGTGACTGTGTATTGAGTGCTGACCCTCTTTGTGACTCTGTACTGAGTGCTGACCCTCTCTATGACTCTGTACTGAGTGCTGACCCTCTCTGTGACTCTGTACTGACTGCTGACCCTCTCTGTTGCTGCAGGTGAATGGAGTGGACCTCAGGCATGCCACACATGAGCAGGCTGCGGCCGCACTGAAGAACGCTGGTCAAACTGTCACCATCATCTCCCAGTACAGGCCGGAGGGTGAGTCCAACGCAGCTGGACGCACAGTAATGATAACATACACACAAAACAATACAAAACAACGCAATACACAGCAATACAGACATGCTGAATACACACAGTGCAGGTAAAATTGATGTAATATAACACAAGCCAATCTAATGCTACACACTACAGATAATGGCAAAGAAATACAGTATAACCCAATCCAATACAACACAAAAGCAGACCAGTTAAGTACTGCATGGTGAGACCGTGCAGTAAATTACATAACCAACCAGCCAAGTACAATCCAATATCAATTGAAATTGATGTAATACAATATACTACATTACAGGATAGTTTAATGTTAAGGTGTTGTGTTCAGAGTGCAGCCACTTTAAGAACACATAATGATGGTGTGTATTGTGTGTGTTCAGAGAACAGCCATTTTAAGAGCACATAATGACGGTGTGCATTGTGTGTGCAGAGTACAGCCGTTTTAAGAACACATAATGACGGTGTGCATTGTGTGTGCAGAGTACAGCCGTTTTAAGAGCACATAATGACGGTGTGCATTGTGTGTGCAGAGTACAGCTGTTTTAAGAGCACATAATGATGGTGTGCATTGTGTGTGCAGAGTACAGCCGTTTTAAGAACACATAATGACGGTGTGCATTGTGTGTGCAGAGTACAGCTGTTTTAAGAGCACATAATGACGGTGTGCATTGTGTGTGCAGAGTACAGCTGTTTTAAGAACACATAATGACGGTGTGCATTGTGTGTGCAGAGTACAGCCGTTTTAAGAACACATAATGACGGTGTGCATTGTGTGTGCAGAGTACAGCCGTTTTAAGAACACATAATGACGGTGTGCATTGTGTGTGCAGAGTACAGCCGTTTTAAGAACACATAATGACGGTGTGCATTGTGTGTGCAGAGTACAGCCGTTTTAAGAGCACATAATGACAGTGTGCATTGTGTGTGCAGAGTACAGCCGTTTTAAGAGCACATAATGACGGTGTGCATTGTGTGTGCAGAGTACAGCCGTTTTAAGAGCACATAATGACGGTGTGCATTGTGTGTGCAGAGTACAGCCGTTTTAAGAACACATAATGACGGTGTGCATTGTGTGTGCAGAGTACAGCCGTTTTAAGAGCACATAATGACGGTGTGCATTGTGTGTGCAGAGTACAGCCGTTTCGAGGCGAAGATTCATTCACGGTGTGCATTGTGTGTGCAGAGTACAGCCGTTTTAAGAGCACATAATGACGGTGTGCATTGTGTGTGCAGAGTACAGCCGTTTTAAGAGCACATAATGACGGTGTGCATTGTGTGTGCAGAGTACAGCCGTTTTAAGAACACATAATGACGGTGTGCATTGTGTGTGCAGAGTACAGCCGTTTTAAGAGCACATAATGACGGTGTGCATTGTGTGTGCAGAGTACAGCCGTTTCGAGGCGAAGATTCATGATCTGCGGGAGCAGCTCATGAATAGCAGCATGGGCTCTGGGACCACATCACTGAGGAGCAACGCCAAGAGGAGCTTCTACATCAGGTACGTAACTGCACTACATATCCACACCACAGCGTAAAAAAAACATTACCTATCAACACAACATATCCACACAACACTGCACATTCAAACCACACAACACAAATGTCTCACAACCCATGGCTTCAGCTGCTCTTCACAACTACAGTCCTCAACCACAACGCAGATACACAGGACCACATTACTTCAGGGCTCACTCAGTAATTTTGGTTGCAAAAAAAAATGCTAATCGCTTACAACGAGCAAAAAGACAAAGATATGGTACTATTGTATGAAATTATAACCTAATAAAAATAACGATAAACACCCTCATGAAAAGCACTTCAAAAGGAAAAATAAGTATTTAATATAAGTGTCGGGCCGACACTACTTCCTTGTTCATCTTCCGCCTTCCACATTTCATTCTTCTTCTTTGTTTTTAATATTATTGTCTTTTATGTAGTCCTTTCGCAACTCATCACCATGGGAACAAACCTATCACTCACTCATCGTTTTTACTTGGTGCTCACTTGTCAGATAATATATCGAAAAGTTAGCTACCATTTTGCCAAATAAACCATGCCCTGGAAATGGTTTTGTTGTTATTGTGGCTGGCTACAGTAAAAATATATATATAAAACTACGAGAACCATGATCTACCAAGGTACTTGGTTGGAATCCACGTAATTTTTGTCGATTAGCGTCGATTATTGAGTGGGCCTTTAATAACTCAGATTCACTGCATAATATGACAACTACACATCACTGCACACAATATTAAATCACTGTTAAACCCCCCAACTTCTGCATGAGTTTTTCAGATTGTATGTTGGCAGGAAAATCATACCTCTTTATTGCTGAAACATGTGCTCTCTCTCTCTGTCTCTCTCTCTCTCTCTCTCTCTCTCTCTCAGGGCCCTGTTTGACTATGATAAGACGGCAGACTGTGGTTTCCTGAGTCAGGCCGTTGGGTTCCGCTTTGGGGAGGTTCTGCATGTACTGGACTGTGGGGACGAGGAGTGGTGGCAGGCCCGACGGGTCAGTGCCCAGGGCGAGTGTGACGAGGTCGGATTCGTACCCAGCAAGAGGAGGTCAGCTGCTTCTCTGTCCCTCTCATTGTCTCCCTCTGTGTCCTCTCTCCCTCCCTGTCTGTCCATCTGCCTGACTGTGTATTACCATTAACTCCTGGGGCTGCTATCTGAAATAAAGTGTAGCCCAGAGAAAGTGCTTTTAGTTGTACTGTATGTCCCCAACTGTTTTATAGTCTCATCACTGGCGCTGTGTACTGTAATTGTGATATACATGGATATGTTCATGAAAACATGAGCCGATGTACAGTACATGTAACAAAGATACACATTCTGTTGTTCCTGTTCTAATTCGAGGAGCTGAACAGTTTACTTGTTTACATTTATATTGATAGCTGAGGTACTCGCATAGCTTCTGTCATGATATCATTATCTTAGTGCAAATAGCCGTGACAAACATATTAACAATAACTACTTAGCTGGCTAGAACAGTACTTTTACCATTAACATAAAGACCAGGCTGAACAATGAGAATGCGGGTGCCGAATGGTCAATTTTGTAATATATTTTAAAGACGTCTTTCCTTCCGTCTCTCCCCTCCCGCTCCAGGGTTGAGCGGAAGGAGTGGTCAAGAATGAAGACAAAAGAAAGGGTATGTTTGGATGTCTAACTCTTTTAGTAACGTCTACAGTCATTGGCTAAGTTGAAACTCTCCATCTTAGCCAATGACTGTGGACATTGGGATTGCACACAGCTTGGCGTGTGTGTGTATGTGTGAGTCTCGTTCTTTTTGCGCTCTCTCTATTATTCTCCCACTTCCTCCTCTTCTAATGGCCTGTGTTCTTCTTGTACAGGACCGAAGTCGAGACAGCATAGGATCCCAAGGTAAAGAGCTGGCGTACAGAAATTCAGCTTCACTCGGCTGTTACTACACTGTGCAGTCTGTCGATTAGCATTATATGAATTACTCAAGACTGAGTATTAATGTGATAATAGATCGTCAAAATTAGAGTTCGTAATAAATCTCCTTAATGAAGCCACATGCATAACCTGATGAAAGCCAATGACGTCAACGTAGGAGAAATTAACCAATAGTGTTGCAGCTAATTTGCAATGCTAATGCCTGTTTGTTTATACATATTAATTAGCTTTGCACGTCTGCAGCATTAAATTGTGACTGATGCAACAGTCTTTTCCTGCATTTTATACATATTAATGCCATGACTTCTATGGTATTTTCTACATTATGAATATTTTAGCTTGTAATTCAAGCCTCCGGCAGCAGGATGCCGATTCTACCTGCACATCAAATCTTTAAAAACCACTACATTTCAGACATGTTGAACCATCTTAATGAGTCGATTAATAAATTACACCAATTAAAACTGAGTGCAGCTAATGGCTCATTTTATTCAGTACTGTTCAAGGTAATATGAAAATAATACATTCATGTTTAACAGTAACACGAGATGATGAAATAAAAAAGCCTTCACTGCATTGCATCTGGACATTAAACTTAAGCATCTTGATCAAATAAGCATCTTGACACAAATTGATGCAAATTGTGAAAAACAAGCTGGTTATGCAAAATAACTAGTATTTACTATATCTTTGTGTTCTACAAATATTGGAACACAAGGCTGCTTCTACACGTGGATTTTGGCTGAATTTCAGGCAAAATCCGAAGGCAGAAAAAGCAGGGCCCTAGTTATAATTGATCTGTTATGTCCATGGAGGTTGCTCCACTTCACACTTTTCCATATAACAGACATTAAGAGATGCTCATTTGAATGTTGTGCAGTGTTGTTTTTTAAATATCTAATGGGTTCCATTATGGTGTCCCAACAGTAAACGAGCATTAATATTGTTTTGACCTCTTTGTGTTTGCGCTTGTTACTTTGGTGGTGCCCCAGGTGTAAATCAGTAATGACTGGCAGGGGAGCAGAATCATAACAACATTTTAAACACAGTTTGAAATGAAAGCATTACATTATGAACATAGCATGGTGTTCGGAACAATTGAAATAAGGCCAGGGCCCGTACCGCTGTGTCAGTGTGTGCTTAACTCTGTAGGAGATAACATTTCAACAGCACAGCGTGAATGCAGCTATGGCTGCTTTAAAAACACTATTTAGCGTGTAAGTTTGACTCATACTGA
The DNA here is from genome assembly GCA_029718625.1 of Synaphobranchus kaupii. NCBI lineage: Eukaryota > Metazoa > Chordata > Actinopteri > Anguilliformes > Synaphobranchidae > Synaphobranchus > Synaphobranchus kaupii. The sequence goes on from CM056393.1 coordinate 16,362,134, forward strand.
GACAGACAATATGGAAATGTTTTTAGTGGTAAACTGCACTCTGACGTGTGGTTCCCTGCTCTGCAAACAGGATTGATTCAGATGTTTTTTGTGGTTCTAGGGAGAGATGATTTCATACAGAGCTATGAGATGGTCACACAAGTGGAAGGTGAGACTTTTCATCATTTTCATTCATATTTCGTCAGACTTGTTGGATGTATTGCTTTATTGAGATACTGTAGTAGGTTTACAGGAGGAATGTATGTGTTGATGTAATATGCAGGTATGGACGGGATCCTTTCTGGAAAAACTCTACATGAAGCAAATTTGTTTTTTTTTCTCGTAGTGAAATCAAATCACTTCAGTCTAAGTAGATCATTTTATTGGCACCTGTCTCTCACTTTTTCCGTCAACAACAACACCTCGATAATGCTACCCCCACATTAGCAGATGTGCCCCGGGCCTCTGGGGGACTATTAAGTTCTATCTCGCTACATTAGTATTGACAAAACACAGGACATAAAATTATAATTAACCTTTTCTTCCTCTGCTTTTGCTGCCTTCCCTCATCTACTATCCCTGTCTATTTTTTTTCTCTCTCTCACTCCTCTCCACCTTTTTCTTTCTCACTCACTCTCTCTCTCAATGCCCCTCCCTCCCCAGTGCATTACGCACGGCCAATCATCATCCTTGGTCCGACGAAGGACCGTGTGAACGATGACCTGCTGTCCGAATTCCCCGACAAGTTTGGGTCCTGTGTTCCCCGTGAGTCTTTCACATAACGTACAAACCAATTATTACACTTTCACTTAACATACAAACCAATTGATACACTTTCACTTAACATACAAACCAATTGATACACTTTCACTTAACATACAAACCAATTGATACACTTTCACTTAACATACAAACCAATTAATACACTTTCACTTAACATACAAACCAATTGATACACTTTCACTTAACATACAAACCAATTGATACACTTTCACTTAACATACAAACCAATTAATACACTTTCACTTAACATACAAACCAATTGATACACTTTCACTTAACATACAAACCAATTGATACACTTTCACTTAACATACAAACCAATTAATACACTTTCACTTAACATACAAACCAATTAATACACTTTCACTTAACATACAAACCAATTAATACACTTTCACTTAACATACAAACCAATTAATACACTTTCACATAACAGTCACAATAATTTAGATACTGATACCCACACAAATATGCATATACGCACGCACACACACACACGCACACACACATACGCATACGCATACTTGCACACCATCATATTTTAAGGATGCAAGTATGGCTGTTGTGGATCCAAAAGACATGTTTGACTCTGCTCTGTGTTTGAATGGTGCTAATGCACACAGTGTGAAGCACAAGTGGGCGGTTCCCTCTGCGGTTAGCCAATGGTGTGGTGAAGCCGTGGCTGTGTACCGGCCAATCAGGAGCCTTTCCACATGCCCTCTAAATAAAGGCTCACGTCTGCTCCACATCGCATCGTCATTTTCTTGTGTTGCTTATGCTCCTATGAAGTTAGAACCTCACTGACATTCATTAACTGATGTTTATACAAAAAAAGAAACACACACACACATGCCCACACACCCACACACACACACACACACACACCCACACACCCACACACACACACACCCACACACCCACACACACACACACACACACACACACACACACACACACACACACAAAGGCTGACACATACTGGTATTTGTGTACACTTTAACTGCACTGATCACATGACTCCCCCTCTCCCGCAGACACCACCCGACCCAAGCGGGAATACGAGATGGATGGGCGGGACTATCACTTTGTGTCGTCGCGGGAACAGATGGAGAAGGACATTCAGAGTCACCGCTTCATTGAGGCGGGACAGTATAACAGCCACCTGTACGGCACCAGTGTCCAGAGCGTGCGAGAGGTGGCAGAGCAGGTAGGTACCTGAGAGAGAGGGAACCAGGGCAGTGGGGGAAGCATGTGGGTGTTGGCTAATTCTTATATGGTAAAAGCTATTTTCATCCATTCAATGAAAATCCTGTCTTCCCCCTTTCTCTTTCTTTCTCTGTGAGCAGCAAGGGAAGCACTGCATCCTGGACGTGTCGGCCAACGCGGTGCGGAGACTGCAGGCCGCCCAGCTCCACCCCATCGCTATCTTCATCCGTCCCAGATCTCTGGAGAACATATTGTACGCCATCTTGTGCTCTTACACTAACTACTACAGGGCCTACACACTCAGTTCTCCTGTAACAGTAATCTCCCACTATATCTACTGCAGGGTCTACACACTCAATTCTCCTGTAACAGTAATCTCCCACTATATCTACTGCAGGGTCTACACACTCAATTCTCCTGTAACAGTAATCTCCCACTATATCTACTGCAGGGTCTACACACTCAATTCTCCTGTAACAGTAATCTCCCACTATATCTACTGCAGGGCCTACACACTCAATTCTCCTGTGACAGTAATCTCCCACTATACCTACTGCAGGGTCTACACACTCAGCTCACCTGTAAGAGTAATCTCCCACTATATCTACTGCAGGTTCTACACACTCAGCTCACCTGTAACAGTAATCTCCCACTGTATCTACTGCAGGTTCTACACACTCAGCTCACCTGTAACAGTAATCTCCCACTGTATCTACTGCAGGGTCTACACACTCAGTTTTCCAGTAACACTGATCTCACAGACTATCCGCAGCAAGACCTACACATTGGTCACTCACGCACTACCTACTGCAAGATATGCACACTCGGTTCTGTGAGATCTATTCTAGACCTCTAATTTAAAAAAACAAAGCCTAAAACTCACAAATGACAGCTTGCAAGCTCGAAATAGAGGAGGCAAAACCAGAGGTTTATCCTGCCAATTTCTCTCAGCCTGTTTTAGTTTGGAAAAAAAAAACAAACAAAAAAAATAATAATCAAGAAATACTGTAAATTGCAAGATAATAGTCAGTACCGGCCAGCAGCTAGTTCATTTTTGCTTTCTCAACGTAGCATTCTTCATTTGTTTTCTCTGCTCACAAGCACAGTATCTCGATGACGTTAATATAAGTATTGTGTGACTGAAGTATGCACCTGCTTTTAATCCCTGCTGTTGATTTTCCTCTTTACATAACTGTGCAATCCCTCAATCTTATTGTCATTTTGATAGAAACTTTGTCTTTGAAGCATTCAAACTTTATGTCTTATGCTAGGTACTCACTGTAAAAGTGATTTCAATCTCAGTAGGACTTACCTGGTAAAATAAAGGATTAAAAAAATCAATTAAATAAAATGTGCTATTATGCATAGGTACTCCAGAATTTAAATCCGCACGAAAATGGCTCAATTTCCTCATCTGAGTTTGCTCGATATCCTTTGTCATGGTGCACACTTCAAAGCTTGCACAATAAGCAATTACATAGCAATTTACATTTTTTGTGTTGAACGTATTGTCTGGGCAGTGATTAAACTGATTTAACTAAATAAAGCTCTGCCTTAGCGTTAAACACGCTAACATGCTGTGAAGAAAAAGCAGGCTACCGCATGAGACTCAATTACCTACCAATGGGTGAAGATGCTCCGCTCACTGACATGCTTGATAATCAGGAAAAATAAGTGAAAACAGTTTCAGAGAAATTATAAGTTCAAAAAGTGAAATTTCTACCTCTACTTTAAGCTTGCGAACCACCGCTAATACAAGCCTAAGAACTGTTACACCCCCTCACTATAAACGCCACAGTCTCACACTGCCTACCAGACACAATCCATCCACCCACACACTACCCCATGTCTCAAAATGTCCCTGGTGTACTGTGCACCTGTACCCTGTGCTCTCGTATTACCTTCCCCACACACTCTCTCTGTTTTTCGTGGCATTCTGAGGTGCGCTGATGCCTCTTGCTACCTCTCCATTACAACAGTTTCAGTAGCACAGTCAGGTTTCACAGAATTTTCTGTAAAAGGTTGTTTTTTGAACTGGCTCTGACAGGCATTACTTTGTCAGGCAGCCGTCGGCCGCTCCAGCAACATGGAAAATGGGCTTTATCTCCATGGTAATTGGGCCACGTGCAGCCCATGTGATGATAACACCTGTGTTTGATTGATTTGAAATGGCAGTTGCAGCACCTTGGTATGTATTGGTTTGTATTGTACAAGACCTCCCTGGTTGTTTTGCTGCAGAGAGATCAACAAGCGCCTGACTGAGGAACAGGCTCGAAAGGCCCTGGACCGCGCAGTGAAACTGGAACAGGACTTCATTGAATGCTTCTCAGGTGAAACAGCGCCCCCTTCTGACATGGAGGACACAGTGATCTACTAGAGTTACCAGACATGCATCATTTTTGCTAGTTTTCTAGATGCCGAGTGGCTCCCAATATCACGTAATCCTACAACCTCTAATGAGACTTGATCACAGTAATGTTCCTACATAAGAAAACACACCAGTACTATTGACAGTGCAACATCATACGATGTAGAAAGTCAATGATCTCCCCCCCCCCCCCTCTCTCCCTCCCGCAGCCATTGTGGAAGGAGACAGCTTCGAGGAGATCTATCACAAGATTAAGACGGTGATCGAGGAGCAGTCTGGGCCGTACATCTGGATTCCCGCCAGGGAGAGACTGTGAGCCCGTCCCCCCAACCAGCCGCCATCTCCCCCGTCAGCTTCAAACGCACTCCGAGAGAGGGAGGGACCCCAACAGCTGACCGGCTCGGTTACCCCTCCCCTCCATGACTATGACTCATGAATCATGTCTGAAAGAGAGAGAGAGAGAGAGAAAGAGAGAGACTGAACCCCTTGTCCTCTCGTCTTCCCGTGTCTTCGACGTTCTCTTTCTATGCCCCCCTCTCTTATTAACCCCAGTCAGTGTCTGCCTATGACTGCATTCTGGGAGAGAGGCGGGTGAAGGGGACAGTGGGAAACGGGACATAAGGCTTTTGGGCCGGGGGATAAGCACAGGAAAATGGTCCCCACCCAACTGTCAAGTTCCCTCCCTCTCTTCATATCTCTCTCCCACTCTTTGCTCTCCTTCTCTCTCCATGTCCTGCTCTCTCTCCCTGTCTCCCTCGCTCTCTCTCGCCAGCTGCTTCCGACGCTACCTTGAGCCGTCCGTTTCAGAGTGCTCCATCCCGTTTCATCTGGAAAACAGTGGACAGATGATCACTGGTACAACACAGAGGAAAACACAATGCTAGGCTAACAACAGCTCCCCCCATTTCTACTCTCCTCACCCCCGTCCCCCCCCCCCCCCCTCATCCCATACCCCCGGCCTCTATCTACTCTGGACGGAGAGAGGGAGAGGGAGGGTGTGAGCAGGAAAAAGAAAAAAAGTGAATTGTCTGCTTAGAAATGGATCGATTTCCAAGAGGACCCAAGATTGCAAGAGACGATCTCACGGTGGGAAAAAGTGGAACAGCAACTGAAAAGTGAGGGAACATTTATTAACAATAATAATAATACGAATAACAATAATGTTGTGAATTATGGCCTTTATTTAGACAAAGACACGGTCACTCGCTCACTCTGTCGCCCACAAGGAGAGGAGATGAAATGGAAAGATAATTTGACCCAAAAGCCCCCTCTTCTACAGAATTTGTGCATGCTTTCTTAAAAACATATGGGATGGCGGCAAAAGAACGACAGAAGAAGGAAGAACAGAACCAGGAAACCAAGAGACGAAGAGAAGAGGAGGAAAGGAGTGAGGTGGAAGACTGACTTCTGTTTCTTTGGCTCGATGTGTTGATCCTCTTGAGGATGTAGTCATTGTATGAGATCACACGAGAGAAAGACTGTGATAGAGGGAGGGAGAGATGTGCTTATGAGAGAAACAAATGTGTTGCGATTAGATAAAACATCACATTGTATTTCCCCGGAAACAAAATGAGAACTGACCCTATTTGTCCCTAGGCTTCGTCTTTTCCTTCATAACTGAAACACAGAGCTTGGCTTTTTTCTGTCCCTCAACACATTTGTGGCTGAAGCTCTCTCTCGCTCTCATCCACTTTCTCACAGAGGAATGCTACACATAGGCAACAAATTTAGACAAATGTATAAATTAAATTATATCTATATTTTTAACAAACAAACAAACATTCTGACAGGACTTTGAATCCTGAAAAATGGAATAACTTACACAATTTTAATTTCAAAGGAAATGTGTTTTTTTTTTTTTTGTTGTTTTTTTTTGTCTGTTTGGCGGGTCGGGGGTAGGGGGGTGGGGTTTGTCTGTGCTCTGCCGTTTTTTGGGTACATGTTTTAGCAGTGGTCCGCTGTTTGCATTCTGCGCTCCTACGAGATGCGCAGCAATATTAACGCAAGGGGTCAGAGTGACTGCAAGGCCTCTGTGCACTCTGCAATGTTAAATTAATTCATGTGGAGGCCGTGTTTCCTCTAGGGGGAGCTCCTGAGCTCCTTTGGGCTCCCAGAAACCCCCTCAATGGCCAAAGTAGGTGATCCACTTTCTCCAAAATATAATTGTGGACCCATCTCCCATGCCACCTAAAATGGCGATTTGCCTGTTCTCATAGTGGTCTTTACAACCCTACGAAAACATCCCGTAGGACAGGCCAGTTTAACATAGCATTAGGTAAATTTACTATAGAACAGGCAAATGAGCTGGATGGAGACCAGTCAGATGCAATCTTTTTTTTTTTGTGAGGCCATATGTGCTTATTGGCAACCCGTTTTACTGTAAGGTCACAGTCGTGTGACACAGACGGCGGTCTCCTGATGGGAACCTGGCAGCGTCATTCAGAAAACCATCGCAGATTAATGGTTTGCGTTTCCCATCTTTCATGAAAGGAAAACCACGCCGACTATTCGAGCGCTTTCTGATACAAACGGTTCCAACAAAAATAGCGGGCGCCTACCCTCGTTGCTAATATCAAGTTGACGTTGGCTAATTGCCAGTATCCCACAGTTTTGTAACCCTTAATTCATTTGACTGGAGCGCGAGGAGGTCTCCTGAATATGTGCTCCGAGGAATGCGCTTCATACCTTTATACCTCAGAGGGAATAAAAAGCTTTTTAAACTACCGCATTCCCCCCCTGAGCTCATCTCTCCAAGCGCTCCTACAGCCGCCGATGAAAGCTCTCTCGCCTCGCATTTGAGTCTGATTCGATTAGCGCCGCGACTTTGTGCGCGCGGCACACGAATGGAATGCCGACTAGAAAGGTCGCTGTTCCGCTGCGTCTCTACGCCTCTACGCAGCGTTGGTCAGTGTCCGCCACTGTTCTTCACGGACAGAGCGTTCATTGTGGGTATCGGCACCGTCCGTCCCCAGGGAGTCACATGACTTCCTCCAAGTGCCAGGATAAACCAGTGTTCTGTAAGGCCACAGAAGTGTACCACTGCTTGCCACCATTGGCTGGAAAACATTCTCGTGTAATGAAGGTGGCAGACACTGTTGTCGGTGGCTGTTTGTGTGATATATAAACAATGTTGTTATAATCTAATACGCTGTAGAGCTTGGCCTCTGCAGTTACATTATTATTTCTGTCATTCATGTCTCTGTCTAGGGCTACTGTTTACAAACATACATGATTCATGATATTAATGCTGTGCTTCTAACACTGTACACCTTATGAAAGAGGGAGGGAAGATGTAGGGAAGAGGCCGTCCTACAGCGCGGAGGCAGTGAGAGGCCATGGGCAGTTTAGCACTGTGTGTGCGTGCGTGTGCGCATGTGTGTGTGTGTGTGTGTGTGTGCGCGTGTGTGTGTGCGTGCGTGCTTGTGTGTGCACTAGTGAGCGTGCGATAGTGTGTTTGTGGGAAGTGGCAGAATCTAGAGGAAAACCAAATGTACTGTACACTATCAGAGGGTAGCAGGAGATAGAGTGATAGAACAAGGCACAGATAGAGGGAGAGAGAATGATGGGATATGTGTGAACAGGGTGGGAGGTGAATGACTGAAGGGAAACAGAAAAAAGAGCTAGCCACTTTTATAATAAACAGAGAGCTTGAGAGGAAAGTGTAGCTAGTTAGACCGACATTTGTTCACGTAGTGTTTAGCTGTCTGTTTATTTCTTTCTTCGTCCAGTTTTCACTGAATTCTGGAACAGGATCAGCTTGTGTTTGGAAAGTAAGCAAAGCTTGAAGGGGTTATTTATTTATTTATTTTTTATTTATTTATTTGTTTTATTTATTTACTGACTTGCTTACTTAATGGTTCATTTGCATACTTAATAATTATGTATTTCGTTTGAGCTTCAAAAAGGGTCAGATGTACACCACGTGTTTGTTTTCATTCGTTTTTTTTCTATGATGTAAAAACATTTCCGTTAAGAAGTATTTGACGGAATATATTGATGTATATAAAGACATATCTGACTGTACAAAACTATGGGGCTTTAAATAACACTGTATCAGGGCACGTCGAAACTGGATTGCGTCTCAACCAAGACCAACCCGGAAACCATCAGAATTCAACCCAGATTTTATGAAGATACTTATTTCTGTTCATCTTTAACCCTTTGTACCCTAAAAACTGCAATGATTGGATCACCAAGGTATACAGATGACAGGGATGTGGTCAACGTTTGACCAGGTCTGACTGGATCAGTGGTATAGGACATATCAGATTTCAGAGGAATAGCAGAGTAAATTTAGCAGGTGTGGTCCCTTATGGAAAAAGAATATACTGCAGTATATTGTAAATATATCAAACTTATCTAAATATACTGCAGTATATTACATTTCCATAAGGGGTGATTTTTGTGTACATGTATCAACATACGATGACTCACACATTGTCATCTCACAAACACGCACGGAGGTCCTACACGTTTCGACACTAAAACTGATACATACAAACAAACAAACACACACACACACACACATACACACACACACAAATGCAAAGATACACACAGTTTTACAATGGAATGGGTTACATTTTTTAGTTTCCAGTTTACTCAATGGATTATTCAAATGATTTCTTCATCTCCGTTTGAATTATCCATGTGGTATTATAATGTCTGGGTTCTTTCTGTTAAAATAATTCCTTATCCTTATGTACTAGTTTTTATCTTAATGAATTAATGTGAAATTACAAATTGACACAGATGAGATTTAAAGAGTGTATTTAAAATAATTTATCTTGCAAGAAAAAGAGATTTAACAATGAACACAAAATGAATCACATTTTATTTCAGTGAATCGCTTGTTGTAAATTAGCTATAAAAATACTAAAATAAATGACATTTAAAAAAACTTTTTTTTGGAAGTGTATTGGTCTGGAGGGATTTTTTTAATCTTTTGCTGAATGTGTGTTCAATTCCTGGCCAGGTTCAGAGAATACACAGTAAGACAGGGGGGTTGCTATGACATTACTTGGTGGCCAGAGGGCAATCTTGAACCACACGGAATAGCTGTTCTGTGGTCTTTTTGAAATCTTTTTGCTTGTGTTATGTCTCTTCCCTCGCTGTTGTTTGGCCGTAAGCTCCTTTGTTTTACTGCCTCTTGCTGTTTCTGAGGCCGAGCCATTTGTTGGTTTTCTTCCTCTCTTCCACTGTCTTCTGCTCTCTCTCTCTCTCTCTCTCTCTCTCTCTCTCTCTCTCTCTCTCTCTCTCTCGCTCGAGGGAGTTCCACCCTCTTCCACTCTCTTCTGCTCTCTCTCTCGCTCGAGGGAGTTCCACCCTCTTCCGCTGTCTTCTGCTCTCTCTCTTGCTCGCCCGTGGGCACCCGAGGGAGATCCACCCTCTTCCATGGAGGAAGTCTCTCCACAAAGACGCTTCCTCAGCTGCCCTGACATACAGACAGAGGGAGAAGTTTGTGCGAGCGTGTGTGTGTGTGTGTGTGTGTGTGCCTGTTCTTTTGTGAGATGCACATTCCTGTTCTAGAGCATTTGTGCGACTGCATTTTTATTTTTGTGTGCCCGCGCATGTGAGTTAGTGAGTGTGTATGTGTGTGTGTGTGTGTGTGTGCGCGTGTGCGTAAGTGAGTCTGTGTGTGTGTGTGTGTGTGTTTGTGAGTGTGTGTGTGTGTGTATGTGTGTGCATGTGTACGTGTGAGTGAGTGTGTGTATGTGTTGGGGGTGTGTGTGTGCATGTGTGCTTGCATGTGTTTGTGTCTGGGTCTGTGTGTGTGCATGTGTGTTTGTGTGTGTGTGTGTATGCCGGTGCATGTGTGGTTGTTTACATGTGTTTTGGTGTCTAGGCCTGTGTGTACAGGCGTGTGAGTGAACAGGATCCTCTTGAGGGTTTAGTATAGAATGTTGCTAATAGATTCTTTGTGTGTTTCCCTGTGGGTGGCAGCATACCCTTGCCTATGGCTGTCTGTGCTTGCACTCACGGGTGCACTTAGAGCGTGTGACCTTGTGCAACTGTGTGGGTGTGCAAGCATATGTTTGGTGTACGCACAGGTCAAACGAAGAACCAGAGACAGACAGAAACACATGTTGTGTTAATTGATTCCGCATACTGACATCTGCAGTGTGACAGAATATTCGTTCCAGCGTGTGTGTGGTGTGTGTGTGGGGGGAGGATCACATAAAAAAGAATTGGTCATTAGATTGAAGTAATATTTAGATGATGTAGAGCAGTGGCTAGGCCTGTGGGCTCCTTACAAATATTCCCAGATTGCAATTGTTGCATTATTTATTTTCCCTCATCAAATGCAGCTAAATTTTACCCAATATGATATCTAACCAGTGGACATTTTTTGCTTAAAACCCTTGTTTATGTGTACAAGAGCTAGGGCTCTTCTAGAAGTTGATTCTGTGGTCCTCCAGCCAGTCACAGTCAGCCAAGCTCCGGCCAGTACACCTCACTGTCAAACCACATCGTGAGCATATTGTCACAGTGGGCAGCCGTGGAAAAACACTGGAGGGATGTTAGAGAGATGTTGTGGGAACGTTGTGTGTTCGTTGGCGCACTGGCTCAGACCAAGGCGCAGGGCACAGCGCGCCCGTGGCAGCGCCCTTTGTGGCCACGCCTCCTGGATTTTTCCAGAACGTTTTCGTGCGCCGAGCCCAAAAAACCCACATGAAAGCCGGAGCCACATGAAATATGAAAGAGTTCAGCGGCACAGATCAATGGCAAGGGGGCGGCGTTAAGCAAAGAAAGGAATAACAGAAGGCAAAAAATATAGTTTTACACAAAGAGGAGAGATAATAGAGGGAGGGGTGGAGGATGAACTGATCATGTTTCCTGTCCTCCGTCTGTTCTCCCTCTCTCCGTATACCTTTTGTTTTTCTCCTAATTTCTAAAATTCCTGGTGTGAGACTTCCCAGCTGCAACAGGCATGTGTGCACATGTACATAAGGTGCACTTGCAATTCATCATACTCATTTTGTTTTTTGTTTTTTTTACCGTCTAAATGTGCCTTTTAGTTAGCTCCTTGCACATCATGGCTGCCTGCGTGGCAAAATGGAAGGTTCTCTTGCTACATTTGTACGTGTCCAATCACTGGCAAGGGAATGGAAGTTAGTGTTTTCCCCTTTGTCCTCCATTACCCACGTGCGCCCATGTGTCCCCCTTGAGTGCCTTCCTACCCGCAAACACACTCTTAAGTGGTGCTTACAGATTTGGGCCGCATTCCATACCTCAAACCTGGGAATTCAATTAGTCCCCCCCCACCCCACCTTTCTCTCACCCCATCTGTCTCCTACCCCCCAACCCTCCCCAACATATATTCCATCGCTTCTTTGTTTCTCATGAAAAAGGGCAGACCTCATTCGCAATGACAAATATGTATCTCTTTCGCCTCCCTCTCCATCGCTCGCCCACTGTGCCATCTTATTCCATCATCTTAATTTCTTCCAGCCAAGCCTTGAAAATGATCTTGCGTGGAATCGCTGGTTGTGTCCACCGGTTAATCAGTATATTATGAAGCTTTATGATGAAGCTGGATGACATCATTAGTTCAGTTTAGTTCAGACTTCTGACCAATTGATTTGGAGATTTTTTGTTGTTGTTGCTAGTACTCACAATTTCCTTGTGGAAATACCTGTACATTTAAAACGGTTATTTTCAATAATTCAATAATTTAAATAATTCAATGACCTATCTGCCATGCAGCCTTATAATGCACAAGACATTAACAATAGTACATAATAAACAACATCTATTTAAACTACAATAATTGTATGCTGTGTGCTAGTAATAATTGTGTGCCGTGTGATATACTGTATATGATGTGTGTGTTTCTATGTATGGGTCATTGGGGAAGTAATGAGTAACTAAAGTAGGGAGATTTGTGTGTGAAAAACAGTGTTAATATTACTAGCACTTTTGTTTTGCTGATCCCATGACCAGTTGATGTAACGCTCATTTTAATTTATGAGCTAATTTGTGAATAAGAAGACACACACACCCAACTATTAACCAGGTGCAAATCAATGGGGAACAAATATCAAGAAGAAGAAGATTGCACAATCTTTCCTCCTTAATTTATTTAGCAAAATGATTGCATTTTTGTGCAGTCTTCTTTTTGAATTTAGGAGCAAACAGGAGATAAAAAAATGTATGCTGTAGAGCTGCAGTGAGTCAGACTATGGGTTGGTGTGAAGGTTTCCCATTCATCCTCTGCCACACCCAAAGGCTTTTATGTGAGATTGACCCTCCAGTCTAATGGCAAAGCCATTGGTCTTTTGAAGACACAAAATATATGAAACACACATGCAGATTTTAGTGAACAGTGTAAACTGCTACAAACCCAAAGCCACTTCAAGGACAGCTAATTTGCCACTTTAAGGGCCTGATTTACTAAGACCTTTGGCGGGTGCAAAAACCTTTAGCACACACAAAACCAATAACACAACCACTGATTGGTGCAAAACAAATACCAATAATTTGTCCTGTTATTGGTTTAGCATGTGCTAAAAGGTTTTGCACACACTAAAAGTCTTAATAAATCAGGCCCTAAGTGTGTAAGGATGCTTATGGACTTAATATTTGGATGCACTTTATTCTGTCTAGGAGCTAGCAATGTACAGCAAGAATAATCAAAAAATATTTATTTTTGCACAATTACCACCTGTATTGGGCAGTTTTTATCAGTTTCTGTTATTAGAGGAAGATTTCCTTGTTTCTGAACTCTCTCCCTGTTCAACATTTTGTCATTGATTGAATTTAAATGGTCTGTTTTCACTACAAAAATGAAAAGTATGAAGAGACATTCATGTTTGGTCAACACAGATGCTTTTGTCACTAATACTTCCTGAATACCTTTCTGCGCTAATTGGCTAACTTTAGCATTTTTGCCATTCTAATATAATTTACAATGAAACAACTTTTAGACAACGTAGGATTTGTTGTGGTAGAAATTTCCCTGGTAATTGTATCAGATTTCGTTATAGGTTTCATTGTCAGTTATATCTCAACCTATTAACAAAATATGTTATAAGGGCCAAACTTCCCTTATCAGTCACATGACAGGCCTACCTCATTCCGCCAGCATTGCTCGGTCAGGCCTGCCACTCGGCTGATGAGCAGGCTGGTGGAAACGGTGTGGCCCTTTAAGACAGCGCGGTTGTTTGGGTTCAGACAGCAGTTTGCTGGAGCGTGCTCCGATCAGCTGGACTTCCCCTGAGGTGTGGGGGGGGGGGGGGGGAGTGCGCACACAATTCAGTACTGACCTCCCGGCTCCTCTCTGGGTTTTGAGGAGCTAATTGAGCATGTCGACATCAGCCGGCAAGTATGCTCGCCGGCAGATATGCGTCCTATGTTTGTTTGTGGGGGTAATTCCACAACCCGAGTGCGTGTTTCACGTGACCAATTGTTTAGAAAATAGGGCCCGAGGGCCAGAGTCCCAGGCTTGGTGGAAACTTTGATCAAACCACTGTTCCTAATGAGAACACCCCGTGCTTAACAATGGCCGCCTTGTGCACATTCCCTTCGTCCAATAAAAGGAAAATCATATTTTCGGATGTTAATAGGGGGACATTATAACATTGGGCAAACTGGGCAGACCGTTGACGTGGCCGCGGCGGTAATGTTGTGAGAGCGCGTGCTCGACGGAGGTCTTTGGAAAGCGCGGCGCAGGGGAGTGAGACCGTGCGAGGGAGTTTATCCAGCGCTCCCTTCCCTCGTGTGACGAATGGAAGAAGCGGGCAGAAAATCACGAAGCACCGGCTCACAGCTGCGTTTGTCACAGTGCGCCAGAGATTAAGATCTTTCTGAGAGAGGGGAGAGGCGGTGGGAGAAACAAGGACTTCACAGCTGGGCTCGGAGGGGTACACTCTCTGCTATTACTAATTATACAATGACAGTTTATCTCACTCCTGTAGAATTTGCATCATTTGTGCATTTTCTTGGTAATTTGAGTTGAGTTAATCTCGGTATTGCACAGCGCGGAGCATTTGACATGCAAATGAACCAGCCTGGGAGCGGTCTTGAGACAGATAGGTAGCGAGGGGATAGTGCAGCGAGTCACCGTGAGGGAGAACGGGAGTGACGTTGATTTGTATAACGTTTTAAAAAAAAAAAATTTTGTATTGTTGAAGTGTGTCTTATTGTGTGACCGATGCACGGCAAATCCAAGATGGCCCTGTCACTCGATCACAAGAAGAAAATAATTGGGAGATACCAGTGGGGAAACAGAAAAGCCCAGACAGAGGGGGAATGGATGACGTGGAAGAATTAAGAGAGAGGGAATGTGGGGAAAAGTGAAAGATAAGGAAGGGAGGTGTGCCGAAATGTCAGCAAAAGAAAGGGAATAAAGCAGAGGCAAGGGTGACAGAGTGAAAGACTGAATAAATGAGTTTTGTTCACGCCTATGTGACATACTGAAACTCATTGTAATATAATATTTCACTTCATGTTGGTAGTTTTTGTAGACCTCCTTTGTCAGGTCAGGCGTGCTTAAGGTGGATTTGTTCAGTGTGTGTGATATGTGATACTGTTACATGTATTAGCACAGAGGCCCAGGGACACGGCTTTCTCTTGCAGGAATTTGTCTGTACACATGCAAAACATGCAACGACAACTTGTCTCATGAAGAGAACGTCTCGGTTGTCTCGCGGGCTGCAACTCAACACATCCCAGAATGACCAGTGAAAGAGTAGGGTGGCTTCAGGGTTGCCGGGTGAAACTCCCGGGCCTGCAACAGCATTTTCTCTGCGTGTGTCATTCAGTAACATTTACCACAAGTTCACAGACCAATGCCCCCTGCAGCAGTGCATAAGGAGGGGTCACAGGGGAAAGTGTCCTGCTGTTTTACAGCATAATACCATCGGTACATTTTGTCCTTGCGCTGGTATCGGGAAGGAAAAGGTGTTAAAAGCTCACACTTACCTAATCTCCAACGGCCGCAAAATCTTTCAGGCTTTACTGGTTTTGTCTTCTCCTGTCTGGCCTTTACATCCCCCCCACCCCCGACCAATCACACAATTAACATCGCCTCAGCCACTGCAGCTTACTAGATGTTAATCAACAAATCAATTGTCACTGATGGAAGGACTAAATGAGCCCCAGGCAGTGGCAAAAAAATATACCAGACGCATTTATTTTGGCTACTTCAGCAATTCATAGGCAAATATTTTTTGCCTGTATTTGTAGTATAGTTTGAATGTAAGCTACTGTGATTTTGGGATTGTTTTGCATTGGGTATTGGGTATGGTCTTTATTCAGTGATGGCTTTGTGTATTATCAGCAGGGGAAACTGCCGTCTGTGATGTGTACCTCATCTACAAGTGTTATCCTGTGTGACCCCCGTCTCTATTATCTTTCAAATTGAATGGTGTCTGCGGCCAATACACCTGCCTCAATCCTTTGATGTACCATGCACTTCACAATTTAGAAAATATACAAAAATATACTTGTATTATTTCTGGAGAACATAGCATATTTAAAAAGGAATATTGTATTTTTTTATATTATCAACAATTGCTACAGGCAATTGGTACATGCTACAAATGGTTGATAATCCAAATATCAATTAACATATATCACAGAAATGACTGTCAAAATGTTTATTTGATACAGTAAATAATAGATACAGTAAGAAGTGTTACAGTCTCCAAAGTAGTTTATAATTAAAATACAGTCAGATGTTAAGTCAACGATAAAGTAATTTATTTGGAACAGTAAGAATTCTAGCACTATTCTGCAGGAATAAACAATAGCAAGAACCTCCAAATTAATAAATAAATAAATCTCTGCTTCCAATAATTATAACTATCCTTATAAAATAATTTACTATCCTTTCTAAAAAAAAAAGAAAAGACATTTCTTTTTAGGGTGTGAGCTTGAACAGGGTGCATCATTGGCTATAGTTTGACAGAATTAATGTTTTTCTGCATTGAAATTACAGGTAGACTATGAGAAACATTTTCTGTTCCAAAGGGCACAGGATGATGTGGCACTAATTAGCCTGTTATTTTCAATTTTTTGGACATTGGATTTGTTAGATCTTTAACTTTTACAGAAGGGGTTTAGAGAAATTAGACAGTATTAATAAATTAACACAGCTGAGTCATTGATTAGAAGTATGGTTTCAAAATTTGGGTCAAAAGTGGAAAAAAGCCATTGGTAAAAAATAATGTGCTTACACTGCTCACACTGTTTCCTGTGTTATGTTGTTTTACATACATTATGTAAAGCTGCGTTTATCGTCTGTAATTTTACAACAAATATAAATTCAGGAAAAACAAGTTGAGTAGCCAACTGCTTACACAAACAATTAAATAGCCTACAAACATGGCAATAGGTACATTTTTAAACTGCTGACCCATTCAAAGTTCAATTGCGTCAAGCCTGTTTATCAGCAAAGAAGTCTAAAACACGTTAAGACAGCTAGCTTTGTTTAAAAAGTCACTTTATTGGACGTTTTAAGCGGCGTTGATAGGAAAAACAAAGGTAGGGCGACTGAGAAAAACCAGCAAGTGCTTATTCCAAGGGTAATTTGTCGCCGTTATCGCAGTGAGAAGTGACATTAACAGCTCTAGATAAGGCCGAGCAGTCCCCTGGAGTCCAACCTCGGGGCTCGAATCGCCTCCTCAGGCGGATGAAAGTGCCCGCACCGCCGGTAGGTACACAACTGACAGATCGGAGCCTGGTCTGGCTCATTCGCCGCTTCACTGTGAGCTTATCTCGGCTGCACTAAATCAATCACGGCCGCTGTCTTAAAGGGCCGCGTGCGTTATCAGAAGAAAAGAGAAGGCAAAGCTCTGTGGATGTAGTCAACCGTGACCGTTATATTTCCTGTGCCAGATTCCTGTCGTTTTAAAGCCTACAATATTTCCCCAAGTTCTCTAGTTCTTAAAACAACTTCAACAATATTTATTTATTTTATTTAAAAAGCAGACTACCCATTAACACACGGGTCAAGACAGAAGTTGGATGCTTTAATTACCCGTTGGCCACACACATACAAATGTTCCTTTTTGCACATGTAAGCACCTTTTTTGTCTCACAAACACCTCATCCTGATGCACTTACTCTCGCATCGTCCCACTTTCCTCCGCATACGCTCTGCCCACACTGACAGGCTGTCTACGCCCCTATCTCTCCTTCTCAGGTTTGAGAGAAGCCAGTCGCAGCGCTGACAGTGTCTGAGAGACCAGGTCATTGACTTCACTCGATGCAGGAGCAACTTCTCCTCTAATCAAGTGGAATCTGGAATCCCCACTCAGTGGGAGAGCATACCACACGGGTGGATGCTCAGCCATTAACCCGTGCGCAGACATATGTGTACTGACACACTCCCACACTGACATTGTACACAGAGCTGGTCCAACACAACAGTCACATCAATTTCACACAGACCTATGTTGAAATATATACACACACAAACACGCAGACACAGTGTCAATTACGTTCAGATGTATTGTGACGAATGCCCGCACACACATCTACCCTTTCCTGCTGACAATAATTCCTACAATAACTTGTCGAGACACATACAGGCAGTTATGGACCGACTTATTGTGACAAATAAAGGCCACCCTTACACAAGATTGTCTCCTATACGCTACACGCACAGACACACATACATAGATATGGATGTCTCTCTCTCTCTCTCTCTCTCTCTCTCTCTCTCTCTCTCTGGGGGCAATTGTAACGGGGCAAAATTGTAACCATAAAATTGCACCAATCTGAAACAAGCTAGAGCTGAGATTCTATCCAGCAAGCTAGCTAGTTTCATGTGTTCAGGGTTGGGGGCAATTGTAACAAAAAATTGTGTTACAATTGCCCCCCCCCGAATACTCTACATTCCATTGGCCCCCCGCTGCGCTCCTGTCTTCCTCTGTTTGGGTGAGGAATGTGATGACGGCATGAGAGGAGAGCATTCCAGGGGATGCCAGGTCCCCCCGTAGCGCCGCTCTTCCTGCTGCCAGGGCCGAACCGCTGACGGGAAGCGCGGCCGCATCTCACAGGACACTCCATTGTGTCAGAGAGAGCGCGCGCGTGTGTATAACTGAGTGTTATCAATTTCTGAGCAATTGCGAGTTTGCTTAGTGTGTATGAAAGGGAAAGTGTGTCTATGTGCAGAATGTGTCTGTAGCTGTGTGTGTGTACGTGTGTACGACGTGTGTAATATACACTCAGCAGCCACTTTATGAGGTAGAGTATTCTGGGGGCAATTGTAACAGGGGTCAATTGTAAAACAATTTCAGCTCTAGCTTGTTTCAGATTGGTGCAATTTTATGGTGTTGCAATTGTCCCGTTACAATTGCCCCGGAATACTCTACACCAAACTAGTGCCAGGTAGGACCGGGAGTTTACAGGTGTGAGTTAGCATGTGAACATTTGCTGTCTCTTGTTGTGCGGAACGGTTGGCAAGGGCCATGACTTCAAACCCACATCAGACTTAGCCCTGTTACAGTGGTGCCGTGACTCAGATAATACGACCGATGCCTATCAGTCAGCTGGAATTGGTGTGTGAATTTAGAGGGGCAGGATGTAGCACAGTTCAGCGACGTGAGTAAGCATGCGACGGTCCAACACAGAATGAGATCTTACCCCTGGATAAGCAATAAAGTGCCCTTGGCAATGTAACCTTGGTCTTTAGCTCCGCTGGCCAATCGTATGTCTTATTGTTCAGGACAGCGGGCAAAACCTATCCCCATTACGTGCAAAATCTCTGGGGCCTCTGGGGACATAATGTCGCTGTACAAGCTGCTTTGGAGTTACGTGAAGTGCGGTTTCTTGCTTTAGACCACAAACCCCAGAATACCCCATATTTACCATTGTAGAGCTGGAAGGTCTTCAGAGATGCTGCTGCATTTTAAAATATCCTTCATTGCACACAAAAAAAGTGTCTGGCTCTATTGAAAACATACAATAAAACTGAAATAATATATTATTTAAAAAACCCAGAAAGTTATCTCTTTAATATGATGCTGTCTTGTAGAAAATTAAGTAAAGCCCACTACAATTGACCCATTAATAATCATAATAATAATAATAATAATAATGATGATGATGATGCTTCCTGTTGCACAGAGTGTTGACAATGGTGGGATGCTGCTGCTAGTTTTAAATAGGGAGCCCTTTCTATGTACCACATATTCCTTTTTTCACCATGGTCCCAATAGGGTGTGCTTTACACAGTATCACACTCTTTTAATACTGCTAGCATGCATTGTCTGCCATTTCTATGCAGTTCACAGACATCCGTGACATCCTTCTTCACAGAAGCATGTATTGTGTGTCAGTGTCTTCCTCAGGGGTTGATAATGGAGACAATACCCCAGAGAGCTGGTCTGGCATTATCAGTGATATCATCATCAAGGCATCTCAACTGTAAGGAGTTTTAGAGTGCAGCGGAGAGTTATTTGTGTCTTGGGAACTCCACGGCCGACTGGACCTTCGCCGCTCTGCCCTCTCTGTGCTCCGCTATACAGTAGCAAAGGCCACAGCCACTGCTGTTCCCCCACCCCTCCCCTCCCACACACACACACACACACACACAGTTCTCCCCATCCCACCCTCCCTGCGGTCGCTCTCTTACCGCGGGGCAGAGAGGAAGTGTGAGCTGTTTCACGGGACATCTCCCCATTGTTTGAAGCTGGCTGGAGCCAGGCAGGAAATGGGTCGGCCCATGCGGAGTTCTAGGTGGGTGTGTGTGTGTGTGTGGGGGGGGGGGGGTTCAGGCAGAGGGCCGGTGGAGGAGCGGAGTGTGAGGGTCAGCCGTTTGGCTTTCCTGGCGCTGGGCTGAGAGAGTTGGCTACCGTGTTCCTCACCAGCCCTGATGTCGCTCTCCACCATGTTGGGACTTGTTTTGGGCATTGTTCGCCCGGAGCAACGTATCCACCCCCGCCCCCCTGAGGCAATGTGTGTCACTGTTCTCTATTCAGCCCTATGTAGGCCTTGTATCCTCCAGTGTGCTTGCACAGTGGCCGCATTAGATAAAGGCTCTCTGGAGGCCCTCCGCAGACAATGGCGGGTGTTCTTTTTGGACAGGTGCATCTGCTTCACAAAGGAGTATAAAATGGCGAGATACAGTGTCTACATTCTGTCATCGCAAAGAAAGGGAGCCGGAAAAGACTTGGTACTGCCCATGGGTCCAGGAGAAAGATGTTTTAGAATTTTACCCTCATGGGACAATGCGGTCCCTGAATCGACATGGTTGGCTCCTACCTGCTTTTCTTTGATGGGAGAGTGTGGACATGGCAATGCCTTTCTTATCTGCACTACATACCTGTGTACCTGTATACAGCGCTATTGCCTTTCAAAAAGGCAGGGCCTGCATGCTTGGTTGCAGTTATCTAGAACCTTATCTTAATGAACAGGATTGCATTGTGTTGTGATATGGCAGCCTCTACTCCTCAGCCCTATTTCGTTCCTATGCTATGTTGCACAGTACACCCCGGTTATATAACAAGAATATACATGTAGCAGGAGGTAAGCGATGTCATTGAGATTAAAATGCAAAGACCAGAATGCTATGCACTAAAATGGAGTGTGTAATTATCTGATATTCCATCGTAGGGAACCGTCAGTATATGTGATATTATTTCCTTAGCACCACTTGCCTATACCGTGTCATTGGTGCCCCCTATGTAATTCACACCTCTGATTAGCTCAGGGATTCTCAATGAGTCATCTGGATTGTATGTTTAGAGTTTTTCCAGATAGATTCCACAATCTTCCACTTGATTCCAAATACCCTTGTTGCAAATATCCAGTTTTAGCCA
This sequence comes from Synaphobranchus kaupii, assembly GCA_029718625.1. Classification (NCBI taxonomy): domain Eukaryota; kingdom Metazoa; phylum Chordata; class Actinopteri; order Anguilliformes; family Synaphobranchidae; genus Synaphobranchus; species Synaphobranchus kaupii. The sequence goes on from CM056393.1 coordinate 16,383,239, forward strand.
GATCAGGTCCCAAAAGCCATCTTGATGGAAGTCTTCAGGCTCAATAAATAGCACTTCCTCTAAATGCTAATTTGTCCGAGGGAATGTTCATTTCTTGCTCTGATTTGCCTGATCCTTTATGCGTGATGGTGCACGAGACTGCAACATGCAGTGCTGATTTGACTCTAGCCCTAATCTGCTCCTACACTCTGCTTCAGTCATTCACTGAGAGACCCTTCATGAAGCATCCCTCCCTCACTCTAACTCTCCTGCCTGTGTCATTCCTTCATTTCATTTCGTTGCTTATACACCCAGTCATAAAAACCTGAGCGGGTACTTTTTAAATCTACACATGGATCTAGTTTTGTATGTTTCTCTTCTTCAAAAATCCTCTCATTTGAAACAGTGGAAGCGGCCATTTTCCCACCTACATTTCCCCCCCTCTGTTCCTTGTGCTTTCCTGCTCCCCGCCCCTCTCTCTCGTGTGGTGAATTATTTCATATCTTCGCTTTATTATTGAAATCCTGCAGTCCAGGAGACAACTTACCACTCTCCCTGCCCCACTCCCCACTCCCCCCTCCCCGATCTGGTCACCATGGCAACGCGGCATTTTCATGTTATTTCCTTTTTAATTCGCAATTAAAATTCAATCACACAGAGGAGAGGTGCTTGGGAGGGCGGGTAGTTGCGTACCACGGTACTAATCGTGGTAGCCATTTAAACATGAGAATTTAAAAAAAACAACCACCAGTGGCTCAATTAATCCCAGACAGGACGTGCTTTCAATGATTGAGCGATTTTAATGCTTTTGCTAATGTTCAGTGTAGGTATATGCCATCATATTCAATGTTAATGGCTACCAACCCTATGGGGAGTATAACTGAAGTGCATGCATACAGACATTTATAGGTTTCACAGACTCAAGACCACCATATGAGAATAGCCTCATCTTTAATTTAGGTAAAATTATTGTAAAATTATTAAAGGAAAAAAATAATTCATAATTTTTTTTTTCTCAAAAAACATGTTACAATTATTGGTAAGGAATAGTTACAAACAAAACCTAAATGAAGCATATTCTCATTAATATTTTACTTTTTATAAGCAAATCCAAGTCTTTAAGAACTATTATGTGGTCATTCTCAACTCCCTGTTTCACTGGGGTATAAATATGAGGTGACACACAGGCTAAAACCCCTTAGTCATCCATCAACTTGAGAAAGATAAGAAAACACACAAATGAAATGGGACAAAAGGTTGTTGACCTTCATAAATTAGGCAATGGCTATAGAAAAATAGCTCCATGTCTGAAACTACCTATTTCCACCATTAGGGCAATAATTAAGAAGTTAAAAGCAACTGGAGCTATGATGAACCTGCCTGGAAGAGGCGCAAATGTAGTTTAACCCCCATGCACCGTGAGGAGGATGGTTCTAGAGACAAAAGGATTTCTCCAAGGATAACAGTTGGAGGATTGCAGAAGTTGGTTGCATCCTAGGGGCACCAAGTCCCCAAAAGTACAATTGCCAACAAGCTACTTAGAAGGCTTGCTTGTAGAAAGCCTCTGCTGTCATCATACCAGAAACATAAACAAATGGTGTTTGGTCAATGTTATCAGAATTTAGATTGGAACTGGATGCTATGGTCAGACTAGACGGAAATTGAGCTTTTTGGCAATAAATACCAAAGGTGTGTTTTGAGTAATACATTGCCTGGCCAAAAAAAAAGTCGCCGTTGCACCCATCATGCATAGTGCCCATTGTACAAGTCTCTGGAGGCAGTGTTATGATCTGGGGTTCATTCATCTGGCTCAAATTGTGAAAGAGTGGTTCAGGGAGCATGAGGAATCATTTTCACACATGAATTGGCCACCAAAGTCCTGACCTTAACCCCATTGAAAGTCTTTGGGATGTGGTTCGACTCTCCCGTCGTCAATACAAGATCTCGGCCAAAAATGAATGCAACTCTGGACGGAAATAAATGTTGTGATGTTGCATAAGGTTGTCAAAACAATGCCACGACGAATGCGTGCCGTAATCAAAGCTAAAGGCAGTCCAATTAAATATTAGAGTGTGCGACTTTTTTTTTGGCCAGGCAGTGTAAGAGGCATAGTTATACATAAAAGAGCCTTATCCCCACTGTGAAATATGGTGGTGGATCTGTGATGTTGTGGGGCTGTTTTTCCTCCAAAGGCTCTGGGACCCTTGTTAGGATACATGGCATCATGGACTCCACCAGGAGATTTTAGACCAAAATCTGGCTGCCTCTGCCAGAAGGCTAAAAGTAGGTCATGGTTGGATCTTCCAGCAGGACAATGATCTAAAGCAACGTTTCCCAACCTGGGGTCCGCGCCCCCCTTAGGGGGGCGCCAAAGATCGCAGGGGGTGCGCCAGACCTCAGACAATTTGAGGCCTAACATCATATTTAGACATATATTTATATGTCACAGAGAAATTGTAACAATACATGATTGTTGCTAAAAGCATTAACACTAGAAAGGCCAGCGTGCGCTGTATACCTATAACCACACCTGTCAACTCTCCCGTGTTTCTAATGTAATGAACGATGTGTTTTGGAGACAGCAGGCGCAGCTTCCTCTACAGACTCTCAGACGCTCTGCCGTCTTGGAGTCGCTCATTCTGCCCAACAAAACATCGACAGCATGAGCGCCGGTGTCACGCCATCTACATTTGATAAATCTCCATTTAAACACTTAAAGATTGATTGTGCGTCTATATAACTTAATACCCCAAATGGACAATAATAGGCTAAAGCCACAATCATAACAATAAACAGCCGGGTTATTTAATGTTGCAACAAAATTGACATGAAAAAAGACGCCGGGTCCAGCACTTTTCTCTAAGCGCCGCATAAGCTCTCTCCTCGAGCAATTGAAAAAGAAGCTGGCGCTAATGTGGACACAGAGAACATCAACAATAAACTTTTTACAACTTTTATAATATGTGATGCGGTATGTCAAAACCAGGCGGAATTGGGCAAGAGGTCAATTTTGAGTTATTGGTATATTAGTAAAACATAGACCTTGCACTTTACAACTCCGCTTTCTTTTTTCAAATCGGATATTCCAAAGCGAAGTTATTAAGATTTTAAATTGGACCGTCTGAAACATCGAAACTGAGAAAAAATAGCCCTTTAAAGTTTGAGTTTAAACAAAACAAGTTGGTTAACAATGTTAGCGTACCGAACCCTGTTATCGGGCGGAAACCAGACATTTTTGTGATCAACATACGATACTGATATTATTCTGGCACATACCATTGAACATATTATATTTATTAGGTTCACAAAACGATAAGCTAACTTTTAAGCCAATAACCATGTAGATGTGACCGGTAGTTTTTTTGTTTTAACGTCTTTTAGATTAGAAAGTAGGGCTAGCTACTGTCAAAAAAGGGGCGCCCTTTATCTGGCGGCTCTTGTAGTGCATAAACAAGCTCACGATTATTGTTGTTTTAATAATCAATTAATAGTTTATTTCATCAAGAAAGATACCGTTTGAATAACCAATATGTTGGCAAAATAGCTGGCTAACTGGATAGTTTACCTGACAGTCCGAAAGATGTCGATATTGGGTTTATTTCTTCACAAAACGATAAACTAAGTTTTAAGCCAATATTAAACATGTAAGTTAGACGTGACCGGTAGTTTTTTGTTTTAACGTCTTTTAGATGAGACAGTAATGTCAAAAAAGGGGAGACAACTATCGTTTATTGGCTTAAAAGAGATAGGCTCAATCGCATTGGATTTATTTCTTTACAAAAACGATGTTAACTTTTAAGCCAACTTTTAACGTCTTTAAGATGAGACGAGACTGCCAAAGAAAGGGCGCCCATTATCGGGCGGCTGTTGTAATCCATAAACAAGCTCACGATTATTGTTGTTTTAATAATCAATTAATAGTTTATTTCATCAAGAAAGATACCGTTTGAATAACCAATATGTTGGCAAAATAGCTGGCTAACTGGATAGTTTACCTGACAGTCCGAAAGGAGCCTGATCTCATGAAATTCGGCAATATGTACCGATTGTTAGTGTCTCAAAAAACGGTACCTGTTTCCGAATTTTGCACAAGCGCCCCCTGAGCCTGTACTGGGAACTACTGACTAAAGGCTGTGATAGGCCGAAAACATCACGTGTGAGGGTAGTAGTATATGACGTCACGCGTCCCACTGCTTTTCTTGGCAAGACTTTTTTGTCAAAAAATTTTTCTTGGCAAAAATTGTTTTTCTTTTTTTTTCGTGATTCCCGTACCCCACCCACAACCCCTAAACATAACCTCACAGGAGTTCACGTAACTCGGGCTCATGCCCGAACTGTTAAGATAGTGTCCCTTTTTGCTACCATATTGTTACCAACAATTTTGAAATAAAATAAATTATAAAAAATAAAAAAATTATTAAAAAAATAAAATTAAAATAAAAAAATGTCCCAGGGTCCCGCCCAACCCCTAAACATAACCTCATAGGAGTTCACGTAACTCGGGCTCATGGCCGAACTGTTAAGATTTAAAGAATCTATATTTGCACAACTATATTTTTCTATCACAAGCTTCTCTCGCATTATATATCTTTCACGAAATCTCCTTACAGTCTACAACTGAGCATTAGTCAGTAGTTCCCAGTACAGGCTCAGGGGGCGCTTGTGCAAAATTCGGAAACAGGTACCGTTTTTTGAGACACTAACAATCGGTACATATTGCCGAATTCACATGAGATCAGGTTGTCCGAAAGATGTCGATATTGGGTTTATTTCTTCACAAAACGATAAACTAAGTTTTAAGCCAATATTAAACATGTTGTAGACGTGACCGGTAGTTTTTTGTTTTAACGTCTTTTAGATGAGACATTTGATTTACCTGCTTAATATGACAGCCTTTTATTTTTGTTTTATACAGGCCTATGCCAACCTAAGTATTACCATTAGGCCTAGTCTATTATTTTGAGAGAATTTGAATTAATTTTACATTAATGAATGTACATTTGAAATAAATATGATGCATACGACTGCAAGTTATTAGTTAATAAAGGCATAAAAGGACAGAAATGTATCATTTTTCTTTAATAGCCTATGGGGGAGGGGAGGGTGTGTGTGTGTGTGTGTGTGTGTGTGTGTGTGTGTGTGTGTGGGGGGGGGGGGGGGCGCAAATTCCATCAGGAGTGAGTTAGGGGGGCTCTGGGGAAGAAAGGTTGGGAACCCCTGATCTAAAGGATACCTCAAAATCTACACAAAAATGGTTCACTCAATCTTTTGCAATGGCCATCCCAGTCCCCTAAACTAAACCCCATTGAAAACATGTGGGGTGAGCCGAACAGGAGAGTCCACAAGCCAGGACCATGGACTCTGAAGGTTCTGGAGAGATTCTGTATGGAGGAATGGTCACATATCTCTTGCTATGTGTTCTTCAACCTCATCAAACATTAGAGCAGAAGACTCAGTGCTGTTATCTTGGCAAAGGGAGGGTGCACAAAGTACTAAATACAGGGATACCAACACATCTTGATTTAGCATTAAAGGTTTGTTTTTCCACTAACAGTATCACAATTAAACTATAATTTTCAAATTTTTCTGAGCATAGAAGACATTTGATGAACAATAAACTGAATTTAATCCTGTACTTTTTGCTCTTATTAATTGAGGTTGCCAATAATTCTTGTAGGTACTGTATGTGTATTTTAACCGGCTAGACATTTGTAGTTTTGTTGAATTTATACTCAAAACTGCCTTCAGGTCCATTTCAACCCCCTCTCTGCTCCTGTGTTCCATCATCTCACTCGCACAGACACTTCTGTACAGAAATTGTCTGTGAATTTCAAAATATTTTCAATAATTTACAGTTAGCAATTGACAGTTGTCTATATGGAAGCTAGCTTGAAAACCAAGCAAACATGGATGGGAGGAAGAAAGGACACAGACTAATCAAGCCGGTAATCACACACCCCTGAGCATTTGTTCATAACCACTGCAAGACTCAAATTCTACTTTAATATAGATAATCTAATTTAGCCACGGTGAATTAGAATTATTATGAGAGTGTAATTTGAAAGTATTTCCTTCCTTTGAAGTGCCTTGATGCAGGATATCAAGGGTTTCGTGCCAGTTAAAAATCACCTGCTGCACATAACTGACCAAGGTGTCACAACATTGAGAGAATATGGCTGCGAGGTGTTCCCACCACACGTTGTGCCTCTGTATTAAATGTGTGACCCCACAGCAGCATGCCGACAAAATTACTGCTTAAAAGCAGCATCTGCACAAATACAAATACAATGGGTTATGGAATAAATAAATGGACGACAACATTTTGCAGCTGTGCCGTTTGTTTATGGGAGATGTGTGCCAATGTATACAAACCAAAACACCCCAAATCCTCCTTCCACAACATCTCTGTAAACATGACTTCTGCTTGGCTCTCTTTTGGCCTACTTGAATATCATGTCAGAAGCAAGCTGAGAGGCCTCTTGGAAGTGATGTTCAGCTGAACCATTAGTCCTGGGTGTGTGGCGCACTCAGCTGCGCCTTAACACATCCTGACCACAGCGATGCTGACTGCAGCCAGGAGTCTCACTTAGCACAGAGGCAACTCTGGTCGATTAAGACACCTGCAGTCTTCCAGTACTAGTTGAGTTGAAGTTCAGTCTTCCATCTCAATGACTGTTCACCTCAGCTGGTGGACTGCAGAGAGCAGAGAAGCCTTGGCTGGCATCACACACACTACAGAGCATGAGTTTACTAGTCTGCGCCCTCCTGCATTGACTGTTGCAGTGATGCGAAGGGTTCACAAATATGAGTTGTGATTCAAAAGAATATAAGATTAAAAAGAGTTTGGTTTAAAAACATTAAGCTGGCAGAGACCAGGCCAAGTTATAGCTGGAGGTAATATAAAGGGACAAGCAACCATTGCTGAGGAATAGTTGAAACTGGCCTAGTGGCTTCACATAAGGAACAGTAATCTCATTCCATAGCTGCCACTCTGCTTACTGAATACATCACAGAATAAAAAACACCATAATTCATCCAATTTGATTTGTACATCTTCCTGCATTCATTTTCATACAACAATGAAACTGACATTTCGAAATCCAGGGGGATTCCAGTCCAACCCACAAAAACTAGGGGGGGGGGGGGGGGGGGGGGGGGGTTGTTGCTTTACCCTTGAGAAGCTGTACTTCACCTGTGCTGCCCCTCCCTCTCCATTTTAACAAAACATTGAAGTCCCTTGGACGAACGTGTCAGTCCATCAAACAATCCTTGTTTTCAGTTGCAACATGGGTGAGAATTTTAATAGAATTTCTTGGAATACACTAATTTGCCTCTCTGTCACACTGTCAGTTGATATATTCAGGCTGAAGCCTTTTATTTCCTCTGTAGGTGCCTTACATGGGTTACAATGACCTGTTTTACATGCAGACTTGGGTCTCCTTTTATCCTTTTAAACAGTAGTGACCTTCCTCCTGGTGCAAACCAGGAGCAGTGATAAGGCTGCCAGAAACCGTGCCCCAGGAGTCAAACTTCAGCTTCACAAGTTCTCCCCCTTCTTCACACCTATGGCCTCTCTCTCTCTCAGTTCTCACCCTGTCTTTATTTCATTTCTTTCAACTCCCCTCTCACATTCACCTGCTTCTTCACTATACAAGCCTGTCAGATAGTTTCAGCCTCCCAGAGATATCCTCTGCTTTATTGCAGAGCTTTTGTGTAAGACCCCGATCGTCACCACAAAAAAAAGCAGGTGTCAGGATTTACTGCTCTGCCCTTCCCCTGACAAAGCCCTGCAAGACATTATTACATTTACTGCAGCGGGAAACCAAATGAATGCAAGTTTATCATTTCCGTGGAACATTTTATAGTGGCCTGATGGGATGATAAGGTGGAGACATTGCACGGAATGAAAGTGACTATGCTGCTCATTTCTAATTGCAAAATTGCAATCAGCGGTTCAATTTAAGTGATATAAAGCACACAATATATTTCAGCATTGCAACCTGAATGAGATACACAAAGATAGAGACAATACTGTTTTCATGAGAATTTGTATTTTCAATTTTGGTGCAGGGGTTAACAATTACATTAATTATGCCATGTTATTAAAAATATTGGAATATTAATAGGAAGCTATGACACTATCACCACATTTGTTTATATGAATAAACTATAGAACTGTGCCTTGATCGAACCTATAAATCGAATGTTCCGTTTTCCTGAGTAAGTTTGTCATATTGTGAGTAACCACTGGGTGGTGTGTAAATTCTCTCTGAAACCCAACCTTGTTTGGTTCGTTCAATGAATATTGATTGACTCAACGTGTATATTTGACCTGTGTTCATGCCTCTGTGGTTTTCGCGTTGTTTATTTATTGTACCAGTCACTAAAGCGGCAATCTAGATATTAAACAATGCTTACATATACAATGTGCAGAATTTGTGTCTATGGTGGCTGTGTCATATAATGAATCGAGAACTTGACTTGTAACTCAACGTTTATTGGTTTGATTTAATGAAATGCAATAGGCCTATACACGAAATATAGCCTACATGCTCACACACCTTCTTCTTTCAAGACCCACTGGTATATGCCATAAACCGAGTCCTTTCACTATCGAAATTGTTCTATAGGCTACATATTTGAAAGAACCGATACAAAAAGCAGAGTATAAAAACAATCTCAAATAAATCAAAATGTTGATAGGCTAGACATATGGATCGAAACGAAAATGCAACATTTAATCCGGCAATTAAATAATTGCATTATTATTGTAGTTAAACGTAATTTAATCGTTAAAATATATTTTAAAAGATGCATATTCTTTATGTTTCGTCATATGCCTTTGAGCTGTTAATCCATTCAAAGTTAGATAATTATGTTATTATTGCAGTTCGGAAATGAACCTACGGGTTGCATGTCCAACTGAGTTCTAGGTAGCCTACGACACCTTGAAGAAGAAAAAAAATGATGGTTGGCCTATCAAGTTGCCATTACCTCCGGTACTCACTGACAGCTATTGTAGTATGCATAGCCTATTGCACGTTGGCACCCCAAGCGTGAATGACCGTATACACACAGAACAAAGAACATTGTGTCAAAGTAGTGTCAAAGTGATTCGCATGCATGTGCACAAGTCCATTCACACCCACAAACAAGGCAAAAATCATGGCAGATGTTTTTTTAAACTTCGATTTGTTTTGTTCTGCTGAAAAGGGTTAACGTTCACCAAACAGTACACCGCTTGGATTAGACTTTCTCTCATATACAAATTCGGATATAGTTTATAGCCTAGCCTCTCTCTCTCTCACTCTCTCTCGCTATAATAATGTTAGAAAATAAAAAGCAGATAGTAGGCTATAGCCTAGCTGTATACCGACGTTTTTGAACAATTCAGGAAGAATTAACAGAATGATGGCACATCGGCAAAGAATCAAGTGTCGTTTAAAATAAACTAGCCTATTAAAGTGCTGAAAGAATGTCTCCAAATCCTAGACCCGAAACCACCAGGTTTAAAGGTTTAATCTGACATTTCCTAAAACGAGACTAGAGGATTATTGATCATCCCAAGAAATTAATCTATATGAGTGGGCCTGTAAGGCACAGAAAACCCATAGGCTACAGTATTTTGTACGCATCTATAGCCTATATGTGGACTATCCGTAAGAAGTGACATTAGCCCATTTACGTTTTGATTCGGTGGCCATAGGTAGGCTATCCTTCATGGGCCTTTGAATATCAATGAAACCAATTCAGATTTGCTGGGGTTTTTTTATAAATAAAAAATACTGGTTCGTAGGCTACTGGTGGCATATCCTTTACCAAACCATTAAACAATGCGCGGTAACAAATCGATATAACAATTTAAAAAAAGCAGCGGTCTGCAAGCTTCCATTAATGAAACGTGCTTCAGTGCTTCCTTCAGGGTACCGCCGTTGAGACAGGACGGGGTGAATACAAGGGAAGGGAAGAAGCTGCCGACGCAGAACGTGATCGATGAGGGCGGATTGATTAATCGATTACCAAACGTCAGTCGTCAGCTCAAGCGATAAGGCCAAGCTTTTTAAGACGGAGGAGAGTGAGACGGATCTTATAAAGGAAACTAACTTCAGATAAAATACACATCCGTCAAAAACGCCTTCACCTGAGGCAGAACTAATGTTGAGGGAACTAAAAGGAAACCTGTAGGGCGAAAATCTGACCCGTCGTCCTCTTCAACCACTTCAGTAGGCTACTTCTACTGTAAACCTCCTGAGAGATTTTTATCCATAATAATAACAAAATCACCAACGTTAACGATGAAACTATAGGCCTAGGCATTAGAGAAAAGACAACCCTTCTCTCGCTTTATCTTGCAGGCCTTGAGGCATGCGCCTCGATGGTGTTAGCCAACTAATTTGATTGTAACTTTGCATATCTGAAGCTCTAGTGCATGGTGTTTGGGTACCATTTTAAATGTACATTAAAAGCAGCTTTGTCTAAAAGCGTCTGCCAAATGTGCAAATTGTAAAATTTTAATTGTACATCGGAAAGTTCAGAAAGGCATATTTAGGCCACAGTACTTTGATGTTTATAGTTTTGCAATAGTTTCATTTACATAATCGAAAAAACTATTTTAAATTTAGATTAATGAAATTGTCCTTCACAAAGGGCCCACCTGTTCGAATCCATTTGTATTAATATTCATATTGCGCAGTAGACTGAGAAGTGAAATAGCCAATAGACAGCTGAATTCATGTGACTGGAGGCGGAGCTTGCGAGAGGAGGAGGGGAACCTCACAGGCGGTCACCCAGCGTCTCGTGTCGGCTGCTGCACAGGGAGCACGCGAAGAAAAGTTTCTACACAACTTTATTTCATGCCTGTATTTATTTTTGAACTTTTACATCTATAGTAAAGCTTACACATGTTTCAACAGAATTATCTTCTACACCGAATCCTATCAAAGGTGGACAGATCCAGCAAAGCAGACCACTTTTCTTTTAAATTTCTAGCCTCCTGAAAAGACGAAAGGAATGTGATCTTGTTGACGGGGAGGCTGAATCTGTGCGGAGTCGCTCGGCACTGAACGAAACAGGAGTTGGATTGTGTCTGACTAACAATCAAGTCATTTTTTCATCCCAGCGTTAGTGCTCGCTATTCTGTTTATACTTGGACTTATTTTATCGGCGTTGATTCTGCGCTCAGCTTATTAGAAGGAACTTTGGGGAGTACAACTGAGGAAAACTCGCTGACAAAGAACACAGCCGGTGCAGCCGGAGGAAATAGTGTTTTCCTCTCTCTGTCTTGCCTAGGCTACTCTATCCTATTCCCAGAGGAGTGAGAGGAGATGGAATATTGCAAAAAGTAGTAAAGTGAGCAACAGAATTTAAACTGTAGCCTATCCTTTTTTAAAGGGAAACCATCACTACCCGGACTCTTGAATGTGAAAATGTATCAATTTTTATAAATTATACAGTGCATGCATAATTTATTTATAAAGAACGAACACTATTTTTCCTCATTTGGTGATGCCTTTTTGGATCGTTGCTACAAGGACTCTGGCCCACTCTGACTCGTAATTAAACAGTGGTATTTAACGAAACCAAACTGATCATTTAAATTATGCTGCGCACTTTGTGATCGGTATTCTTGGGAGAAACGCTAGCGCATCTGTTGTCCATCACTAATGTGGGGTTCACGGTCGGCGAGGACACGGCCGAGCTGACAGTGTTTCTTACAAAAATAAATTATTGTTTTCCTTAAATCAGTTGGAGTCCATATTTTTGACGGAGTATTTTTCTGCTAATATGGAACATGTGCAATGGACGGTCACCGCTGCGCTCTGGGTGCTCTTCGTCGCGATTCTCCGTCTGTCTACGGCCGAAGAAGGTAGGCTACGACCTATTTAAAATATAAATACTTGATTGAAATAAATTATCTTGAACTGTATTCATTGGCAAATAGAGGGTCTTTGTGCCGATATCATCTGGCATGTTTTCCTTACGCCGTCCAACTAAACAACCGTTTTAGAATCAGGCTAGACTAGACTACCCCAATGCATCACAGCGTTGAGTGAACGAATTAACATGTCAAAGTTGGCCTGTAACTTTGTGGGTTATGGTCTCATTCAACAAAGTTTAATGAGACAAGGCCGTATTCAATGGGAAATGGTAGCTATATAGGGTGTTTTTGAACACTGCCCTGAAAAAATAGCTATTGTGGGTAATATTTCCTGTTTACATGGCATATGCAACTTTGTAATGTGTTGTAGGCTACTATTCGACCAACGTGGCCTGGCCTAGCCTATTCTTCGTTATATTCATAGCCTACAATTAAAAAAAAAAATTATGATGCGGAGTTTGCTGTAGAAAAAGTATTTATCAGACATGAATCACATTTACCCTATGCAATGCTACATGCACGGGCTAGTAAACATATAACGTCATGAGTGATCTTCAAGAATTATCCGCGTTGTGTTTTATATTGTAGGCTATTCGTCTCTGAAAAGAAGTTGTCCAATTCTTCCCGGAGGCTAAGCTCTTCGTGTCGCTTGTTTTTTTTTGTTGTTGTTTTTTTTTACATTGAATAGTCAAATTTGTGTAGCAGCTGTACAAATATCCATATAGCCTACTTTCGTGACTATCTTATAGGCCTACCTGTTGCTGTCACAACCTATTCTTGAGAAGAAATGTAAAATCAGTTCGATACCAACGTTTAGCTGGACTCAGTAGGATAGACAAGTTAATTGAGAACTGTTAATTGGAACTGACCCATTATAAATGAGATTGATTCGAATCGGAAATGGCGTTGAACAAGGAACTGACCTCAGCTGTGGTCTTAAAAACCACAGCACCAGTACTGCGAGATATGGTCAAACAGTCCAATCGGAAAATTTAATCATAGACTAGGCTACCATTTGAAATTGATGCAACCGGTTCATCAATCGCCCAATAGGCCTATGTGACGTGGCTTTGGCTATTGAACCGCACAGACAAGTGTTTTTTGTGCATATCTTGGTTAAACGTTATTAGACCTAGGCCTATAGCTAATAATAGCCTGTACATCATTCTACAATGAGACCATAATGTGACTATTGTGATGTAAAGCCTAAACATGCACTGCATCGAAACTCGTGAAACCCAAGCCCTGGGCCTCCCAGAAAATGCTTAGTTTGCAGGGCCCCACTTCCTACCATTGTATCCACAACAAAACGGCTACCATCACCACCTGAAATAATTAACTATTAGCCTATATGTCGGGTTTCATTGATCATTTACATTCTCTAACAGAGGTGCACCGGGTTAGCTTATAAAAGGATAGCACATTTGTCAGTTGCATGTCGCTGAGGCGCCATGTCAGTCATACGGTTGTCTGCGTGAGTGCTGTTGGTGTTGCAGACGCGTCTGTCAGTGTTGAGAGTGGACAGATCGATCGCGGACTGTGCGGATTAGTTGTGCGTTTCACGCAGTGATGGAGACACCTGGTCCCTGCTCGCGACAATCAATTATCACTCCCGTTTGCGGGAACAGATAAAAAAGCAGGCGCGTGTGATGGGAATACAATAGCCAGCATGCAGTTGATCTTTAGGGATACGCGTGGTGCGATATTGCATCGGTATATTACAACACAATGGCGTATGCTGTTCTAGCTTCATTTAAAATGCATATTTCTCTTTTTATTTCGTTTGGTAGGCAGGTTTTTCCCCCCACTTATTATTGTTCCCATTTTTGCCATATAGGTGATTTCTAGTGGTATTATTTTGGCTTTTAGTAGGCTGATGAAAGTGATATTGAGCAAAGTAGTTTTCTTAGTCTGATTTTATATTCGTTTTCTTCCTTTACGACTGAGGAACTTGGAGTTAAATTGTAAGTTTTTAAATTTGATTTAGTTGTAGGCTACTAAGGCTATTAATCCTTTAATACAAAATCCTCCCAACAGCTCAGGCCTAGACTAATTCATTTCAAAGCTCTAGTAAATCACAAAAGCTCTTAGCATTAAAAGTTTAATAATATAGTTATATTATTAATGTATTACCCTCCTCATGCACATTTCTTTTACCCTTGGGAAACTTTACCAGAGGACTAGAATGTGTTGCAGTAGCTACAAAGATAATGTTATTTTCATTATCACAATCAAATAATTGTCTCTTTAATTTAATGGTCTGAAACTACTAATTGAGTGCAAGGTTGGCATTTGTTTACCAGCAGATGCGTTGGGTAGCAAATCTTCATAACCATTAATTATCCATCAGTTTTATAATTACCATTAATGTATGATTAACCTGTGCTCAACATAAAGGCTATGGTCAAGGGAGGTGATTTTATGAAACATTTTATTTCTGTAATTAAAACAAAATACATCTGTCTGAAAAATGAAGAATTCTATATAATATATATAATTACATAGGTTACACATATGTGTAATACAGCATAGCGTGTGTGAATTATATTAAGTTAACCTGTGCACTGCCTGGCAGCCGTATAATCTTTGTTGAAAGAGCATGTCATGTATTATGCCATGGCGCCTTGGGTAGAAATGGCAACAGCTGTCCATTGATGTAAATACAAAAGTACCCTTATAACATCCGCCAGAGCACAAAATTATTGATATGGATCAACAAGAAAAGGTGACATTGTTCCACTACGAGGGAAATCATCTGTACCTGTGATTCTGAGAGGCCCGACTGACGCCTCTCTCCACAGATGTGGTCATTCTGTTTTCTGTTGCTATAGAAATGGAAACTTCACTCTTTTTCTGTTTGCAATAAGTGAGAAGGGAAAATGTCTCTGGAGCTTACTCTTGGTGGGATAAGAGACACCTAAAACCCTATTGTTGGAACCTTAAAAGAAAGACAATACGGAGGACACAAATTAGCACTTGGGGAATCGGGAGAACACAATGGAAAGCTTGCTTTCAAAATCATTCTTTTTAAAACCTCCTCTCTTGAAAAGAAACTTTTTAAGGGGCTTATCTCTCTTTCCGCCCTCATTTTCTCCTCCTCCCCGGCTCCACGATCGGTCTGCGTCTCGGTCTCGGTTTCTGCGACGAGCGTAATTTCACTGAGAAATGAGTAAAGTGCAGCCTTTCCAAACAGGAGCCGCTTGAGGAAAAGTGGATGTGTCCTTTTGCCTGTGTTTCTCGTTCGCTATTCTCTCCTCGCTGGCCAGAGCAGCGCTTTTTGCTCTTGCCGTCCGCCTCCCTGCTGCTCAAATGCGGTCCCCCCCCCCCCCCCCCTTCTCCCCCCAAATCCCATTAAAGGGAACCAAATTTTATAAGAAGAGGATTTGCATTTAAAATGACCGCCGTCTTCCCCGCTCTCTTTCCCTGCCACTTAATCCTGCGATTAGCCACTTAAAGAGTTAAACAGCTATCCAAGAGTTTAATAAATTCCACCGTGGAAATCCCTTGTGTCTCCCATGGTCCCTCTGTCTCCCCGCATCAGTATAACAGTGCCGCCTCAGAGTGCCAGTGTACCGCATTGAGAGGGTTTGTGTCTGTGTTATTTATGATTGACACGGTGCTTCTTGTGTCCGTAAGTGTTATGTGTATGTGAGTATAGTTTCTCACTGGTAAGCGTGAAGTTGGGTCAGTGGCTAATAGTTCTCTATCGGTGCCTGTTGGAAGTTTTTGCGTAGTTTGCAGTAACGTTTCACGTTCGTTCATTTTTGGCTGTCTGTGATGGAAACATTCGTTTTTCTCTTTTGGGATTGTGTGCATTTTAATCAGTTCTGTTTATGCAACCGTCAAACTCTCCGTTTGCTGTATTTAGCCTCACATTTGTCGGCATTTGTTCTCACCCCAGTCCGTCCTCCCGTGGAAAGCGCGGCCGTCTTCGCCGTTTTCCCTCCATTTTCCACTTTGGCAGTTTTAGAGGCTGATCAATTACTGTCAAAGTGTCGGCCCCTCTTCAGATGCTGGCAGGCAAGAGGGCAGGAGAGTGAGGCCAGAGACGAGACTGGAAAAACCCACACCCCACTCAGTCTGAAGAGGAACGCGGACAATGAGAACAGAGGGTGACAGGCACAAGTGGAGGAGTGGGGGAGAGCTTCTGACAATGGGACGGAGAGGGGCGAAAGACAAAAAAAGAGGAGGAGGAGAGAAGGAAAGCTATTTTACTCTTTAGCGTAGAGGAGCCGAGAGGGAGAGGTATGTTGGGGGAGAGGCCGTTATATCAGGAGGGAGGAGGTACTGGGGGGTTTTGGGAGTGAAGTGTTAAGCCTGTGGATTAATGATAATGTGGAAGTGTATTAATCTTCCCATGACTCACGTTCCCTCTGGCACGCTGCGAGCGCATTCTGTTGTCACCAACACGCAAACACATCCTCTGTAAGGTGATAATCGGAAAGTATACCCACACCTGTTTTTTGGGAGGCCTACGGGCCGTAGCGTTGCATGAGGAGACTCCGTTCTCAGCACGGCATTAATTCCGTAACGTGTCTACAAACACCCTTAAAATTAGGTCCCCCCCCCCCCCCCCCCAGACACATACACACTCCAGAGCGAGACGCCCTACCACCAAGGGCGTACGTGTATCGACTTTTTCCTCGCGTACTTTTATCGATGCTGCGCCCCCCCACCTCAACACCTCTCAACCCACAAGTCCCTGCTCGGGTCACGTGACCAGGGCTCCAGTCGCTTTTTCAAGGCTGCAGGTTTGTTTTTGGTTAACTGAAGAAAAATACAGGGGTGTGTGGATGAAAATATGAAAGGAGACCCATGCAGTGAGCCCATTAAGGGATGCGCCTGGTTTAGTGTCCCTCTGTAGGCTTTGATTGTTTGGTTTAACTGGGCGCCGTGCTGCATGTGAGACTCTCCCACTGTTTCTGAGGAAAGTCTGATCACCACAAAGAGCGAAGGGTGGCTTTGATTTGTGTCCACCTCCCACTGCAAAAATGTTACACAAGACTCTGTGTGCATGTGTGTGTGTGTGTGTGTGTGTGTGTGAGTGTGTGAGAGAGAGAAGAGGGAGAAGCGAGAGAATGTGTGTGAGGGAAAGATAATGCTCATTGGTAGTAAGGGATTTCTTTGAGTCATATTTTTTGGCAAAAGTGCCTGTGGTATGAGAAATGTATAAGAATTTTGTTTAAGCGTCGAGTACACTGTTGTTGAATTTGCATGTCATTTTGTATTCATCTGAGCACACACATACTGTGAATTTGTTTTAGTTTACTTTTAGTTTAGTTATTGCGTCAGTATCCTCTGAATATGTGTGAGGTTTTGAGTATTGTCAGTATCCTCTGAATATGTGTGAGGTTTTGAGTATTGTCAGTATCCTCTGAATATGTGTGAGGTTTTGAGTATTGTCAGTATCCTCTGAATATGTGTGAGGTTTTGAGTATTGTCAGTATCCTCTGAATATGTGTGAGGTTTTGAGTATTGTCAGTATCCTCTGAATATGTGTGGGGTTTTGAGTATTGTCAGTATCCTCTGAATATGTGTGGGGGTTTTGAGTATTGTCTTTTTTTGTGCCGCTGCGTCAGGAATGTTGGAGTCTGTGGTAAAAGACATGTGGCCACTGGAAGTGGATTAGGAATAGCCTTAAAACTAGCCGCTGCTAACATGTAGGAGAGGGAAGTTGAAAAAGTCGGGCAAAAGCAAGGAGTCTGGTAACCGTGAAGTTAAACAAAACGACGCAAAGACGCAGCCGAACATTTAAGTTTGTTGGGTGGGAAAAATAGAGGGAGTGTGTCTGTGAGAAATCCAGGAAGGGCGGAAAGAGATTGCAGACGGAGAGAAACATTCGGTGTGTGGCGCACACAGAGGGCCATATGTAAGGCTCATACTGTTTTGTTGTGTGGAGCACAGTGTTATTGGCGACACAGGACTGCCATAAGGAGTCACACAAGCAGGCAGGGAGACGCCATATTTTTCTGTCTACAGTATACCCATCCCATGCTTAGCATACAGTCATAAGGGTAACGGTGGACGGATAATCTATTCAGTGCAATATTGTTTTCATATGTTTGTATATTGTTTGCTGGTGTATATTTATGTCTGTTTGTCCATTTGCCGTTTATACTTAAGATAAGTGCAGCTAAGTCGTGGTAATTATAGTCACAAAAAGAGTAATGCAATTACACTTTGAACATTTTCACAAGTAATCTGAACGTGTGCAGTCTGTAATGGTGCACATGTGCATGATTGGACATTGCCCGTCTGCTCTTGTATTGCGTCTGTATGCGTTCAGGTACATAACTGCAGCATCTCACCAAAACCGTAGTACTCCAGTAACTCCACATGTTAAAAGGCTAGCCCACCAACTGTAGTTTGTTTGTGCATGTATCCGTGTCAATAAGTATAATTGAGAGCATATAATATATTTGTTCGTATTAATATTTATATCAGTGTAATGTTGTTTAGCAAAGCAGACCCGTTTATAAGAACGGCCAAAAGTCTGCATTTAAATGCACACCATCATAAGTTAGCGGTTGGTTTGTCTGATGACATCATGTACCATGTTAGGCAGGTAGGTACACGCATAGAGCGGGATAATGCTTACTGAAACTCTTAAGGACTAGGTGCATTAGGGTTTAGGCGTAAGTGGCAGAGGAACTGCATGTTTGTGTATAGGCTGCACGTAGGCTATCGGCTATTTGCTTTGTGTGTCACCGTCACAATCTCTCCACTCTCTCCCCCTCTCCTAAATCCCCAGAACCCCCAACTCAGATTTGGCTCAGAGTTTCCATCTAGTCATAGAACGACACGGCCAGACTCGTTACGCTGGCCTAATTATGATGAGACTCAATTAGGGAGCCAGACAGCTCTCCATTCATGTGTAATCTAGCCTCTTTGCACTAATTGCTTAATTGACACTGATCCCCCCCCCCATTAAATCGTGAAATGACGGTGAAAGAACAACTTTCAAAAGAGTTTTTTTTCTTTTCATTTCATTTTTTCTCCAATCCTGATAAACTCCCGGTCCAACTCCCGGTCCCCCCCCCCCCCCCCAGTCACCCCAAGCTTACCCCACCCTACCCGACAACACCACACTGTTTCAATCGAGATGAAAGTCTATCACATGCCATCTGCGGAGCTGTTTTTTTCTGGGGGTATAAACGGCAAAGTTTCTTGATCTTTGAAAACCTTCCACTGTTGCTTCTCAATCCCGCCGTCTGCTTTCGTGTTCCGGCTGAGCCCTCCTTAAACGAGCTTTGAGGAAACATAATTCCTCACGGAGTTCAATATCTTACGTTACCAAAGAAATCTCTGGAACATATTTTTTCTGGAGGATTAGCGTGCACAGTGCTAGCTGGGTCCTGTGTATTTAGAGGGAGCCTAAGGAGGCCCAAAACCTCTCTCGGTTTCCCCCTCTGGCTTTTTAAGCCCATTAATCCAAATGGGTTTTGGGGGAAACGCTCAACGCGACAGTGTGTGTGCGTGTGTGTACATCAGATGCCTTGGAATTGGACAAACAAAAAGCGAATTCACTGAACGCTAGGCTGAAACAGTGGAAGTGCGCTCAGTAAAATAAACTCTCTGTGTTAGTGTAAATATTCCGCGATTTTAGTGGGCGAATCTCTTCTTCGTGCCCAAACGTCATGCGCAGTGCTGCACTCTACTCACAACACCGCAACCTTTCCACATCTTTGGTCATACTTTACGACTCAAGTCCAGCTGTGGACTAGTTCTGGTCAATATTACCATGGAGCTGCATGCTTTACTGATTCATATATGGGGGGGGATTCGTGAGAACGTGCGTGTTGGCTGGGAAACTACTTGACCCACACTTTTATGGTCCAGCGGTTCTGGAGAATAGTGATCAAGGGGACCCACCCAGTCCACAGTCCAGTCCTCTGTGGGCCGTTCTCCACCCCCCGCCTTAGCCCGACTGCAGGCTCAGAAACGGGACGAGAGGGAGGTAGTGGAGAGGGATTAGTGTTAATCTGCACAGCCTAATCTCAGAGGCTCTCAGAGCAAGCTCTCTCACACAGACAGACTCCCCCCCCCCTGTGCTCTCACACACAGACACACCTCTCCGCCTGCTCACTTTTCACACACAGGATTTAAGAGCTCGGCTTTGTTTTATTACCCTTTTATCAGGCAGATGACCAAAAGGATTGCCATTAGGATCGTTTTTTTTTTTTTTTTTTAAACATTCCTTAGAATTATTACTACAAAACAAAGTACTTGGCTTTTCAGAAAAGCTTTTAGATTTCAGTAAAGAACATGTGTATATATATTTTTTACACACAGACTCTGTCTCACACCGTTACATTTAGCGAGCGGATAATGTGCAGTACAGCAGCGGAGCAGTTTAGTTCTCCCAACACTTTCCTGTTCTGTGTGTGCGGTGGTAGGTCCTCGTGTGTGTCTGTGTGTGGTATTGGCTCTTCTTAACTAAAATGTGCGAGTCTGTGTGTGTGTGTGTGTGTTTATATCTGGCAAGGGTACAGAGTGCACTGTGTGTGTGTTTGGGGGGTGTCGCAGGGGCGGGCTGCAGTTAAGTGAGAGAATTATGTGAGTGTGTGTATTTGCGTATGGCAGGCATATGGTGCATTGAGTGTGTGTGTGTGTGTCACGCGGGGGGGTGTGGGCCAGGGGTCAGTGGGTCACGGCTACAGTTAAGTGTGAGAACCAGCAGAATTCCAGTCTGCCACGCTCTACTGACTCTTCTTCCTCTCTCTCTCTCTCTCTTCCCCCTTTTTCTCACTCTCCTCTCTCTTCCTGCCTGACTCTCTCTCTTCTCTACTCTCTTCCCCCCTTTTTCTTACTCTCCTCTCTCTTCCTGCCTGACTCTCGCTCTCTCTCTCTTTCTCATGTTGTCCTCTCTCTGTCTGTTTAAGATGGCTTTCATCCCCCACTCTCTCACCCCTACTCTATCCCCCTCTCTCTCCTTGTCATTTATTTTTTTCTCTGCGAAGATTTCCCCTCCCTCCCTCTCTCCCTCCTTTTCCCTCTTCTTCACCCTCTCTCACCTTGCTGTTTCACCCTTCCCCTCGCCATTTCTCCTTTCCCCGCCCCACATCCAATCTTTGTCCCACACCCTCTCTCTCTCTCTCTCTCTCTCTCTCTCTCTCTCTCTCTCTCTCTCTCTCTCTCTCTCTCTCTCTCTCTCTCTCTCTCTCTCCCAGAGCGGGTCGTGTCTAATTGGTGCTCTCTGTTCCCCCTAATTAAACGACAAGTCTAATTACAGCCCTGCGTGGGTCTCTGGCAGGCAGAGCTGTAATTTCCCCGTTCCGCTCCAGAGCCAGTGAGGCACGGGCGGGAAAACAGAGAGGAAAGGAGACGAGTTAGAGGAAAGTGAATGAGTCACCACTCTGTAATTTAAGGGGAAGCGAGCAGGCCGGGCCGTGAGCTGACTTTGCTCAGCTGGCTAGAGCCTTTGTGTGATTTACAAGGGCTGACTTTTTTAAAATTCCGTACAAAAAAGTGAGACGATGTGTGCGTGCCCGTGCCCGTACGTACGTACGTGCGTGCGTGCGTGCGTGCGTACGTACGTACGTGCGTGCGTGCGTGCGTGCGCGTGAGGGTTAGGTGTGAATGTCTTTCATTTTCTCGGATATTCCTATTAATCTCCAAATGATGAACGGTGTCCAGCGAAGCAGAGTTGAGCAGAGCGGACTGGAACCACGGCTCAGGGTGCAGGAAGGCTGATGAAGAGGTGCTGTTGGTATAAGCCTGGGCTGGACTCCCCACTATTAACGCTCTCTGTTCTCTCTCAATCCCAGTCTGTCAGGATGGAATGACGTCACCCGTTTAAGGCACCGGAGGGAACGTGTTTCGTTAAAACATGCTTGTGTGTGCGTGTGCGTGTGTCATACTGTTGGTCCTCATTTTAGTGTCTGCACCCCTAGAGCATGCTGTGTCCAATGATGACAAAGCCACCCAACCTGCCTAGGGCCGGTGCTGGTTGGCCGCATGCCTCAGTCAAAACACCTTGTACTTATCAGCCCCTGAGTTACGGTACATGGTGTGTCACTGTTTGTGTGTGTGTGTGTACAGCACTCCCATGCAGTAATGGGCATGGTGAAGTTGTGGCATGCACACAGACAGTGAGCTCAGGCTGAGGGTGCTGCCTGGAGTCAGCCCCTGCTGCTCTCCCTCAATGGAAACTCCTGTTTTTTATGGGATGCAATGTAGCAACGCCTGTACACACACGCACGCATGCACGCAAACGCACACTCAGCTTGACTCATAAACTTAATGACAGAGCCACTTCAAACCATAGGAGGCCAACATTAGTACATGCATGTACTCACCCCCTCGTAATCTCACACATAGGATCACATGCACACACGCGCATGTATTGTTCAAGAGTACTTCATTCTAACTTTAGCTATCAAAGGGGAGTTTCTGGGGTTCACTGCAATAATCCTGGGATAAGCAGAGCCTAGGGACAGACCTTGAAGTGTGTGTGTGTGTGCTTGTGTTTTAATGGGCTTCGCAGTACACTTAAGACCCCGTGGTTATTGGTTTCTTTCTTACCACTCGAGGAGCAAGCACACGCTGGCCTGCTAGGGAGCTTGTGTTCGGTGGACCTCTCCGTTAATGTCACGCTCCTCCTCAGCCTCCCCTTCTCACCTGCCTCATTGGCCTCTGCTCGTTTCGTACCTCTCTGTTTATCTCCTTTCTTTCGGTGCTGCTCTCCTGTTTCTTTTTTGAATTAATTTTAACGTAAAGCTTTTTTAACCTTTCCCCCTTTTTCCCCCTTTTTAACTTTCCCCTGCCTGTCGCCCTTGTCCCCTCTTGCTCTCTCCGCTTCCTTCTCTCCTTTCCACATTCAGATTTATAGGCGAATGTTGAGTGCCGCAGCCGCGCCAGGACCCTTAAAATGTTGCGGCGCAGAAATGGAATGTAATATAAATGGAATAAGAGCGCGATAAACAAAGCGGCCATTAATTAAACATGAACAAACAACTTCTCATCTCGGCCGTCCCGAAATTACATTTATTTAGGCCCGTCTCCAGCCCCACCCGACCCTCTGTCTCTCTCTCTCTTCCTCCTTCCGCGCCTCCTGTGTCCTCCTCTCGCTTTCTTCCTGCTTTTTTCGTGTCTTTCACCTCCCCTTTCCTCGGTGTTCCACCTTTCCACGGGTTCGCCCCCGTCTCTCCCTCCGTTTGTGCGCTGAAACCTGGCTAGTTTTCTGTCCCTCCCGTTCCCCTCCGTTTCCTCCGGCGAGCCGATCCTTTATTCCCCCCGCGCTGGATTGTGATTATCAGCTCTGCACAGCCTGTCCCCTCTCTCTCTCTCTCTCTCTCTCTCTCTCTCTCTCTCTCTCTCTCTCTCCACACAGGGAGAGAGAGCGCGCGCACTAGCGCGCGGGCCAGGGGCAGCGGTACAGAGAGAGAGAGAGAGAGAGAGAGAGAGAGAGAGAGGGCCGGCAGAGGGGCCGTAGTGTCACTGAGAGAAAAGAGGGAGGGCGGAGGGCCGAGAGGAGGGAGATGAATCGAAAAACAGTCGCGACATTCATTCGCGCGGCGGCGGAGGAGCGACCCCGCCGTTCGATGAGGTCAGGGGCACGGCGGACAGCTCCGCGGCCGAAAGCCCAGGGCGAGCAGGGTGGGCCGGGGAGAGACGCAGAGAGAGAGAGAGAAAGAGAGAGAGAGGACGTCTGTGTTGCGGAGCGGGGCCGTGTCAGCGCCAGGGCTTGTGTTCCGCTTGAATGGCCTTCTTGATGGGGCGAGATGAGCACGGTCGAGTGCCGGCCCCAGCTCTGGACAGCTGTACATTAAGGGGCTCGCGAGGGAGGCTTGGGGTTCCTTCCAGCTGCATCACCTTTCAGTCGCAACAGCCTGACTCCTCCAGGAAATCTCACTGGAATCAATGGCTCCCTCGCATGTGTGCGGTGTTTATATACATAAATCCCAAGCAGATTAAAAAGTAATGATGTATTATTATCCAAAATGCATTTTTATGTGCTGAGAATGGGGGGGGGGTTTACTTATTTCAAAGCTTTTTATTCGATTCATTTCAATTCCACTTGTCCTTGACATTTATATGTTTTTCAGTTACGACGCTGTTTTATATCGAACAGCTCAATCAGAGGGGGAAAAAAGCAGAGTTTTTCTGGCCTCCATTGAACCGCCAACAGTGATTGAGAGAGTGCCTGGGGCTAGAGGCCAGAGATTACAGAAAGCCAATTCATTTTTAATCAGAGCTGAGACAACGGGCGGCGTGTGTGCATGCACGCGGCTCGCGTGTGTGCGTGTGCGTACTCTCTGGGTGTAGCTCCATTGTATATAATGTGCTGATGTTGTCAGTGTGTCCATAGACGTATACTGTGCATTGTATACATTCTGCATTTTGTATACTGTATTGATATAAGCTCCTTAGTGTGTGTGTGTGTGTGTTTGTGTATTCTGTGTCTTTATAGTGCGTGTGTTCACTACGTGTGTGTGCTGTTGGTTGATTTCTCTCAGCCTGCATTAGGGGAGGAATTTAAGCTTTTTGGTTTCTCTCTCATTCTCCCTCTTCCTCTCTCTCCCTCTCCTCATAGGATACAAGGGTTTCTCACCAGGATATTTTTAAAGTGAGGGAAGAGGGGAGGGAGGAGAGGTTAACCTTTAAATCTTTATTCTCATAATCTCTCTTTCTGAAAGATATTTGGGCTCGCGCTGTAACTCCACCACAGCCACCGCAGTGACACGATTCACCGTGTGCCGTCAACCTTTACAGGAGCGTAGCCCGTGCACTGAGAGCGAAGCTGTTTTGTGCAGCGTCATGAACCCTTATGTTGCCCTGGCATGACTGTTCAAACTGAAATGGATGTAGCCATGAAGTGAAGGCATCTGAAGAATACTGTACTGCGTTACAGTACTCAGAGTACAGTTGTGCCGTACCGTGCTGTACCGTGCCGTGCCGTACCGTGCTGTACCGTGCCATGCTTTGCTGTTCTCTTGCAGTGCTCTAAGCCCACCCCTCTTTCTCTCACGCAGAAGTCCTGATGAACACAAAGCTGGAGACGTCGGACCTTAAGTGGACCATCTACCCCCAGTCAGGCCCAGAGGTGTGTCCAGTCTGCCGCCCCCCTCTTTCTTTCTCTCTCTCTCTCTCCGTCTCTCTGGTCGTCTCCCTTGTTTATTTTCCTGCTGCATCTGCTGTCTTAGTTGCTGTTTGTGTTTCCTGACACTGAAGCCTATTGAACTTTTTCCCTTCAACCCCCTCATATATGTACACTACCTTTCAAAAGTTTTAGTACACCACAATTTTCAAGCAGAGTTAAAAAATAAACACCTTTTATTTTACAAAAATATTTTTCTTTCGAAATATTAGATTAATCAAATCTGCAGAAATTAAATGTAATAACTGCGGAGTATATTCGTGCCGTTTGATTCAGTCTGATTCTGAATGTTCACACCAACACTGCTGTAGAAGTTCCCACAGACGTGCTGCACTTTTTGGTTGCCTCTCCTTGACCTTTCTGTCCAATTCGTACCAAACCAGCTTGATTTTACTTCACTTGTTGGAAAATGGAAATAATTTGTTCACCTGTTTATTTTGCCACATATGGCTTTTATATGAACTCTTTAGGTTAAAAAATTTAGGCCACGGTTCTGTGAAGTAAAATGTTATTTTTAACTTCTGAACATTCACTTTTTACCTTGTGCCATTTGAGGTTATTTACAAATGTTATACCACTTAAATTACACTGAAAATGGAGTACTAAACACAAGTAAAGTGTACTAAAACTTTTGACCGGTAGTGAATACATAGTGTATATATACAATATATACCGCACAGCCTCTCAGTATAAAACCGAGCTCACTGTAGATTCCCCCCCCGCCCCTCCTCTCTCTCTCTCTCTCTCCCTCCCTCCCTTTGGCCTCCTCCTCCTCCTCTTCGCCTCTCCCTCAGTGGGAGGAGGTGAGCGGCCTGGACGAGGAGAGCAACAGCGTGCGGACCTATCAGCTGTGCCCGACGGACATCTCGGGAAACCACTGGCTGCGCAGCACGCTGATCCAGCGACGGGGGGCCACGCAGGTGTACGCCGAGCTGCGCTTCACCATGATGGAGTGCTCCTCCCTGCCCACACACCACCGCAGCTGCAAGGAGACCTTCAACCTCTTCTACTACCAGGCCGACTCCGACGAGGCCACGCCCACACACCCGCCCTGGATGGAGAACCCCTACACCAAGGTGAGCCCCGCCCCGCCCCGCCCCGCACGCAGCTTACTACGGCAGTAACTTTGTGGATAGGCCGACGCTGACCACAATGGCAATAAGCCTATGTGTTTTATTGTGTATTAAATCCTCAAAGGTTTTTTTAAAAGTATGACATGACTGTTTTCAGGTGAAGCAGTATTATATGAATTTATGATTGTCAAATAAAACAACAACACTGAAAAAATACTAAAAATAAATCAATCTCAAGTATTTTAGTCTTATATTTAGACTTAAAATCTTATTTCTATTACTTTGCTAAATAAGAAAAAATATTTCAGAGTTTTAAGAAAATTTTACTGGTCAAGCAAACAGTAACTTAAAACAAGAAAATATTTTCTACTTGAGAGAAAAAAAAAAAAGAAAAAGATTTTAAGTCTTATTACTAACCTACTTAAGTTATGTTAAGACAGGTTTTTTATTGCAGTGAACAACAACCCTGGCCCCAACACTGGCTACTACAACTTAACGTAGACTTCTACTTCACACTCAGTGTGGTAGTCGTGCCCAAGGGCCCAGCCAGCCTCAATAACAGCTGTGTATGAGCCTCGCCTGTGGATGCTAGGGGCGTGCATTGTGATTCATTTGCATTTCAAATATTCTGTGGCCTCCCGAGATAAAGCATTCAAAACGAACTTTGATTTTCTTTCTCCCATGCGCTTTATGCAACTTCAGCTCTGCGTAAACAATGCCGTCACTCCAAGTAACATCTGCATGCAGTCAATCTCTCTCTGGCAGGAAACTCTAAACAGAAATAAATTATCTCTTATTTCACACAGGGTGTCTGGACATTCCTTCATTGATGAGATAAAAATTCTGGACCGTTCTTAAACTTTTTCTGATTAATAAGTGTTTCAAGACTTATCCAAGTAATTGGATGGTTAGTGATTTCATGGTAAAATATTTGAGTAATCTTGTCTTTGGTCTCATCCCTCACAATAGCGCACCCAATAATATCTTTGTGGTCTGGCCATTAAAACTTTTATTTATCGGTTTTTTTTTTTACGTGGACCACATTTGACTTGGAATGTGTATTAATAATTTATTGTTTTAATTTTACAGCCAATTGGTTTATTGGATTATAAATTATTTGTGCCTTAAGTCATAAGGGTAGAGAGGGAAACCTCTGATCTCCACAGCTCATTAACAGCAAGTCATTTGTAATATGCAAATCAGTAAACACAGTACGACTGTCTGCAAAACAAACAAAATTATTTCATGAAATCAGTTTGAAATTGCTCTGTGAGTTTGAGCTTTGCCTAAAGCCATGTTTTTCTCCTATCTCCTCTCCTCCACTCTCCTCTCTCCTCCTCTTCCTCTCCCCTTTTCTCCCCTTCACTCCCC
Organism: Synaphobranchus kaupii; assembly: GCA_029718625.1. NCBI lineage: Eukaryota > Metazoa > Chordata > Actinopteri > Anguilliformes > Synaphobranchidae > Synaphobranchus > Synaphobranchus kaupii. The sequence continues at coordinate 16,410,639 of CM056393.1, forward strand.
TTCTCTCCTCTCCTATCTCCCCTCTCTCCTCTCCTCTCTCCTCCTCTCCCTTCCTTTCCCCTCTCTCCTCCTCTCCTCCTTTCCCCTCTCTCCTCCTCTCCTCCTCTCCTCCTCTCCCTTCCTTATCCCCTCTCTCCTCCTCTACTCCTCTCTCCCCCCAGGTGGACACCGTGGCGGCGGACTTCCTCCTACGGAAGGGCGGCGAGCGCAAGTCCAACATCAAGACGCTGCGCCTGGGCCCGCTGACCAAGCGCGGCTTCTACCTGGCCTTCCAGGCGCAGGGGGCCTGCATGGCCCTGCTGTCGGTGCGCGTGTTCTTCAAGAAGTGCCCCGCCCTTACACGCTCCTTCTCCTACTTCCCCGAGACGGTGCCGCACACGCTGGTGCAGCAGGCGCAGGGCCGCTGCGTGGACCACGCCCAGCAGCCGGGCGGCCAGCCGGCCCCGCCCCACATGTTCTGCGGGGAGGACGGACAGTGGGTGGACCACCCCACCACCAGCTGCGCCTGCACGCCCGGCTACGAGCCGGTCGACACCGACGTCCGCTGCCGAGGTGAGAGGCGTTCGGTGCAGGAGGTCCGTTTGTAAGGTTGTGAGGGGAGGAGCGAAGGAGGTGGATGTTAGAACAGGGGTGGAGTGGTACCGCTCAGTGCAGGAGGTCCTGGGTGGGACCTGGTTAGACCTGCAGCAGCTTTAGAGCCATTTCTGTTTAGAGCTTTCAATGGCAGAAGACACGCATTTTCATGAGCGGGCCCTGAAGCAAGCTGCCTCAAACACACCCTTTCTTAGGGGGGTATATAAATAGATAAATATATCCAGGCGCACAGACACTATCTTACTCTGTGCCAAGCTGTGCCTTATTAAGTGAAGGGGGTTGTTAGGGTAAGGAGAGATAGATATATGCTGAGGTTTGCCTTCTTTAGAGAGAGAGAGAGAGAGAGAGAGAGAGAGAGCCGAAGAGGGCAAATTGTGTACGTATGCGAAGGAGAAGATTAGGGGGAAGGGGAATATATTTCTCACCCTGTTTTTTAAATAAATCCCAGAGGCTGAACACAACTGTTTGGACCTTACTCTGCATTTCATCCTCTTGATGTACCCAAAAGGGGTGTCAGTGTCACCTCAGTATATGTTTGAGAGACTCTTTACTGTCCGATCCGTTCAGAGTATCAAAATAAGTAATGTCATTAATCTAAGTTTTTATTTTATTTAAAAATATTTTTTTGGAAAGGACAGTGTAGAGAGACCGGTACAATGGGGAGCGAGAGAGAGAGAGGGAGAGACATGTGAGGAGGGTCCCGCGGTCGGATTCGAACCGCCAACATCGCGGCTCACAATGAGCATGTGGGTAGTGCTCTAGAGGCTGCGCCTCCGAGACACTTGTTTAAATGAACAAGAACTATTGGAAAAACAATAAAGTCAACGGTTAAATGGCCTCAATGTCTGACAATTATATTAGAAAAGAAGAGTATCTGCGTGCCGTACACATCAACGCAGCTTTTTATTACTTTGCTAGCCTACTACAAAGATTTATTGCTTTAAACCGTATGTCTTCAAATGTAAATGCCAATGAATTATCGGCTGAACGAAGTGTTTTCTTAGATTATCATTTTACCTCAGAGGCTGGGCTGCCTGAGGAATAATGTAATTTCATGTGGAGTTTTACCCTGTAAAACAGCATTTCTCTTAACCTCATGTGGCTCTGTTCAAGCAGAACCCTGGAGCTTAACTTTGCCAGCAACCATTCAGTTATGATAGCTGCAATTGTGGCGTCGTGTGTTGGAACAAAGTTGTGTAACTCAAGTGAGGTGGGGGTGGATCTGTTGGTTGGTTTAGCACTTCATAGATTTATGTCCTGGAAGGGTAGAAATCGGGAAGCAACACCAAAGAAAATGTGTAAGACTCCATTGAACTTACCAGTGTGACTCCATTTTTGAAGAGCATATGAGGCTGTGAGGAACTTGCACACTCTACACAGAATGTGTAGTTTGTGCACTGTAGTTCAGGTGTACCTGCGACTCTGCTTTCACACTGTTATTTTGTCTGTTTTTGCCCCTGCCCTGTAGTATTATCGTCTAAATACCCTCACTGGAAGCATTAACCACAGTGTGCACGAGAATCATTTACATATGGTTGTCACCGTGTTCTGGCGCTAGTCTGAAAGCCTCCTCCCATATCTGGTGTTTTCCCCTTTTAACCTCTTTGGGTGGAGCCATTTCGTTTTTTTCTCTTTTCATTTAACAAATTCTTTGTGCGCTCATACTTCACCGAATACCCTGGAGGATGTAGTGCGTTGTAACCCTGTCCTTTTTGAAAAACAAGTTGTGTTTTCTCATGTGTCATCATTAAAACAGCTATAAACATATTGCTGTTTTTCATTTTTGCATCTGGTCCGAGGCCCCTCGGCACCGTTGAGTAGTGTTTTGGTTGTTGGCGGTCCGGCGAGCTTGCTAGGGGTTTAAGTTACATGTACATGTTCCGTTTCGTCGACAAGTCAAGGAAACGCGCGATCAGATGACATCGTTATGTTTTAATAATGAATTAACATCTGCTTGAATACCGCTGTCCGCTTCCAACGTTTATTTTTTTCAGATATTTGCAGATAAGTACGGATTTCGATTAAAGTATGCCGTCTGCCAATCCCTCCTCAACACGAGTCTCAACTTGTACTATCTTGCAGTCGGATAGATTAGGAGGAGGTGCCAGCAGGTCAACATCTGGTCAGTCCTCCCCTAAATCTGGAGGTGCTCTTCTGAACAGAAAGGTTAAGACCTGCAAGAGAAAGAAGGGTTTAGAGGGCCAGAATGAGCCAGGGTTTTGGGCAGGAGTAAGAACAATGAGACAATGAGGAGGAGGAGGAGGAGGCTCAGAGTGGGTGGGGCGCAGTGAGTGGGGTCACGGGGGGTCAACTGCCGGGCCCCTGAAGCCGCGCGGGACGGGTAAATCACCATTAAAACACCTGTGAACGGAAAAGAGCCGATTTAGGGAAAGGTGCAGCCCGGCTACTCTACGCCACATCAAAAGAAAGGCAGGGAGGGAGGAGGGGAGGGAAGAGTGGAAAAAAAAAAGGAGGGGGGCCGATCTTCACGGAAAGGGTGTGCGCTCCCCGGTGGTTCAAATTACCCGTAACCTGCCCCGCCCAATCCCAACACAGACATTAAGGGCTCTCAGGTATTGTACTGAGTGTGATGTGATAGGACTGGCATAGGCGTCAGTGAGCTTTTCACAGCTATGGCAAGTGAACAAGGGCTGCGTGTGTGAGTCCCTCCCCCCCTCTCCCCTCCCCCCACCAAATACCAAAAAAAAAAAAACCACTGTTCCCCTCTCAATGGGCACAGCTGTTTCACATCCACCCCAATAATGAAACTGAGTCACACAAAAATAAAAAGGGAAGAAGGATGTTTGGGACATTAGAAATGATTGAAGGGCAGTATACTGACTCGTTAAATTTTACTGCGTCATGTTTAAAATTGACTTCAATCAAATTAGCTTATTAAAATGGGTAATGCAGTTTGAAAAGGGAATGTTGGGTATATTGGATCCAGATTGCTTGTTTTTCTCATTATTTGACGAGAGCGGGCTGGTGGCTGAGATAGTCGCTGAGGCAAAGGGAAGGGGGATTCATGGACGGGGAAACAGAGAGAAGTCTGTCTGACGGGGAGGGGGGGGGGGGGAGGGGGGGAGGGGGGGTGGGGGTCGACGGAACATAAATGACAGAGGGGGCAGTTTATAGCCGCGGTGCACAAAGACACATTTGCAATGACACTTGCAGGAATACGAGTAGACATTTATAGATCCATATTCACGCGCACCCTCCTGATCGGCAAGCATATAAATGTGCGCTAAAAGAATGAGGGAGCAGCGTGGCTCGCTGCGTCAAATAAAGACTGCTCTACCACACATGCCAACGTATACACCCTCCCCGCAACACACACATTGCTTTATTATTATACTTAGCAACAAGCTGGCTGAGCAGCATGGAGACAACAAATACCATAACTGTCAATCCAACCGTCTGATAGGATAATAAGGAGCCTTCAAGCCTTCACCTTTCAAAGTGAATAAAAAAAAAAAAAGTAAATCTTAGGGTGTGCACTCTCCGTCTCTCAGATTACGTTACCAGATTACCGGCATGCCTAACTGACGGGACACCAGTCGCTGTTGGGTTGTGTCAGATGCTTTGAAACTCGGCAGGTCAACATCGACAGCCTACAGGCAACGCAAATCATTGTAATGTGCGGCAAGGCCTGCGAGGGCCATAAATCTTTCCCACGCTGACCCGCACACACACTTTCCCTGCCCCTACCCCCCACACGCACACACACACACACACACACACACACGGACGCAAACGGACACGCACACACTCAGTGCGGCAGGTGGTTGACTCTGTTTGCGCTAATTGCAGCGCTCTTTTGTGCAATCCCTATTGTGCTCTTGTGTGTTAGGAGGGTCAGTCTCTTTGGCCCCTCCCCCCCACCCCCCCTCTCACTAGAGAAAAGTAACTAAAAGAGTCACACTATAGTCCTGCATTCCACATTTTGGATTTAGGATAATGGGACCAGCTCTCTCTCTCTTTCATTCATATTTATATTCAAATCCCTGTGGTAGGATGGATTCCCATAGCTCATAATGTTAGTAAAGCAGCATGGAAAACTAGACAAACATCATGTGCCTTTTTAAATGTTTACAATATTATTATAATTTTTACTACATTTATTAAATTCAATCAAGACTTTATTGGAATTCCAGTTAAATTAACCGTAACAAAATGTGTACTAATAAAAAGTGTTCTAACTGCTGAAATAATCATTCTTTATGTTTTCTACTATAACTATAAATAATACAGTTGGAGCCATCAAATTAATAATGAATGAAATACATTTTAAACAGCTTGTTAATTCTGTTGCTGTTTCTTTTTTTTTTGTAGTGTACTACATTATAAATCTTGAGCACACGCAGTGTATATTGTAATTATGTACTGCTATACATACACATGTGCATGAGATGTATCATACTAATTTCTCTCTCCCTCTTCATGTGCACTGTAAACTCTCTGTGTGGTTTAAGAGCTTGTGTAAACCGTTCTGTCAGTGTTGTCCTGCCATCACTTGGGATATAAACATTATAAATGTCTTTAGGCCTCTTAGCGTTAATGCACCATAGAGTACAGTCTCCCAGTTTTGTTTAAACTGTATACTGTAAACCCCATTCTCGGCATAGTGTAAATGCGCCCGAACGTCCAGCCAGTCAGCGTGTTTACATAAGCCGTAAGCCTTTCTCTCAGTGCAGGCTGGGTGTATTTTTGTTACCTGTCAGTCAGTGTGTATATAAACCTTGTTTCTCAGTGCTAATATTGCGCTGTGTCTCTTCAGCCAGTGGCTATATATAAACTACTCTCTGAACCGTGTTGAAGTGCTGCAGTGTTTAGTCAGTCAGCTCCTTTTCCGTGTGAAATTCTCTGTCTGCTAATTAACTGCAGTCCACCTGACGTCCGTTCATTAGGAATTTGCTGTGCATGGACAGAAATCAGAGAAAGTTATGGCCGGTGAATGTTTTATTTTTCCTTCTAACAAAGAGAGGGGCTATTTATACCGGCTGGGAAAGGAAGGTCCACTTGAATTGTAATGATGTCATCTTGTTCTCAGATTAGGCTGATGATGGGTTTTTTTTTTCTGTCAACGTGAAACTTCCTGTCTTGGGAGATCACACCTTTATTGTGTTACTTGATAAATTGGGGAAAGTAGCTCTGGTCTCCCACTGAATTTATAACTGTGTCACTACAACATGACCTTATTAATGTGACCCTCAGTGGGTCTACTGGCTGGTTTTGGTCTTCTGGAGGTTAAATGCTATTTTTTCCGTCACTGTAAAGGAGAACATATGTATGCAGCTAAGAGTCTCGAGGGGGGGTGTCTGACTGTGGTTACAGCAGCCATGTCCTCTGTTAAGAGGCCGTTTCATGCAATTGTTGTGTAAGCGCTGCGTGTTCGCTGTAGTTCTGTTCACTGTTAAATGCTTGATGATGTTAAAATGACATAAATTTTGAGTTCGAGTTTTGGTGGTAATTTCAATTCTGTTTTTATGCCTGAAAACAACCTCAAGCTAATGAGACTAACTTCTACTTCCAGGGTACATGACCATTCGGGGATTTGTGCTTTAAGACATGAGTGAGCTTCACAATAGGAATGCGACTGCACACAACCTAGTTGAAGAATTTCCAGATCAGAAGATGTGATGAATGTGTGTTTATGCCGTTGAAAAGCCGGTGTTTTAGTCTGGGAGGCGAGGTGAATCCACAGAGGGTATTTCTGTGGTGTTTACGCTTCTTTTGGCAGTGACGAATAGGCGATTGCTCTCTCTGGCTCGTCTCAATGTGTGCGTTGTCTCTGGAGCTCTTTGCATTTGGGATGTGTAAACGTTGCGCTCTCTGAGAAAGACCTTTTCCTGTCGTCCGTCCCGCAGCGTGCCCGGTGGGTCAGTTCAAGTCGGGGCCGGGGGCCGGTCAGTGTCAGCCGTGTCCGGGGTTCAGCAATGCGGCCGTCGGGGGGTCGGCAACGTGCGTCTGTCGACCGGGCTACCACCGCGCCCCGTCAGATCTCCCAGAAGCCTCCTGCACAAGTGAGTACCCCCCTCTCTCTGCCCCCCCCCCCCTCTCTCTGTTACGCTTTCCTCCTGTCTTCTTTTGTTTCTCTCTACCTTCTTCTGCAGAAATGGAATATGCTGAAAGTGTATTGAAATAAAGTCAATTAGCGAGATTTTGCAGCACTTCACGATATTTGGGCTATATCCAAATGATTGTAATACATATTTTTAAATGCACTGTTGTGAACTGTATCTATCATTATAGTTTTTTTTACACATATTTACAATATATTGCGGTATATTCTACACCCATGAGGGTTGTCTCTTCTCTGTCCGTTTCTCCTCTTTCCGTTCCTTATTCCTATCCCTCTCTTTTCTCTGTTTTACCCTTTAGTAAACTTTCGCTCACACTTATTCTTTAACCTTTACTCTCTTCCTTTCTCTCGCATCGTATTTTGCCCTCCATTCCTGCTGTCCTGCTGTCCTGCTGTCCTGCTGTCCTTCTGTCCTGCTGTCCTTCCTCAACTGCGCAGCCTAATTATCGGGGTCTTTATATCTTTCGATCTTCACATTTCATGTCGTTCTTTAGCCGAAGCCGGGGGGTCATTTTTGAGTAGAAAGACTCTGCCATTGTATCGAGATATTTTTGTTTTTCAAATGGGTTTTTTTTTTTTTGGGAGGATTTGACGGGTGAATAAATACAAACAGAGCCCCTCAATGAGGGGCAGATGAAAGAGGCTGAAAGATGTAACGGGCTCCAGCTGTGTTTAGTACAACATCAACACACCTCCTTCTATTGGTCCCCCCTAGAGCATATGCCTCCTCTAATTAGCAGGCAGTAAGACATCATTTGTGAAATCGGTAATAAAATTAATCAGTAATAAAATTAAGTGCTTGTGTGAAAAAGGCATAAAAGTCCCAATAACAATGACTCTGCTGTTGTGGCGGGCGCTGGCCAATAGCCGCCGACCGTTTTTATTGTGGTAATTAGGTCAGTTTGGCCGTAATGAATAGAAAAAAGGGACAGGTTCTTCAAAGCCTAGCAGCCCTTCCTGACCCACTGTAAGAGCCCGTGCTCTCCTCGCGGGTTTGTTTATGAAGCGCCGTTTCATTTGCGTTTATAAAGGCCGCACACATTCTGTTTTGTTTTATTATTTTATTTTCCTTTTCTCATTATTATGGTCTATTATTATCATTAATGTGTTTAGTTCTATGACAAAATGGCTTGAGGATAATTATCATGATTAAAATCTGATTTTTAAATTTATTTAATAGAAACTAACACAGCATTTTGTGGTGCATTTTAAAGAATGTGCTGTCCTTGTTATTAATTGTTGTCATTGGTAGTATTTGGATCCATTAAAAAAATATAGTAATGGTGAAACCTAGGCCTTAGGTCGGTCTATACAATCCTTTAGGCAGGGTAACATTTTTTTTCTTGGACTTTGAATAATCCTGTTTGCGAGGCCACTTTGAGTGTTTTGTCTTAAATTTTAATGAGGGCAATATGACCCCTGACCTCACGTCTCCACCCACCCCCCCAGAACCGCCCACAGCTCCGCGCAGCATCGTGACGCAGATCAACGACACCTCAGTGACTCTGGAGTGGAGCGAGCCGCTGGACCGGGGCGGCCGCCACGAACTGAGCTACGCGGTGGAGTGCCTGCGCTGCGTGGCCCCCGGGGGCCACTGCTCCTCCTGCGGGGACAGCGTGAGCTACCGGCCGGCGCAGAGCGGCCTGACCGCCCGGCGGGTGGTGGTCTGGGGCCTGCTGCCCCACACCACATACACCTTCTCTGTACAGGCGCTCAACGGGGTATCCCAGCGGAGCGGCAGCGAGCCGGCCAGCGAGAGCGTCAACATCACCACCAGCCGGGACGGTGAGCGGAGGGGGGGGGGGGCGGTGGGTGATGGGGTGGTCATATGGAGGGGTTCTGGAGGATAGGGGTACAGACATATGGTAAGAAATTTGAACAACAGGGTTGGCAGGAAAAATATGTGGTAACACTGGTGGAGAGGTGGAGCAATGAATCCTAAGAATAGGTAATTTAGGTCAGGTTGGTTGCAGAAGGACAGAGGGCTGCATGAGGGGTGGTGAACAGCTGGGGAATTGGGTGGAGAGACACGGAGGTAAAGTAGAGGATGAGGGTGTAGGAGGGTGGGGCAGGGTTGTAGGGGGAAGATGTGGTTCCTTATCTGTATGAACACTGATTATCAGCCTCTTTGGTGTCTTCACCTGTGTAACTGAGTGTTTGTGTATGTATATTTGTGTGTTTCTGTGTGTGCAGTTCCGGTGCCAGTTCCTGATATTAGGAGGAGCCGAGCGACAGAGAGCAGTCTGACTCTCCACTGGCAAATCCCAGAGCAGCCACACTACAACATACTGGAGTACCAGCTCCGCTACTGCGAGAAGGTGAGAGAGAGCAGGGTTCCAGAAGAGAGAGAGAGGGGAGAGAGAGGGATGGCTCCAGGAGAGAGAGAGGGGAGAGAGAGAGGGAGGGCTCCTGGGGAGAGAGAGGAGTGTTCTAGAGGAGAGGGGAGGGTTTGAGGGGATAGAGGGGGGATGGGTTAGAGGGGAGAGAGAGGAGTGTTTGAGGAGAGAGGGAAGGGTTCCAGGGAGAGAGAGGGAGGTTAGAGGGGAGAGAGAGGAGTGTTTGAGGAGAGAGGGAAGGAAGGAGCAGACAGCAGCAGAAGACAGCGATATCGGGGAGAGAACAAGAGAGCACTGATAATGAGTCAGAAATGAGTCACCAGATCCAAATGTGTCAGACTAATGGAAACGTCCTTTCTTTTCACTCCTTTTTTTTCCTTCTCCCTTCCTCCCTCCCTCTCCCCCAAAGGACAAACAGAACGACGACATTGGCTGGCGGTACACAGAGACCAAGACCAATCAGGTGGTCCTGAGTGACCTGCGCCGGGCCTCTCAGTACGAGGTGCAGGTCCGTGCCCGCACCATGGCGGGGTACGGCATCTTCAGCAAAACGTCCGTCTTCCGCACCCTGCCCGACGGTGAGGAAAGACCCCTGCTGCACGTTGCACTTATTAAATGTCTTTTTGCAAGTATCTCACAGTGTGCAGGCGTCCTTTTCGTTTACTTTGGTTTTTCCTCTTAGTCAAATCGTTCATTTCACAGTTTTTCTCACCGTTATGTTAGTCTTACCTCTTCTGGGACATCCTCTCTCCTCACTTACAGTATCTGCCCCCGTCGTGATATTTGTTGTATTTTATGGAGTCGCTGAGTTCCAGAATTAATGAGTCCTCCTCCTCTGCCCTTCATCCCTCTTTCTTTCCATCCCTCCACCCTTCCCACCCCTCCTTCTCTCAGAAGATGAGTCTCACTCCCATCTGATGATGACCGGCGTGCTGGCCGCCATTGGCCTTCTGCTCCTCATCTCCATCATCGGCGTCGGCGTCTACTGCTTCCGGTGAGACGGGGGGGACGGACGGAGGGGGAGAGGGAGGAAGGAGTGAGAGAACGAGAGGCGGCTGATGGAGACGGGGAAAAAAAGGAGGGAAATATGTCGGATAGAGGAGAGGAGGGGGAAATGAGAGAGAGGGCAGTGCAGGGCGCAGGGCATAGTGCATAGGGAACAGGGCACAGGTTTTGCTGCCCAGAACCTCCTCAGCTCAGCTCTACAGAGGCCCACAGAGGGCAGAGCGAGCGCAGGAGGAGACAGGATGCAGCCGCCCAGCCTGGTCTCCACAGCCCGGCCCGCCAGAACAATAGCGCTGACCCTGGGAGCACACACAATGGGAGCCACGGGGCCCGGCCTGCCAGCAGCAGTGGGCGCGCCCCGCGGCTATTTTAGGCCCTCCAGGAGGAGAGAGACAGAGAGCATGGCCCCCAGACCACACGGGAGAGGTCCTAATGGAGCCCCTCGATCAGAACAGGGGAGATGGATAGGGATGGGGGATGGGGGATGGAGGAGGGGGGGGGGGGGGGGGTGTGGAGGGGCTGAGGTAGGGTGCATTTAATAGTGCTCAGAAGCTTTGGCAACACTCGATCGACCGGTCGGGCCAAGACATCATTTCAGCCTGAAACCTGAGACCTAAAAGAGATGAATAGGATGAAGTGGGTGGATGAAGGAGGTGCGCGGGTGGGGGGGGGGGGGGGCGGACGGCATTCCTTTAATAACGCGCCACCTTGGCACGGCCCGTATCAGCCCTGGGAGGATGTGCAGAGAATAACAGACAGGTGGAGGAAGAACTCTAAAGAGAAGACTGGTGGCATTGTGGCGCTGTGGTTTGATGGTGGCGGGTTTAAAGCCTCGACCGGAATCTTCTGTTGCACCTTCGTGCGAGATGCGTCGGCCCCTCCCAAAAGCAAATTCAGCTGGATAAGTGAGTTTTAGAAAGAGGAAGCGGCTGGATGTTGAGCACCACGAGTTAGGCGGTGTGAGCCCGTAGGAGGAAGCTCCCTCAGATAATGAATAATGCAGGAGGGGGACGGGGTGTGAGGCGGGAAGGGAGGGGAGCCCCAGAGATGAGGAAGGAAGAGATGAGAGGTTGAGCGGGGGAATCCGAGCGGACCCCATCCGCTGCTGTATTCCATGACCTCTGACCCATCCCCTACCTCCGCCCCACAGAAAACACACCAGAGTGAAGGACCCAGAGCTGGGCGACAAGAATGGACAGTACCTGATTGGCCAGGGTAAGACTTCCTGCCCCCCCTCCTACCCCCTCTGTTCCAGTATTCCCTCCATGTTGTGTAGAGGTTAGAGCACTGGATCCAAGAAGACAGAGAACTGAAAACTATGTTTCTCTGCTAAATAAGAGTATGCCATACGTGCACCATACTGATAAGACTAAGCCATTCAGCCATCCTGGCTTGGCATTGGCCTAAATTTAAAATGTAAAAATATATTTTAATACAAAGTCATTTATAATATTTCTTCATTTTTGTCTGTTGCAGGGATTAAGGTGTACATTGACCCCTTCACCTATGAGGACCCCAACGAGGCGGTCCGGGAATTTGCAAAGGAGATAGATGTGTCCTTCGTCAAGATCGAGGAGGTCATTGGAGCTGGTACGCTCCCTACCCACCCCCACCCCCCCCCCCCCCTTACCCCACCTCCACTCTTTCTCCTGCTCTTCCTCTTCCTTTATCTCTCCCATTTTGGTGTGTCAGTCTCACAATTGAATGGGTGATTTGAAGTCGCGAAGACCTCTGCCCCGTTCTTGCTTCTTAAGCCGCGCCCTTCTCAGAGGGCTTTAAAGTAGCGATACGCAGAAGCTCCGTTGCTCAGCTTTAGATTAGAGGGTCAATTAAAATGCAAGTTGCGTCAGGTGACCCGATATGAAAGCAGGATGACTTCAGTGATATACCCCGGGGTGATTTAATTGTAAAGGCACTCATATTTCCAGTGCCAAAGAGTAATAGGGCAACAGTATAGGACCACTGTAATATTAATACTGCTGATGACATTGGTGGAATGTAACTGAATCTGCGGCATGGATGTGGAAAAGCTCCACGTTTTTACCTCAGGCTACGACAGACTGCAGCGTTTCGCTATCTGTCCCCTGTGAGTTTGGCGTGATCTGTCCCTTCTGTCTCACTCCCCATTTCCATCTCTGTCTTGCTCCCTCGTGAATCTTTTTTTTGGAGGGGGTGGATTAGCGGTTGAAAGGAACCCTTCCCCTTTTCTGCAATTCCAATCGATCGCGAGTAAAAACAATCTCTAATAAGCTCTGTCTGCTTAGAAAAGTCTGGGCCGGCAATTTAGTTACAGCACTGTACGATTATGCACAGCTGGGCTTAAAGCCTCATTGTCTCTGTCTCCCAACTGCCACTACTCCAGTACTGTGGTAACTTTATTTAATGAGGTCAGTGCAAACCAGGGCAATGCCACACTGCAATAACCAAAAAATAAGTCCATCTCAACAAGCAACAAGCTAATATATTCAACCTGAGAGAAAAGATTTTAAGACTCCTTATAAGACTAAAACACTTGTTAAGACTTTGTTGCAGCGCAGTGCTCTCAAATGATACAGCATGCTGTTCCCTTACTGGTAGACCCCTGCCATCCCTTTAATTATGCCCCCTTTTTCCCTCAAGGTGAGTTTGGGGAGGTGTGTCGAGGCCGGCTCAAGGTCCCTGGGAAGAAGGAGAACTACGTGGCCATTAAGACGCTGAAGGGCGGCTACACGGAGAAGCAGAGGCGGGACTTCCTGAGCGAGGCGAGCATCATGGGCCAGTTTCAGCATCCCAACATCATCCACCTGGAGGGGGTGATCACCGCCAGCTGCCCCGTCATGATCCTGACGGAGTACATGGAGAACGGCGCGCTGGACTCTTTCCTCCGGGTCAGTCGGGGCTTCCCACCGGGGCCACAACACCACTTCATAACCTTTACTTAAAACTGAGAGACACACCACTTCATAACCTTTACTTAAAACCCAGAGATGCACTGAGAGCAGGTGCCCGCTTTTACAAGTGTGCCGAATATACGCATGAAATATAACAACCAATTAAAAAGAACACAAGTCGTACGAAAGCAATTTGATAAATAGCAGCAGGTGCCCTCTTTTACTTGTGTGCCAAATGCACATATAAAACACAACAACAAATTAAAAAGAAAATAAGTCATGCAGAGTTGAGTAAATAAATAAATAAGAACTAAGCATATAATAATCAAAATAATAATACAAAGATAAAGGACTAAAATAAATTCAAATTACTTAAAACATTCACAATTCAGGTTAGCCAAACAATTCATCCTCATTTTGAATTCATTTAGGGACACTAAAAGTAAACGAACGACAGCAAACGAACGACTTCAAACGGCAGCTCGCTTTTCCTGAGGTCTCCCGCCAGAGTACTAACCAGACCCGGCCCTTCAGCCGCCAGGCAGAAGGAAGCGCAGGGTGGTATGGCTGCTGGCTGATTATTCGGGCCTCTCCGAGCGCACATGTGACTTGGATTAATATCGGGTTCATATAGACCGAACGAAAAGTCAGAAGGACTGAAACATGTGGTAATCTGTAGAGTAAGGACTCAAAGAGTGTTCCAGATTAAATCGGAGGGTTTTGTGTCACATCCCTGGCTGTAGGTGGACTCTGGTAGAGGGGCCAATCTAAAGCGTGCATCGCTGGGCCAAGGAATAATCATTATTCCTGCTTTAGGAAAAATGCATCCTTTTTTGCTTTAAGAAGTGTAGCCTAGCCTCAGTAAATCACAACAGCATGACTATTCAGTCTGTCTCTCGCTCTCTCGCATACACAAACAGACACTCACGCACGCAAACACTCGCATCTGGACACAATCATTTTTGTTATTTTGACATCTTGTGCGGAGCGCGCCAGAGTAAAATGTTCCGTTGTCCCCCCTCTTGTTTGCCTCCCGTTTTAACTCCGCGCCGTCCCGTCTCGCCTTTGTCCTTGCAGCTGAATGACGGCCAGTTCACGCCCATCCAGCTGGTGGGCATGCTGCGCGGCATCGCCTCGGGCATGAAGTACCTCTCCGAGATGAGCTACGTGCATCGGGACCTGGCCGCCCGCAACATCCTGGTCAACAGCAACCTGGTGTGCAAGGTGTCCGACTTCGGCCTGTCCCGCTTCCTCCAGGAGAACTCCTCCGACCCCACCTACACCAGCTCCCTGGTACGTCTCCCCCACCCACCCCCCGCCCAAATAAAAGCCCTCATCTCACTGCTCGTCTTCCCAGCACATGTGCCTTCATCTGCCAGGCCACCTACAGTATATCAGCTCACACACAAGATATCAAGATAAGAGCCTTGAACTCACACAAGGTTCACAAACCTGTGCAAAACTGTACCTCCATGCTGGCTATTTTATCGCACCTCCTGCCCCCACCTTTTCCTGTACTTCACCGATGAGGGTAAAACCTTATATGAAGGGGTCTGCTCAGTACTTTCATAAGCACTCAATACAGTCACACAGTTCTTATGCAGGATCCTTTATGAAACTTGAGCTGATGTACTCGTACATAACAGGGGCTCTCCGGTATTGTGATTATACAAAGTGTAGCTTTTTAAGTGGCCGTAGCCCACAGTTACCCGTGTGGTGTAGGAGTAACGTGGCTGTGTGGGAATTTGCCGTTATTTACTGTGTCCCCTCTCCTCGTGCGTGTCAGGGCGGTAAGATCCCCATCCGCTGGACGGCCCCCGAGGCCATCGCATTCCGCAAGTTCACATCGGCGTCGGACGCCTGGAGCTACGGCATCGTCATGTGGGAGGTCATGTCCTTCGGAGAGAGGCCCTACTGGGACATGAGCAACCAGGACGTGAGTGTGGCTGTGTGTGTGTCTCTAAACAACGATAAACTATTTTTACAGTGCCTTTCAAGCGCTGCGCTGAAGACGTTCACGGAAAAACACAAGACCGAAAACAACACAGGAAATGAGGGGAAAAGGGCTTTAACTGTCAGACAAATAGAAACAAGCGACATAATGGCGAGTAACATAATACATGCTATTGCAGATAATTAAAATCAATACAGATAAGGGACGTTTTTAAAAGTGTATCCTGAAGGGGCTGCCCTAATATTCTCTGATAGGACATTCCACAATCTTGAGTCACAGCAAACGCCGTGTTGCCGTTAGCCTTTAAGCTGCTTTTAGGCACAGATTTAAAAAACCTTCTGCAGTAACCTCTGAGGGACTGTGGTAAGAAGGTCAGCAATACAGTAAGATACTCATGAGGTCTCACCCATGAAATGTCTTGAAAATTAGCTCTAAAATTTAATTGAATATAATGAATAAAGTTTTTATTTATTAATTTTTTTTAGTAATTGAGAATTTGAAGGACCTTGGCACTCTGTTAATATTCAGGCTTCTTAGTCAAATTATAACTTGTTACTATAATCAATCCCAGTCGCGCATTAGTAGAGCATTTGGCGAGTAGCTGTCACATTACTCCTGTATCCTGGCATACATTTTAACCTTCCTATTATGTTCTGGGTCAATCTGACCCCGTTCAGTGTTTGACGTCTTTTAAAAACCAGTTAACCTGATTTTTTCCATCTTATATGACTATTCCTAAATTGGCGGGTTAAATAGTAAACATGCGATGAACATAATGCTGTTTTCAAAAGTCCCGTATCAACTTTGTATACAGAGGTGTTGTGTGCAGTCATTTTGACCTCAGGCTCTGTAGCTGTATAAACATAAGAAAATATACAACTTTTTTTATTTTTTATCTTAGATTTTTTTGTGGGTGATCCTGGCTACTTTCCCATACATGTTTTAAAACACGCCTCCAGCTTTAAAATGTGAAATTTATCACAGATTTTTGACACTTAGGGATAAAAAGCTAGTCAATTGGGAGACATTAAGAAGGCGACACACAAAGTCTCCAAATTTTTCTATTACAATAATTTAGTGTCGGTTTAAACTGTTGGGGTCAATTTGAACCGAAACATAACAAAAAAAAAAAAAAAGTCAACATAATCGGAGGGTTAATGTAGTGACAAATAGGAAAAAGCCCTGAAAAACCAGTCTTCTGATATGTTTAGGACAGTCACACTCTGAAGCACCGTGTCGGTGAACGTTTCTGCTGGTGCCGCTGTGTGTGTGCAGTGCACCAAGGGTAATCAATCCTGGTCCTTGAGGGCAGCTTTTACAAATCCTCTTCAAGGGCGCATGGGGCCAGATTTGCTAAGGGCAGGTCATATTTACTAAACTAGAGTATCTTTTTAGCGTGCCTGAAATGTGTAAGTAGGGGGCCGCTGAAGTCTGCAGGGTACTGTATAGCATATGTAACTTGCATATGTACGGTTGCATTTGGGAGTTGTGATGTGAGGATAGGCAGATAAATCAAGCTAACCAAGGCTGGCTGGAATTCTGGAAGATTGTTTTTCTTTCACCTGATAGAAACTTTTGATCAAGTAGATAATTTACCTGGCTTATATAATTGTTTCTGTAATGAGATCCCATTACCTTAGAGATCGCAAATTCAGTGTTTTGTACTCCACTGTGCCTCTTAAGGGAAAAAGAAGCAAGTTTTTTTTTTCTATCCCTGCCTCTTGTGTGAGGGAAAAAAATCCCATTGAAACCTATAGGGTCTCATGTAACCTAATACAATAGCTATTGGATTAGATAAAAGATGTGGACCTGTGTGACTCCATGCCACAGTATTACCTTGCTTCTGGCTGATGACTCATTCAAAATTACAGTGGAGCTGACACTACATTATATTATATAATTTG
This sequence comes from Synaphobranchus kaupii, assembly GCA_029718625.1. Classification (NCBI taxonomy): domain Eukaryota; kingdom Metazoa; phylum Chordata; class Actinopteri; order Anguilliformes; family Synaphobranchidae; genus Synaphobranchus; species Synaphobranchus kaupii. The sequence continues at coordinate 16,427,384 of CM056393.1, forward strand.
CCACCTCAAACACATAAGGTATTGTTACCCACATAACAGTCCAACTGAATACAGTCCCTCTTTTTATGGCTTTCAGAAAACCAAGCTAAATGGCTTTTAAAACAGTCCATGCTGGGAGCCCTCGTTCAGTAGATTCAGTTGAGTTTTGAAAGGGAAGGCAAAGCCAAGCAGATCCGCCCTGGAGTCGCCAGGCTCTTCCCATTACATTACTGGCACTTAGCAGAAGCTCTTCTCCCGAACGACTTACACAACATTTAAAAAAATGTTTTTTTTTACACATAATCCGTTTATACAGCTGGTTACATACTGAAGCAATTCACGTTACCTTGCTCAAGGGTACAACGGCAGTGTCCTACCTGGGAATCGAACCTGCAGCCTATTAGATTCCAAGCCAGTTCCCAAACCATTATACTACACTGCCGGCCCACCCCCCCCCCCCCCCCCCCCCCAGTATAATTTTGGGGCGGCAGTTGTTTCCAAAACTATGGTTCTAATGCGTTGTAACCAGTCTCTAATGACACAACCCTACCTCCCCCAGGTGATCAATGCCATTGAGCAGGACTACCGGCTGCCCCCGCCCCCAGACTGCCCCACCTCCCTGCATCAGCTCATGCTGGACTGCTGGCAGAAGGAGCGCGCCGCCCGCCCCCGCTTCGCCGCCATCGTCAGCGCCCTGGACAAGCTCATCCGCAACCCCGCCTCGCTCAAGATCGTGGCCCGGGAGGGAGCCGGGTGAGTTGGAGAAAATAATTCTGGGAGGAAACGAGCTCTGTGGGTGGGGGGGGGGGGGTATTTATTGGGTTAACGTGCACAGTACGGTGGACTGAGGCTTGCAGGGGGGAACGAGGCGCAGGGGACACGTTTGGTCACAATGGAAGTTGTGAAGGGCTGCAGTGAACCTGGCCTGTAAATCCGGGCCTGTTTTCAGCCACGGCGCCGGTTCTGTCGTTTCCCAGTTTCACCGCGTTCATAAAGCGGACCCTCGCCTCCCTTGTGATGCACATGAAGCTGAAGAGGGAGAGCGAGAGGGAGGTCGGGCGGGCGGGGCGCTCTGACTCCAAACAGATGCTGAAGTGTTCACCGCTCAGCCAGGGAATTTGCAGAGAAGTCCGGTGTAGATGCAGATATGAGCCGCACAATGGAGAACAATGGCGAGAGGCGGCTAAATGAGTTTTACATACCTTTAGCCTCCGACACTGGCTCTTTGATCTCGATATAGATAATATCGGTGAGCAGCCGCCTGCACATCGCAGTTCCTGTAAACCCACCATCCCCTTACACTCTCTCTCTCTCACACACACACACACACACACACACGCACACACACTCGTCCAAAGAGCAGTCGTAGTCTTGCTGTCCTGTCAGTCAGTCAGTGTCTGTTTTGACTGCCGTCCGCCCCCCTCAGTCCAGTTTTCTCTCGGTTACTTTGTCTCTGTTACGCACCCCCCCTCCCTGTCAATCTTTCTGTGTGACCCCCCAGGCTCCCCCTCACCCCCTGCTGGAAAAGCTCTGCACCCACCTGCTTTCCCTCAGTCGAAAGTCGAATGTCCTGTCAGTCAGTCCTGGAATTACCCCCCCTGCAGATATATTCTCTCAGTTAACCGTGCTGTCAGAACCCCCTCCCGCCGACAAACACACCTTTTCTCTATTTAAACATGCCGTCAATCACCGTGTCTGTTTTGCCCCTCCCCCCGCCGCCCGGTGGAATGCACTGTCCGTCAGGCTGCCTTCGTTGACCTCCTCCCACTCTCCATCTCTCAGTGGAATGCTCTGTCAGTCCCAGGACCCCCTTCCCTGTCACTCAGAGAACGGGTATTAACCCCTTCCCTCCCCCTCCCAGGCCCTCGCACCCCCTGCTGGATCAGCGCAGCCCCCCGCCCCTCTCCGCCTGTGGCTCCGTCGGGGAATGGCTCCGAGCCATGAAGATGGGCCGCTATGAAGACAGCTTCATCCAAGCTGGGTTCACTTCTTTCGAACTGGTCTCCCAGATCTCCACCGAGTGAGTGATTTTGTACCTGTCTGTCTCTCTCTCTCTCTCTCTCTCTCTCTCTTTCTCTGTCCCTCTCTGACTCCCTCTTTCTCTTTGTTTGTGATTATAGCTGGCCTTCCAGATTTTCTGTGTCTGCCCGTCGGCTTGTGTATCTTCATCTGTTAATCGTTACAGCTCATAAAACAGGTCTTCGGTATGTGAGTCTATCCCCGTATCGCACTTCCTGTTTGGGCTTCTGTCTCACAGGCGCCCCAGATTTCTACAGGGAGTGTCTGTCAGTCCGTCTGCGTTTACCTGTTTGTGTTCGCGTCGGTACGTCTGTCCAAGCCAGGTCCGAACCAAAAGAGCGTCTGTCTGATTCCATTTCACAGCCGTCATTCTGGATGGGTTTTTGCCCATACATTATTAATGTGTATTGGTCTTTGTCTTTCTGCTCTCTCTCTCTCTCTCTCTCTCTCTCTCTCTCTCTCTCTCTCTCTCTCTCTCTCTCTCTCTTTTCTTGTGTACCTAAGGCCTGTGTTATGTCTGAGCCATGTGAGTGTGAGACTATCTCCTCGGTTTCCTTCACTATTAATTATTTACTGCAGAGGGGAATCGTTGGAGCCAAAGACAAAAACAATGATATGTTTCTCTCCCCCCCCCCCCCCCCCCCTTTCCCCAGGGACCTTCTGCGTATTGGGGTGACTCTGGCCGGACATCAGAAAAAGATCCTCTCCAGCATCCAGACCCTCAGAGTACACAACAAGAGCCCAAGCACCGTGCGCTACTAAGAGAGAGCTGCCCCACACGTGCGCACACACACACACACACACACACACACACACGGACCTTCACTTCCAGCTGAGAGCATCCACGGACCCTGCGAAGCCCCCACTTCTGGCTTACCGGATCCGGTTTCATCCTGACCTGCTACAGTCCATGCAGACAAATACCACCCACAAGCTGATCAGTATGGACAGCTGCCCGCCACCCCCCATATCACATCGCTACAGCGTCCCATTGGCCGTGCTGCTCACAGCCAATCACCTCCACTTCTTTACATTGACTCAGAGTGCTCTGCCCCTGCTGCTTTCCAATTCAAATACCCCCCTGCCACTGGGTGAGCACAGCAGAGCGGCCCCGCCCCGCCCCTGGCTGGGGGAATGTGGGCGAAGCCAATGCACAAAAGACCAGCATCAGTCATCGCCATTGACATGAATGAACATCTTCCTTTACTGTTACACTTTTGGTGTGTGTGAGAGACACTGTCACTCATGGTGATGTTTACTGCCTCAGTGCCCACAGCATGCCTGACCAATCAACACTCTTCCCTGAATCCCCCCGCCTTCTGTCTGCAACCCAGCTATAAACTTGACAAAACTTCAGGGAGAGGAAGGTGACATCACAGGTGACATCACAATGCCAGCACAGCAATGGGCGGGCCGGACTCGGCTGTGCTGCGGTACTGATTGGCCAGGGGGTGAAAAAAAAGGAGGAGGTGTTTATCTTCCAACATGGTGCGTTTGGACCACTACAACAGAACATTTTGTTTGTACCCGTGAAAATCGAACACGTGTAGAAGCTGTACGAATCGCCCTCTTGGAGGAATTACACATTTCAAAGAGGACAGAAGTGTGAGTGGACTTGATGTGAAAAGCCATACGCTCGCATTTCATTTTTCTGAATCACCTGATATGCCCCTTCTGTTTATACAAACTATGGAGAGGCCCATCACCTTCAGCCAGATGTTCAACAAACTGTCAGACGCAGGCCTATTAATCTGTAGCGGGCTCTCCCATTTTATAATACGATGATTATTTTGAAACCCCAAATCAGACTCCAGTTCAGGACGAGAAGAGCCTGAATCAATATTAGCACTTTTTAGACTATAAATGGAAAGGTATTTAGTTAGACGAAGTGATTTCTTAAATGTGTCCACTCATTGCCTTGTCAGGGGCTATATCCCCCTCCAGAGTGAGAAAGTCATCCCAGCCAACCCAGAGAGGAGAGGAGACCCAACTGACACAAGAAGAGACCAAGATATTGCTTTTACTGAATCCTTTAGAAATGGACTTTGATTTTTTTAAAAAGCCATAAATCAGGGTTTGTTATGATTGTAACTGTTCTTGATATTATCCTAAGTTGTATGCGGCTGAGGCTCGCTGTCCAAAGCAACCTTGTGGCAGTAGTGGTCACCTGTGGCCAGTTACACCCCCCCCCCCCCCCCCCCCTTCATTCTGGACATACCCCGGCAGTGACTTACGGTCACCCAGTCTTCCCCATCCAAATACTACGACCCCCTCCGGTGACCATCCCTGAGCCTTAACCACTACTGCGCCACTATCCCCTGCTGCAATTGAACTTTGAACCCCCTAAGAAGGAAGCACAGCGCCAGACCTTTTGGGAATTCTGGGAGTACAAATGCGATCTTCACATTGAAGGTCTGTTATTAAACCAAGAATTTTGTAGTTATGACTTTGCCTTTTATAAGTACAAATATATATATGAACGAATATATATATGTGAGGAAATGGGTACCGGGACTGTGCCTTTCTTTCCCGACAGTGTCTAATCTCTGTGTCCAGTTGCAATAAAGATTCAGCACTGTTTACCCCACTCTTGTTTTTCCCTGTGTTATCGGCTTTCTGTCTTTAAAGTAGGACTTTGATTTACGGCTTACATGCCACCAACTTTCAATGTAATTGCTACTTTGATCTTTGCTTCTGTGTAGTGATCCACGGCGGTATGGAGAAGTTCAGGTAATTGCAGCTTAACATGCAAAGATACCACATTGTTTTTGACCATATTATTACCTCTTATTCTGTGGTTTCTAATACATAGCTGCGGGATTTGTTTTCAACCCGAAACAGAGCTTCTTTTCTGTGTTCCAACTAACCCCCCACCCCCCCCCCCCCACCGTCTCAAACACGCACACAAATTCAGTTACATCTGCATATAATTTTTTGAACATTTTGACATCATCTAAGAAATACATCACAGCATTGGCTTAACATACATTGAACGCCTCCATGCAGATCATCTCTGATCTTTCCAATATCAAAGAAATTAAGAGGGAGAGAGAGCGAGGGAGGCTGGAAGCTGAGCTCTTCCATGGATTACCTCAGACATTCCTCTTCAATTTTCCCCTTAAAACAAGAGGACAGAAGCTCCATTTAGTCCTCTTCTGTCCTTGACATTTACTCTCTCTCTCACACACGCTCACTTTCTCACACGCACACACACTCGCTTTCTCTAGCTTTCACTCCCTTCTCCGGAGAGCGATTTTCTCTCTCTGTCCCTGAAGACCTCTCTCCTTTCTCCTCCGTCTCCCCCTCCCTCTCTCCGCATTCCTCTGACAGTTGGTGTTGTTTTCGGAGAATTTCGGGCCGAGGAAGAGGCTGCAAGTCGGTTCGCGTTTGATTTCGATGCCACAGAACTGTCTGTTCGCATGTGCCCCCCTCCGTTTTACTTCTCCTCTCCCTGACATGTGTCCAAACCGACACACACCCACACAGTCTGCATCCATCATGGTAAGCGGGTGTAGTATACTGCATGGCACGGCTATGCAGCTGGCAGCCCGGGGGGAAGGCTGAATACAACCCTCCATAGGCTTACTCATACCTTGATCATTGAGGAACATATAAAAATATTTGTTATCCATGGGCATTAAAATTGTGACAATACCCAGGCCTTCATCTGCCCAGTGTCTACATGCCTCTCACCAGGGGTAGAATACTAACTATGAGCTATGTATATCTTAAGAATGCCTCAATGTTTATATCCATGTACATGCTATTTATTCATTCGCTGTTTGATCGATAGCTCATGGAAAATCTTTGGCCCATGTTAACCCATGAAAAGGTAGTTGGAAAAGCTTGTATAGTACGGTGGTACATCTAAATGTAGTATAATGGTTTAAGGAACTGGACTTGTAACCGAAAGGTTGCAGGCTCGATTCCCAGATAGGACACTGTCGTTGTACCCTTGAGCAAGGTACTTAACCTGAATTGCTTCAGTATATATCCAGCTGTACAGATCCTTTCCAAAAAATTAGAATATCATGGAAAAGTTTTTTTTTTTTTCCATAATTCCATTCAAAAAGTGAAACTTTCATAGATTATAGATTCATTACACACAAAGTGAAATATTTCTAGCCTTTATTTGTTTCATTTTTCATAATTTTGGCTTACAGCTCCAGAAACCCCCAAAACAGTATTTCAAGAAATTAGAATAGTGTGTTGAAAATCAGCATTTACTTCAGTTATTTCAGAGAATGAATGTTTTAGACTGAGTGTCACACTATCATCTAATTTACTCAAAACACCTGCAAAGTTTATCTCAGTTTAATTCAGTATGGGCAAGACTGCAGACAATTGGCCAGAAGACCATCATTGACACCCTCTAGAAGTGGGTAAGCCACAAAAGGTCATCGCTAAGGAGGCTGGCTGTTCACAGAGTGCAGTGTCCAAGCATATCAATAGAAAGTTTAGTGGAAGGGAAAAATGTGGCAGGAGAAGGTGCACAAGCAAAAGAGATGACCGTAGGCTTCAGTGGATTGTTAAGCAAAGACGATTCCAAAATTTGGCGGAGAATGCAGAGGGAGTGGACTCTGGAGTCAGTGCTTCAAAAACCACCATGTACAGATGTATCCGGGACATGGGCTACAACTGTCTGATTCCTCGAGTCAAGCCACTCCACTCATTCTCTGAAATAACTGAAGTAAATGCTGATTTTCGACACACTATTCTAATTTCTTGAAATACTGTTTTGGGGGTTTTTCTGGAGCTGTAAGCCAAAATTATGAAAAATGAAACAAATAAAGGCTAGAAATATTTCACTTTGTGTGTAATGAATCTATAATCTATGAAAGTTTCACTTTTTGAATGGAATTATGGAAAAAAAAAAAAAACTTTTCCATGATATTCTAATTTTTGGAAAGGATCTGTATAAATGGATAAATGTAAAAGAAAAAATAAGAAGTTGTGTAAGTCCCTCTGGATAGAGCATCTGCTAAATTCCTGTAATGTAATGTAAAAATCTATCCATTACATTTCAGGCATTTAGCAGACACTCTTATCCAGAGCGACTCACACAGCTTTTGCATTTTTTTACATAGCATCCATTTATACTGCTGGATATATCCTGAAGCAATGCAGGTTAAGTACCTTGCCCAATGGTACGTTCATCCACAAGCTATTCAATAACAATTCAAGATCCTGTCCTTGAAGTGGCTTAGGTGGCATACATTATTTTTTTATAGTTTTTTATCTCACTAACAATATTCACATTTAATTCAAGTTTAAAAATGCCAGGCTCATCCAGTGGCTGGTTTATGTATATTTACTGATTACTAAAGCGTCCTGTTTCAAGCCCAAAATAGAATGAGTCATTAAATCACTATATAGATAAAGACATCATCATTCTAGGACCTGTTTACAACTGGGAATTCATTGGCGTAAAGATAGGTTGGAAAACAGGCAGATGCCATTAGCCTGTATGAGAAACTTGCCAAGACTGTTATCGTCTTTCAGGATTACTTATGGCTCTGATCGTGCTTTCCTACCAAAAAACGCCATGTCCTCCTACAGCTTGTTTTTCTCTGATAGTATCCAGGCTGAATGTCTGCAAATACAGATCCCTCCTCTCCTGCTTCCTAGCCAGTCATCTGTCCTAGGTAGACAAAATTGGAAATTTTAGGGATATAGCACTTACTGTCAGGTGTGTCTGTTCTCATCAGATATTGTAGTGTTGATTAGCTCAGACAGATATTTCAGACAGATCCCAAATCACATTAGCAGCTAGCTAACCATTTCCTTAGTACAATATCAATCAATCAATCAATCAATCACATTGCAATTGCTCTGTCACAAAGTGCTGACAACATATGTTTCCCAGAGCCAATCAAATAACTAGACCGTACTATTGAGGGATTTCCAACTGGAAAATTATTCCGTGACCCCAGGAAAATGTGGTCAAGCGACACTCCTGGAAAATGATGTAAAAGGAAACAAATGGTATGAATAGAAACAAATGAAAGCTGTTAAATGAAAATATCCACAGTGTCTACATAGATTTAAGAGACTTGTTTGGCTGGGTAGTGGTTGAGGGGATGCACATATTTTACATGAATATAAAACCTATTGAACATACAGTATGTAATGGAACTAATTATCACATTAAGACACAATTTAAATATTGCAACTTATAACTTCAAGGACTGCATAGTTAGGGTGGGAAAGTTGGAGGAGAGTTGTAAGATACATAGCAAATTTACCACACCATTGCAAGCATCATGTTGGTGTTTAGCTAATGTGCTACAGTACGTCCTCTTACATGCAGGATATAATTTGTTTACAAATTTCGCCCTGCTGGTTTGAACTGTTTTGTTGTACAGTATAATCACTTGCCAGAGCATGACTACTATTTACCCCATCCTTACCTACATGCACAAATATCATTTTTGTTTCAATAACATACAAATTAAAAACACCTGGCAATGAACAATATTTTTTACGTATCATAAAAATATAACGTCAACCCAGGCTATGGGCATAGTACACAAATCGCCCTTTTGTGTGTGTATGTCCAAGGAGAATAGTTGACTACTACAGTAGTAGTGGACTAAACCAGGTAACTAGGTTTATGTTTATCTATTTTATCTTTGTCTAGAATATGTTATTTTTGAAATATTGGAATATAAACTAAATATAATGAGAAAAAAAATATATTAAAAATATATTAAAATTATAATATATCTCCTCTGGGACAACTGCCTAATGCTGCGCTCCAGCTGACAGGATGTTAATACACATTTCTGGACATATTGTCCTGGCAATCTGTGGCTTCAAAAGGCTAACCCAGCACAGAAAACCTCAAAATGACCAAGGGAATAGAATGACTTCACCTGAATTTAAACCGACTTTTGTTTAGCCTAGTTAATTACTGAATATAAACAGAATTAGAGCATTATGGCCATCTGTGAAATTAATTCTGGGCAGTATGTGGGTTAAAAAAGAGGTGAAGTGTTTTCTCAAGTCTTGCTGCCCTCACTTGAGGAAATTCTAAATAAGTCTATGGGCACCTTTCTTGCTGGCTAGCAAACAACCAAATGTACCATTTTAATTTGGAGTGAAAAGATCTTTTTTCTACTTTAATTGGTGTCTGACTTGTCTTTTACAGTCTTGCAATAAAGGCTGAAAAAAAGATTTAAAAAGATTGATCCTTGAGTTGTAACAGTGACAATAACATTTAAATGTTTACAATAAGGTCAAAGTGTTAGCTAGAAGCAACCTGTTAAGCAATTAAGTTGCCAAAAGCCAACTCTGATTACCTTATGATGTCAATAACCCCAACAATCCATCTTCAGGACTTAATGCTTACCGCCCTGTTCATTGGACATACTGAGAGCATTGTTTTCTCTTTCTGCTTAATATTCTATATTGGTACATGTTAATATTCATCGCATCTGTCCATAAGACTTTGTTCCAGAACTCTACAGTTTTTTAAAATGTAATTTTTTAGCAAACTCTAACCTGGCTATTCTGTTCTTGAGGCTTACCAGTGGTTTGCATCTTGCGGTGAACCCTCTGAGGTTATGCTGGTGTAGTCTTCGGTTTCTGGTAGTCTTTGACACGTCTATGCCTACATCCTGGAGAATGTTCTTCATCTGTTTGACAGTTGAAAAGGGTTTTTCTTCACAATTCATTAATAATCCATCACTACAGTGGTCTTCTGTGGTCTACCAGGCCGTTTGCTATTGCTGAGCTCGCCAGTGCATTTTTACTTTCTAACAATGTATCAAAAAGTTTATCTGAACACAACCGATGTTTTGCCTATGTCTCTGATCATGATTTTTCAACCTCATGGTAGCCTGCTTTACTGACATTGACACTTATTTGATCGCCGTGTTGAGAGACAAGAATCAACTCTAGACCTTTTGTTAGCTTTCTTGTGCATAAATTGATATTGATGATGCAAAGACACACAGCTGACCAAAAAACAGCCTGAGCAGCCAATTGTCCAATTACTTTTGCTCACTTAAAATGGGGCGACTAGTATAAAAAAGACTGTAATCGCTACACAGATCACCCAATATGGATCTAATATGTTTTCTTATTCATTGTTTTCATGTTTTAAATACAAAGTACAGAACCAAAACAAAAATTGTGCCATTGTCCCAATAATTTTGCATTTTACTTTTGCATGTTTTCTGTGTGTGTATAACCTGAAGTGCCATGCAAATTTAACAGCTGTGTGTGTGTGTGTGTGCCGTAGTGTGCAGCTTACTGACAATATGATATCTGTTTGTGTGTGTGTATAGCCTGAAGTTCTATGAGAATTTAACAGCTGTGTCTGTGTGTGTGTGCGCACGTGCTTGCATGCGTGCTTGTGCCTGAAACAGAACTGAGTGTTGTTTCTTTGAATTGTTTATCCATTGGAGACGTTTAAGTAGGTGCAGCACATTTCCTAACTCTCCACTCGAGGTGTTGTTTGTTCAGTACCTGCATCCCACCTGGATCAGTCTGAGACTGCCAAAACACAGATAGCCGCCTGATTTAGGCCTGATTGTGTTGCTGTTGTGCTTCCAAATTCCTGAATGTGCTTCAGTGGGTGAGGAGAGGGCAGGGGCAAGCTGATAAGAGTCACTGATGAAGGGGAATGTGATGTGTGCATACGCGTGTGTGTGTGTGTGTGTGTGTGTGTGTGTGTGTGGGGGGGGGTAGGGGTTGTTGGGAATAATCTAAGGACACACCACATCTGGAGTGGAAGGGCATCAGGGGTCGTTCTCTTTGAAAAGCTTACAACCACAGGAAAAGGTTTATCAGTCTTGTAAAGGGACATCTGCTAGTAATGTTCTTGGTATTTGAAGATATTTAGATGGCCTTCAAAACATCTCATCAAAAATACTAAGATATTATCAGAATTTCCATATAAATACATTAAATATCAGGTTAATTGTCCCAGTTATATGTAAATACGAAATGATAATTGTAAGTTTAGGCATTAGTAATCTTTTAGAGAACCCATAAAGGCCAAGGCAGAGTAGTAGTTCAGTAGTTGAGTAGTAGAGGAGGAAATGGTGAATGAATGAGTTAAAAGCAGAAAAGGAGACCAGGAAGGGAGCATTGTAGGAGCTGAGGAAATTTGAAGGACCGACACGACACGACACTACAGACAAGGGAATAAATGATGTATGCTTATTGATTTGTTGGACCGTATAATTATTCACCCATCTATCTGCCTGGCCATCCATCCATCATTCTTTCAGTCCACTCTGGCTTCAGCTCCTCTGTGTATCTTTTGGTCTCTACCTGAGCCGTGCTATCTGTTTATCCACTATGGCCTTTACTTTTGTCGTCCCGCCCACCCCTTTATCTGTCCACCGCTCTTTCTTTACTTCTATCCATCTTTCTCTCTGTCCACACATCTCATCCATCTGTCTCTGGGCATCCTTATCGCTCCCCTGCTGTTCTGTAACGTAGTCCCCGTCTATGCGCGCTCTGGCCCGGGGCTCTCCTCTAATGAGGGAGAAATGGGAGCGTGTCTGTCCCACCTCCCCAGAAACCCCCCCCCCCCCCAGTCCCAGGTTTTCAGGGCCCCCCAGGGTTGAGTGGGAGGGGGGCGGGGGGTGCAGAAATGGGGAAAAGGAATGAAAAATTTCTGTGTTTTTCCTCCCAATAGGGAGAAGAATGAGATTACGTTTCAAAACAACGAAGGAAACTATTCCTCCGGCGCGAATACCCACACTTTATTCCGCCCAAGTGGCGCTCACCTCAGAGCCTTGGTTTTTGAATTTGAGTTTCATTTGTTCCTTTTCCAATTCGCGTTCCCGGGAAGAACTTATTAGATTGCCAGCCCTTTTCATACGTCTTAGCATCATATAATGTTGCGAGATCATATAAATCCACTGCATTTGTTTACTTGTGATTATTTTGAAATAGATTTTTAATTGCCTTCTTTGCGGGTCTACAGTTTTTATAGCCTGCATGGAAAAACGAGGGTATTATAAAAAAAATATTATAAGTTAATAAAACCCAATATAATGATTTTCTGGCTGTGGACAAATTGTTTTTCTAATACTTGTTTTTCTACGGTAAGATGTGCTTGCTGTCTGAAGACGTCCAGCAAACCCTACCTTTAAACATTAGCCAGACCTCAGTCAACATACTGACCCCACACCTTCAAAGGAGCCAGAATTTGAGCATACATTTATGCTGCTGCCTTGTCTTTGTTCGTTATTTCCAAACTGGAACTGCACCATAACATCCTGACACATCCACTCAAAAATATAACCCTATATCTCCAACCTGATATCTTATAGCCATCGTCTTATGTTCAGCAATAAGCCAATATTCATTAACCATTCATACCTGCTACCCCAGTAAACCTACCCATAACTCTAATCAGTGATTTATGGCCACTGCCTTCCCTAAACTCTCAATCAGTCCCATCAATTTATTCCGAGCAGGCGTCAGCTTAATGGTAAATCCTGACCCAGTCCCATCTACACTGGTAACCTTTGAACTGTGAACCCTTTCCAAGTTCACGCTCTGACAAACTCCTGACAACAAGGCCCTGGGAGGTGGTACGCTCCGCATAGCAGCCTGTTCCGTTGTGTCCGTGGTGTGAAATCCCCCCAATCCCCCTATCCCTCAGTGGACTTAAGCACATGCTGTTACCCATTAGTCTCTAAACGGTCATGTATTAACAAACTATCTAAACTTGTTATCCCCATTGAATCACTTAGCTCTCTAACAACCAACTGTAAGCTGTTATAAATGAATAGTCTGTGTGATATATGTGTAGAAATTGTTTGTTCAGCCAAGTGTCAAGAAAATCAACAAGTGATTATCGCAAAGACAAACAGGAATTGGGAAATCTTAGTCCAGTATGTTTAACTGGCTAACCCCCATAATCGCAGTTATTATCGAAGAGTGGAAGCACATCAACCCCCGGTGTTAATTATTGATCAGTTAAGCAAACCACCGGTTTGTTTTATGAGAACCCTGGGCCCCTTTGAGTCTTTGAAGGTTTCACAAGAGTTTTGTTCCCAATTAACTTTAATGTGCCGGGAGTGTCGAAACACCTGCTTCTTGTCTCTGGGTGGAATAGCTGGCTGAGTTCATGATTTCAGGGTCTGACGGGTAAAACCTGCAGCAGCTGGATTGCCGATTACCAGGGATGGACTACGTGGATGTCTGACAAATCTGAAGTTTGTCCGTTACAAGCGAAAGACCGCAGGGTGATATGTGTGCGTACGTGTGGGTGCGTGTGTGTATGCGGCCGTGTGTGTATGTATGTGTGTGCGCGTGTGTGTGTGTGTGTGAACTGAGAAATTCTATACACAGGAAACATTTGGTTTTGATTTAGGAAGCAAGCGTCTGGCAGCCTTATGACTGAGGGGTGTGGGGTGGGTGGAGGTCGGGGGGGTGGCCGTGCGTAGGGTGGGGCAGGGAGGGGCATTGCTCCATCCCTCATCTAACATCCATATCACAGAGAAGCTGTAACATTGTGTATCAAACAAATCATGCTTGATATGATCCAGAAGGGTGGCGAGAGAGATAAAACACTATGATTACCCGTTTATGTACACACACTCAGTAACAGATGCTGAAGACAGCATTTTCATAACTGCCGTAAACTCATTTAACTTGTTAATTTTTCTTGTATGCGTCGAATTACACGTAATAGCTTTGGAGTCGGTAATTGTTTCATTATTTTATTTTCCATAAAATCTACGTAAATGAGTGCAAATGTTATTTTAAGCTTAAAATGCTCCGTGAAGGCAGGTGTCCTGCTAGACGTACTGCTGCTGCTGCAAACCCAATTGAATTGAGACGGTGAGTCCACGTTCTTATAACATAAAAGCAATATTCACACAATGATCTCTGCTGTTCAGGAGATTGATGCACCTCTGGAGGGCTGTCATGAGGGATGAGATTTTCATTGCTTGTTCTGAGGGCTTTTATATGAAGGTTATGTCAGCTACTCACAGGCCCAGGAGCCACTAAGGCTGTAGAGATGTTTTTATAACACATGATATTCTACAGCGGGATAAATCCTTTAATTCACCTCAGATATATGTGGCTGCCAAGCAGTATTAATAATAATGTAGTCAAACGTCCCTCTCCGCGTTTAAAGTTTTACCCAACATGCCGTTTTCAATGTGCTCTCCCAGCAACTTCACATGCGTTTACCAGGCTCTTGTATGTATTGTAATTAGATAATATTTACGATGCGGGGGAAAATATGTATTTAGTAGAACTATGTAATGGTTGCTAATGTTTTTTCTGGGGCGGGGAGCAGGGGAAGGCAGTTTCGCTAGAGGTGGACATGAGGTTAAATAAGACCAGCTTCATCTAGCTTTATATTACGTGGGGCCCCGCCAAGGGGGTTTGAGACCATTAAAGGGTAATTGAAAACTTGTGCTGTAACCACAATGACAAGGATCCGAGAGGGCTTGCAGAGGAATCAGCAGGGGGGGAAGTGGGGGAGGTATGGGGGGGTTTGGCTGTGATAGGGTTTAGAAAGGGGGGTGGGAGAGGGGGGGGGGGGAGAAACGTATGTTCCGTGTCTAACTACAACTGTAAATGGTAAAGTGATGGTTGGGGTTGCAGTGTTTTTATTAAATATCTCTGTTGTAGAGTTCAGTGCTGCACTGCATCAGTTTGTTGCCAACAATGAACACTGACAACTCTTTCCATTGTTGGAGAAGGATTAATGTGTGTGTGTGTGTGTGTTTAGTGTGTGTGTGTGTGTGTGTGTGTGTGTGTGTGTGGGCCATGTGCATGCGTGTGTGTGTGTGTGTGTGTGTGTGTTTAGTGTGTGTGTGTGTGTGTGTGTGGGCATGTGCATGCATGTGTGTGTGTGTGCGCGAGTCAAAGAAGACAGATTCCATTCCCCCACCCCTTCCTTGACCCCGCACTCTGTCTCCACGGGTAACAAAACCCAGTTCCCTTTCCTCTCACCTCCACCTCCACCTCCACCCCACCACCCCCTCCATCTTTCCTTCATGCCCCCCCAGGACCCCCCCCCTCCCTCCCTCCCTCCATCCAGCGGTGGAGGCAGGCCCAGGGTGGGGGCGCAGCATTATCTCGGATGCCCGGTTGGATCGTAAGCGGTTGTGACAGGTCTGCGCGGAGACGCGGCGGCGTACGGAGGCCTCGGTCACCTGGCTCGGATTGCTCTAAGTGGCTGAGGGCCTTTCATGTTCCCCCCTGCTCCTCCATCTGACACATGGTTTTTATTGCTGTCTTTGTGGGCACTTCGTGTCCAATTCCATTCTTTTTCCATTTCCTCTTCCATAACTCTCCGCAAAGCAGAGCGGAATGGGCCGTGCGGGGAAACCGGATTCTTTTGCGATGAATGGTTTACGCCGCCCGTTAAAAAAAAAGAAAAAAAAAAAAAAAAAAAAAAGCACGCTTCAAAACGGTATTGTTGTTGGCTACCTTGCGGTACACTGCTGGCCAAGTTTAGACCTTTGCTCCCGGTTCGCTCTTGAAGTCGGTGATTATGCTCACCCCCTCTGACACACGCGTGTCCTCCCTCGCATAATTACCGACACGTTCTCTCCCCAGACATCTGGCTGAGGTCACATTGTTGACCCAGCTCTTTTTTGGGGCACCAAGGTGCTGATCCCTGACCCCTTGCACCCCCTCTTGCACAAGGGTGCTCAGGTACTCTCACACGCAAATGAACAAAATTCCTGTTGCCCTCCTTTTTTTACCTTTTTGTCTTTTTCACCTGCGTTCCCCCCTTTTTCATTGCCATTGTGCATTTTGTGTGTGTGTGTGTGTGTGTGTGTGTGTGTTTTTGTATCCATTGTGTACATTTTAATATTTAGCCTTCGATTATTGCCAGTTACAGTGAACAATAGTAGCTGGAAAGAGTGTTACTGGGAGATTAATAGCGGTTACTATCCCTGTCCTTTTTAATAATAAATAACACAAAATCAATGAGCTACAACAGGTCACTGGGTGTTTGTGGCCTGAGGTCGTTCCAGATCCCAGCACAGCGAGCTCCTCTCTGCTCACCCAAATCACTGGGAAGGTTGCAGGGGTTCAGTCGGCTGATTTATGTCCATTTCTTGGGCAACTTTGACACCCTGCCCTGTCAAGAGGGAGCCGTATCGCGGCTGTAGAGTACCGGCGTCATGCGTCACAAACAGCCTGCGCTTCAGTACCAACGATAACACCGCCGATAGCCCCCCACCGCCCCCCCCCCCAGCCGCCGCCCGCTGCACGGCGAGCACAGTGGCTTTTATTGCCGGGCCTATGAATGATCCCACTGTTACCTGCTGGGGGGGGGTGGGGTGGGCGGAGGGGCCTGGCCAATGCACAGTCCAGTTTGTTTCAGGGGCTTCGGGTTCCATCTGCATTTCAGAGTGAGCGGCCCATCCATCAAACGTGCTGTCACAATATTATTCCTCCAATTATCCCTCTCTCCTTCCCTCTTTCCGCCGCATTCCCAGACACGGCTCCCAGGCCCCCCGCTAGACCGCCACCCCGAAAAGACCACTTGATTCTAATGGTTCCCATAATTGGCTGTAATAACTCCTGTTCATTTGTGTAATTGAGGCCCTTATTCCATTAACCACGCGCCCTTTTGGGACCGAGAGTGTGTCTGCGTGTGTGTGTGTGATGACACATGCAAGAACATGTGTCAGTGTGAAATGTGTAAATTGGAGTTTAGGGCATGGGCATAAAGTAAATATCTCTTATCTATTTTCAGCTCTCTCTCTCGCTCTCTCTTTCCCTATATATATATATATATATATATACGTATTATATATATAAAGCCAAAAGAATCCAGACACCCCTTGGTTTGGGGTTGTTTTTCATGGTTCCCTTAGTTCTAGTGCAGGAAAACCAGAACGCTACAGCATGCAATGACATTCCAGATGATTCTGTGCTTCTGTGCCTCCAACTTTGCGGCAACAGTGCTGGGGAAGGCCCTTTCCTGTTCCAGAATGGCAATGAGGTCCATTCAGAAATGGTTTTGTCGAGATCGGTGTGGAAGAACTTGACTGGCCTGAACAGAGACCTGACCTCAACCCCTTCAAACACCTTCGGGATCAACTGGAAAGACGACTGCGAGCCAGGCTTAATCGCCCAACATCAGCGCCTGACCTCACTAATGCCCTTCCGGCTGAATGGAAGAAAATCAAAGCAGCAATGTTCCAACATAGTGGAAAGCCTTCCCAGAAGAGTGGAGGCTGTTATAGCAGCAAAGGGGCGGGGGGGGGGGGGGGGGGACCAACTCCATATTAATGCTTATGATTTTTGGAATGGAATGAGATGGATGAGCAGTTGTCCATATACTTTTGTCTTGAGAATTGGGACAAAACCTTGTTTTTTTTTAGTTTTTACTGGGGACAATATATTTTGATAGATCAAAGTCTTGGCTATTAAACCATATAAAGGGGCCATCTCCCAGTGATTAATCTTTTTCTTAAATAGCACTTTTTTTTTTGCTAGTCCTAACATTTACACAGAACTCCCATTACAAAAAGCTAGTTTTGCTAAATAAAGCATAGATGTCAGCTCTGTCAGATAAAATAATAGAGTTGATATATTACAGAGTTGACAAAATATTTTCTCATTTCACGGCATAGCCGTACTGAGCAGCCATTTTATTTTTCTCAGTTGATAAGATGTCTGTTAATACAAGTGAAAATACACATTTTTAAACCATAATTCTTATGTTGTTTAGATTTAGAAGGGAGATGGAGTTGATCTGATGGTTATGTTTGAGACACTGCTGATCGCAATATTATATCTTTAATTTTTCAAAAAATAGAAAACTTACCAGAGGACCTTGCTGCCTTCTGTGAAACTACAGTGAGGCCGGGGCTGAATAAAGGATACTGAATAAATTTTTATAGAAATCTGATGGTGAAAGTTGTCTGGGACACAACTTTCAAGGGCCAAAATTTTCATAAAAATGATATTTTAAAACAAAGAGGATGATAAGAGTACATTTTCACACCAATGTTATCTGTAGGAATTGTTCGTGTTCGGTTTTATAAGCTTTTGTAATCGTTTGAAATGGTTCAATTGTTTTTCTATTTTCTGGGATAATAGTGTTTCCTCAGCAGAAGTTAAAAAAATTAAATCAGTCCATAAAATACTTAAGCGTACATTTTCACCAGAAAAATATGGACTTAATTTGTTGTTTTAAGTAATAATTGTAAGATTTTTTGGTAGGACATGATTTGTCCCAGTTCTCAAGAATGGGTGATATATATGTAAAGTTTAAGTTCAGCTAAAACACTGTCATTCATCCAGTGTGCAATCCAATTGGATGGTTTGCAGAGAATGCTCAAAGCGATGTTCACATAAACATGCGTGTGTGTGTGTGTGTGTGTGTGTGTGTGTGTGTGTGTGTGTGTGTGTGTGTGTGTGTGTGTGTGTGTGTGTGAAAGTCTGGAAGAGAGAGAGATTTGCGAGAGAACAGGTTGAATAGGTAGACCCCCCCCCCCCCTCTTCTTACAGATGTTCTATAGACAGAGATCAGGGCTGCTAAAGAAAAGCTACCTGGATTACCTAAGAGAGTGCGGAGACTGGAACCTCTACCCAACTGCCTCTTTGTTTACTCACCTGTCTGTATGTCTGGCTGTCTGTCTGCAGACCACATTCCTGCTGCTGTCTCACATAGGGGGCTATGGGTGCCCCACCTTAACAGGAAATGAATGATTTATGCTGATATGATAAACAGAGGATATCTCACACAGACAAACAGAAACACTGAGGAAGGCTCTTTGCTGAAACAGCTGCTTCGGTTTTTAATCCTACACTTTTGCGCTTTGCAGATGTGTTTCTCCACCATATAAACTATATCAAATGAAACATATTTTTTATACTAAAGACTACTACTACTACTACTACTACTACTACTACTAAAGAGTACCAGAAAATAAGATATCAAGAGTCTTTTGATGTTGTTGGGTCACAGACATCAGAAAGTCATGGCATGCAAAGGATATGCGATCAAATATTAAAAATTATTACTTTATTCTACATTATGTTAAACTGTCCAATATTTTTTTTGTCTGAAAATGGGGGGGGGGGGGGGTGTACAAAACGTTCTATAATTTCTAAACGGTTCATCCAATATGGATGAAAATACCCTCAAATTAAAGCTAGAAAGTGCTAGAGTACAGAACCAAAATAACAAAGAATGTGTCACTGTCCGAAGAATTATGGTGCTGTAACTGTCCCTACAGCTGTTAGACTGCTTAATCACACTGGACATCTCAAGACAGTAAAGACAGATGAGGAACTGTTATTGCTTTTGATGCTAAATAATTAATATTTAATTAATTTAATATTATCTAATTTTGATCATAATACTAATCATAATAGTAATTCTCATCATAATAATAATGTATTCCACTCCACCTTTACCTTCACTATAATGTGAAACATCTGATTCAATTGAATGTCTTTATTTAACATGTTTGTTTGTGTTTTGTGGGTCTGTTTCACTGTCTATGTCTTTTTTTACTGCTGGCAACGACAACTGAAGTTTCCTCACAGGAAAATAAATGTTATTCTATTCCATTCTATTCTATATCATACTGAGTCATACTGGTCATTCTCTACATGCACACTCATACATTCAAACCCATTCATAATCAGATACACTTTATAGTGTCCTACTGTCATCATGCACTATATTACCTTTTCTCACAAAATCATACACATAGACACATATAGCTTGCACGAAAACAAATGCACACGTACACGCCCACCCAGGAAGCCGATTCAGTGGCCCACTACAGTCTGTCTGCTTTATGAATAGAGGGCTTAAAGAGAGGATGTGTTATAGCTCTGGCACAAACATGCAGAAAGGAAGAGAGGAGATCAGAGAGAGAGACAGTCATACGCTGGGCAATATGTACATACAAACACCCGCCCGCCCCCCACCCCCCGCTTCCACACACACAGGCTCTCCAAAATACAGATGCAGATGCTAAGAGCTACAGACGCCAGACTGACGGAGGTGGCGACCATAAACACACCTGTTCTGACTTCACCTTGGCTTCCAGAGCTCCGTCCTGACCTTATGCGGCAGGCAGGATGTTTGCTTCTCGCTCCTCAGAAGAGCCGCGCGCACAGACAGGAAACACGGTTATGGGCCAAGGACACAGACACTCATAAACGTGCATACCGCTAATCTCACTAATGAAACCACCGCACTGATATAGCTGAGCACGTACACGATAAAACTTTATCGCCATACATTGAAACTTACACTGCTGCATTGAATAAAATATGTGCATATATTGAGCACACACAAATATATTTTCAAATACATGCCAATATGTTGTCATTTTCACTTAATAATACATTATTTTAGCTATATTCAGATACATCACTGAAATCAGAGCAGCCTTCCATTGCCACAAAAATCAAGAATGCCGGTATTTTGGATCTCCATATATGAAAATAAACTAAATTTTTTGTGAGGGAGAAATGAATGTGAGTTCATACAGAACTCTTCCCAACATCCAGGTTAAAACCTGTCTCATCCTGAGTCACGCTTGGATTTGCTTCAGTGACTCACAGCCACAATACTGCGCTTCGCCCATGTCCTTCAAACTCACTGATGCTCCGATTACAGAACACGCAAGCAGTTTATACACGCAAACAGTCCCGTACAAAGCACACTCGTGCAAACAGTTAAACATATACACAGGCGTACACACACGATCACACAATATATACACGCATGGCATTGCAAACGTAAACTATATAGCCAGCCGCACACACAAACCTTCATAACATGTAAACATAACACATACTCTCACCATGGGCAAATAGTCACACACATGTATGCAGTGATACAAAAATATAGTCATAGAAAAACACAGTTATACACAAATGTGGTCACCCATGAAAACAGATGCATATAAACGGAATACTAACAAAACGTCTGTATACAGTTTGTGGAAGTGTAGTATAGGGAACTGTGCTTGTAGCTCAAAGGTTGTGGATTTGATTCTCAGCTGGAGAGCTGCTGTTGTAGCCTGGAGCGATATACTTGAATTGCTTCAGTAATAATATATACAACTGTATAAATGGATTGTATGTAAAAAAAAGAAAAAGAAAAAGTAATCTGTGCAGGTTGCTCTGGATAAAAGCATCTGCTAAATGGTGAAATGTAATTTAAACGTGAACAGTTCTGCTACTTAGTCAGTTACACACTGTCCCACACAGACATACTCTGTCACACACATGTGCACAAATAGGCACACAAGGGCCAGGATTAAATTAACTTACGCTCTTAACGGTTTACAATTAAATGCAAATGTTTGTGCTCAAACACAGTTTTGCGAGTTAATTTTGTAAATTTCTGAACTCACCAAATTGTGTTTGTGAAGAAAAAAACAACTAACACTAATTTTGAGTTAAGGGTATACTGTATGTAGAATGAATCCAGGCCCCCGTCAGAAAGGCAAAACGTTCACATACATAGGCAGTCACACACACACACACACACACACACACACACACACACACACACACACACACACACACACACACACACACACACACACACACACACACACACACGTACATGTACTGGAAACATTTATTTTTTTTATTATTATTTTTAAAAACACAACAAGATCATGCCACACATATCACAAAAGAGCATAGTACCATTTTTGTCACAAAAGTAAATAAATGCTGACACGAAATTGCATTCTTTTATGGGCTGGAGAACCTTTAGTAATGCACATACGTTTCAAAAAATGTTGCACAAGCGTTTTTACTTGGCTCGCCTCACCCCACTGCACTCTGCTGTTACACGTCCCTGTGATTATGAATATTATTGTCTTTGCGGTCGTCGTAATGTCCTTAAGGCCAACCCTCCTCCTTTCCCTTGTTTGTGTATAAGGTCAGTTGAGCGGCGTTTTAGGAAAAGTAAACAGCCGCACCGAGCGCTTCCTTATTAGCGCTGCTCTTTTGTGCTAGTTTTGGGTTTATTACTTTTCAGAGTTGTGCTGCGGAAGATTAAAAACAGAAAACCCGGCGTGGCCCCAGGGTAGTGCTTATTGGACATGCTGTGGCTATAAGAGGCTGTAATTGCATTATTATGAAGGAAAGTTCATAAGCAATAAGAGCGTGAGCTGAGAAGGTTGCAGTAGAGGATAAAGGTAAATTTTTAGTTTTTTCCCTCTCTAAAAGACGCCACGTGACCTCCAATGCAAACAAGGAAACGAGGACGAAGGGACCTTTATAAGTTCATCCATTTTTCCCCTCTGTTTTCAGTACTATCGGCGCTGTTATCCCTCTCGCCATCGTTAGCAGGCTAGCATTGTTCCAGCGCAGCGTCTTTGTGCGTTCAGAGGGCGAGAGTTCAGTGCTATTGTTTCTGGCCGTCACCTGATCGTCTGTGAAAATGACCCCTCTCATCATTTCACACTTCTTCATTACAACTCCCTCTCTATGTTTCTTCATCCCTCTCTCTCTCTCTCTCTCTCTCTCTCTCTCTCTCTCTCTCTCCCAGTCTATCTGCCCCACCTCCCTCTATGTCTATCACAATACCCCTCCCACCCTCTGGCTGCTCCCCTTCCTGCTTTTACTCTCCCTCTTTTCCCTTTCTCTCTACCTCTCCCCCTTCCTTCCCCCTCTCTCTGTACCCCCACCCACCCTCTCTCTCTCTCTCTCTCTCTCTCTCTCTCGTTCCCTGCCTCAGTAATGAATGGCTGCTGGTCTGCTGTGTGTCAGGTTTGTAGCCTGTGGCGGACACAGTGTGATCGCTCTGGCGGTAACAAGATCGACGTCTTGAACCCAGCGGGTCCCATGGGGAATGCGCAACAGGGTCAGGCTCCATGTTCTGCCTGCAACCATCTCTCTCTCTCTCTCTGCCTCTCTCTGCCTCTTGCTCTCTCCCTCCCTCCCTCTCTCTCTCTCCCTCCCTCCCTCCCTCCCTCCCTCCCAGGAGCTTCATGTGTTTTCCTCCAAGTGCCTACCCCCTAAAAGAAGAGGGGGAGTCAGGCATGCCTCAGTGTGGCAGAGGGAGGGAGGGAGGGAGGGAGAAGGGATAGAGGGATGAGATAAAAGTAAAGGAGGGGAGAGAATAGATGAGTGAGACACTCCAGCTTCCCAGAGAGTGGAAGTAATGGATTTTTATCAAAAAACAGCCAGTAACCCATCAACACTCTTCTCATATTTAATGCGTGGACCGAAATGCTCTGGTCTTCTTGTTTTCTCTGCTTTCCTTCTCTGGCTCACAGAAACTTCCGAGCCTACTTTCTCTGGAATTCTGCGTACAGCTTTTCAAGCCGATCCCCGTTTGGTGAACTTGAGTTTTTTGACATTTGCATCGTGTAGCATCAGCCCATGTCCGATCGCTTGGCTTCAGCCCATATGCGCAAAAACTGTTCATGTCTCCAGATTGTGGTCAGTGTCCGCCGGTGGTCCAAACAAAGAATGTTCAGGGGGGTTCAACCCTCATCTTGCAGAGGACATTGGGTGCAGGTTCTCCTGTGAAAATTCAAAACTGTTTCATAAAGACACAGACATATACATATACGTACATGTATGTATTTATATATAAATTGATGCAAAATCCAAAAAAAGAAGAAAAATAAAATAAACCCACATCTGGCAGTGCAATTTCCCTCCAATGGCTTTAATAACTAGACTGACAATCAATTTTTCAATTTCTCTTTCTAGTCTCCAGAGGACCCAAAATATGCAGTCATCCAACATTTGCAAAGCCAAAAACCCTCATGGGTTTAAATGGGATCATTTTTAACCTAAAGTGAATGATGCATTTATGACTTGCGCTTCCTGGTTTTGGTTTGTTATTTTTTTATAAATGCACAGTGCAAAAAAAAAAAAGAAAACATTTTTTTTTCAACGTAGAAAAATAGCTTGAGCATATCAAAACAGTTTTAAGTTGCAGTTTGAAAGAAATCCCAAGTTTTTTCAATTAAGTAAAGGGCTTTCACTGCAAGAACAACACCGTGCTTCTATAAATTTAAATGGAATTCGCAATGTTTCACACAGTTCTGCCAATGTTCTGGCCGAGTTCTATCGACTAGACAGTTCTGTCAGCAAAAGAGCTGGAGAACTAGGAAATAGGAAAAATGGCAATAAAAACATACAATATGAAAATTATAGGAAGGAACATTGCTTGTGATCATAACTGCAGCTGCAAACTGCTCATTCAACACTCAAATATTTCTTCAAATATTTCTTGTATTCAAGTAATTTTGTTTGACCCTACTAAAATGGAAAAAGCAGCAACAATGGCGCTCTCATCTAGAGCACTTATGCTGACCTTAATGACCCCCCCCCCCTGACTGTGGCTGTTCCACGGGCTCTTTCGTTTTCTGCTCTCTCCATCTCTGCCTCCTCTCCTCCTCTCCTCCTCTGCCTCTCCTCCTCTCCTCCTCTGCCTCTCCTCTTATGAAAATCAGTGTCAAGTCTATCAACCCTACAGGAGCGAATAAAATGTTTCAGTCTTTATATACACAATGGAAAATGGAACATCTAAAACATACTTTTCTTTTTCTCATCTGTTTTGGATCTCAGACATCGGTCCTGCAAAAACAACCGTTTGCATACCGCAGTTCATTTGCGTCAACATGGCTTAGCCAAGGAGCAGAATATTGCCAGTAGATGAACTAAAAACATAAAAATTTTGTTTTTTTTAAATTTGGCAAAAAGGGAGAAATTTTACAACAGGCAACAGGTGTACCCTTGCATAATTTAAAATAAGAATTATATGCAATAATCTAACTCATTATGGTTACAGTGGTGTTCAAAAAAATAGCAGCATCAGTAACCTGATGAGCCACTGTTATTAGTAGTAGTGATATTTCTGCATGGCAAATAATTTACTTGTAGATGTAGTAGTGTAATAGAAAAACAACAGTTTTTTAAATAGTATTGCTTAGAAGCAATACTATAACCTCTCTGCATTTGAATGGATCTCTATGGGAATTGGGGGGTGGGACTAGATTAAGCTGTAAATTACACGGGAATAGTATGGAACCCATGGTTGGCTAAATGGCTGTAAGTCAACAAGGGTCTGAGGTATCAAACGAGCCTCAAACCATCACTCTGCTGCCAGATATGCAGTAGATATGGATGGATCACTTGAAGGGTTGTTTCTCCTGACAAATTTTCCTATTGAACTCTATGGAAAAATAAGTCAGGAGAAGAAACCCTTCAAGTTATCCATCCATATCTACTGTATTTCTGGCAGCAGAGTGATGCTTTAAGGCTTGTTTGATACCTCAGACCCTTGTTGACTTACAGCCATTTAGCCAACCATGTGTTCCATACTATTCCTTAATACTTAATTTACAGCTTAATCTAGTCCCACCCCCCAAATCCCATAGCGATCCATTCAAATGCAGAGAGGTTATATTATTGCTTCTAAGAGTACCTGGAAATAAGATATCAGGAGTCTTTTGATATCCTTTTATACAGAATCATGATGGCATCACCTGTTTACCTGTGGAATACCTGTTTGACCTGTTTTTTTTCACAGAATGAATGAATTCTCTAATTAAACTCCACACTGCTATTATTTTGAACACGCCCCTTTCAATGAATGAGTCAATTACTCAGAACAAGCAGCGTGCATGTCATGACAGTAGGGTCTGTTGTTTTTCTATTACACTACTACATCTACAAGTAAATTATTTGCCATGCAGAAATATCACCACTACTAATAACAGTGGTTCATCAGGTTACTGATGTTGTACTGCTATTTTTTTGAACACCATTGTACATATAGTTACAAAAGTCACAATATGAAGACACAATATGTATGACACAGTTAATCAAACTTCACTTAGATAAACTGCAGATAGTTCATACTAATACAGCTAGGCAACAATTCAGAGCTTTCGTTAATTCAGTTCAATTTATTTTTACAACGCTTTTTATTTTGTCATAATATATGACATATACATGAAATATATCAGCAAGTAAAAAAGGTTTACAGGAATAAAACCATGCAGTATATGAAAACATTGTGCAAATAATAATGCAAAAAATTTAGCATTATTGCTGTTTCATCTAAATAAACTATAGGCTATGAGAACAACTAACTAATCATGTTCCAAAATGGTGCCCAGGGGGGTATTTCAGCAGGTTTAAGGAGTTAGCTGGCCAGACTCTCATCCAATCAGATGTCATCAAATTCAAAATATTTACGAAAGTTAACCGGCTAACTCCTTAATCTCGCTTTGTGACATACTTTCCAGATCATCTGTAGAGATTATCTGTAGTCAAAAACACCTACAGGAAACTTTTATTACACCTGACGGACTGTGATCCATCCATCAATGTTGGAAGATGCTAAAACTAGAGAACTTTTTGTATTACTCTAAGAACTTTTATTAGTAAAGTTTAAATTGGCAGTTGTATTTGAATGCAATGAAGTGTTGTCTCATTTTTGAACGGATATTGCTTTTAATTATTTAAATCGTGATGTGATTGTAGGTGAGCAAAATTGGGTGCAATCATAGTTTTGTATTGGGTGGAAAATGCTGTGTGGCTCTGCGATGTGCTGCAAACCCAGTACAGTGAGTCATTGGCTCTGTTTAAGTACGCTCACATACATAGCAGGTTGTGATGAAACTAAATGTGCTAGACAGTGCAATTCCTTAGTATGGCAAATGAAATGCCCATCACAAAGCATGATGTAAACAGTTTATGTGTTCATTCTGGGAACTGGATTCACACTGAGAATGTCATCTTTGGATTTGTCTTCCCATGTGTTCCTACCCATTATCTTCCTGGTTTTAACACTGTAAGAGTGGGTTAATGAGTCTGCATTACACTTTGCTTAAAAGGGTAGCTATTCATCCATTTTACCACAAGAAATATGTTTTGACCAGGCAATGATAGCTCGCTGCAGCATATTTTTTCTCCGATTTGATTAGTCCATCAAAATAGCTTTACACGGCCGCATTTCCAGAATGAATTGAAGTCTATGGACTGTCCAACAATGGTTCTTTTTAGCATGTTCGCAAAAATGTAATAATCAGAGGCTGTATGCATAGTTACAGCCATATCCATAATGATCTAACCACTTAAATGATCTTGTTTTCAGGAAAAAAAGCTTGCTTTAAAGCTAAAGTGGCTAAGGAGTAACAGATGCTATGTCATTATCACTGACATTCCAGAAGAAATGCTCTTGTATCCCTTCACTTGGCTTTGCTGTCCTTTCCAAAACTATTCCAGCATCCTTCAACTACACATAAATTTAAAGTTTGCTGATAGTCACTGTATGTAATACCTTTGAAAGTGATTTGCATATCACCTCAGTGCAAAGTACTAATTCACATTGAGGTTCAAAATCCATGGTTGTACTAAAATTGTAGGGGAAAATAATTGTGGTCCCGACACTTAATGACCTTAGGCCTGGGAGTCAAGTCACGTATGAAGATTTTCAGGGTGTCTTGATGGCGTAACCTGTAGAGCACCATCTGTATGAAGAGTTTTTCAAACTTCACTTTTGATAAACCAGATTTTTCAAGGTGGGTATAATTATTCTGATAAATGGTTAGATATTTGCAGTTTTAATGTTACACTATTATTCTTAATATAAAATATAATGCCTAACAATGTGATATGCAAAAACTCCACCAATGTAATGTTGATTTTCTCAAAATTGTGTAAAAGTAGGCTGAGTGAGTTTGGAAAAACACTTCATATTCTTTTTGCGAGTCACAAAGTCGACGGTTTGAATCCGGCAACACAACCTTTGTTTTTTCACAACATGTCTTTCCCTCTCTGTCGCTCCCATCCTTCCTGTCTATCTACACTGTGCTGTCATATAAAACTGAAAAAGCCCTAATATATATATATATTCTAAAAATATGGATTTTTTCTATTAAATTGGATGGAAAACAATTCAACAAATGATATAGAAGGAAATCTGTTAGAGGTAATTTATTTAGTAAAATTAATTTCAGTGAAAAAACCATAAAAGGTTATAATCTTAGGCCCCAATAGTGTAAAAATTGTGTTTGTCCAAATCAAGGACTAACCCTTGCCCTAACCCTTTCTCTCACTGAAGCAGGTTTTAGGGTTATGTACTGGAGTGAGCAAATCGGTTAGGGCAAGGGTCACACTATCGGGGCCTACCATGACAGCCTTATGTATTCTGCCATTTTTTCAGTGAAATAAATTGTTTAAAATAAATGACTCCTAAGTATAGGGAGTCATCTCAAATATCATATGTATTTCTATTAAATTGGATGAAAAACGTCCATTAAATTCGATTCAGCAAATCAAATGCAAAGAAATCTGTTAAAGTCATTTATTTTTGAAAAACTAATGCGTCTGCAGTGATCGCGACAAAACCAAGCTTGCTAATATGTCAAAACACTTTTAATTAAATTCATTGTTTGAAAATTCTCATTGAAAACTGATTGTATTAAATTAAATTGGTCACCTATTGGAGCACTCCTGGCTAGCTAATAGCAGCAGCGCTATTAAAAAAGGGCAAAATGACCACCTTCACATGATATGTGACATGTGACACTGGTGAATCAGAGAAACAACTGGGTTATAGAAAAAACATCATTTTGAGAAGGCAATTTCCTTTATAGTTCCTGGTGTAGACTCACAGAACTATTCTGCAGGTAACTTAGCCAAAGATCAGAGGATATGACCTTGGTGTCCTCAATGGTGGTTATGGCCATGGTTATGTTTTTAAGGATATGGTCATAATGCACAGCCTCCAAATTACTAATTTCTGCAAATTATTCCATTATTTGGTATTTCAAAGAGATTTTAAAGAAGAGGTTTAGCTGGAAAATCCTTGTACGCTTCCATTCATTCTGGAAATGAGGCCGCTGTGAAGCCGTTGTGATGGACTAATGAAATTTAGAAAAATGTGCTGTGAAGAGCTTTCATTGTCAGATCAAAAGACATTTCTTAAAGTGTTAATCCTTAATTTTTCAGTTTTGGTGGATTTCAAAACAGTTTGTTTTCATACTCCAAATCCCAGAGTTCCATTTTAAATGAAGCTACACCCCCAAACAAAGCGCCATTGGTTTGCTTGGGGACGTAGCACTAGGATCGCATCGAGTGTTTAATTTTCTTAGAAGATAATCCAGCGGTATCATATTTTGGAGAAAGAAGACTGCCTCCAGATAATCAACAATGTCATCTGACACGGGAATACTGAGCAACATATGGAACCTAATTTCAGGTGCTTGCTCTTCCGCATTCCACATGCAAGTTCCTGTGCGTGCTTCATCACATTTGAATACTTGGTGGTTTTGTTGCACACGATGGCATGTAGAGAAGCAATCACAGAATGTAAATACATTCAATGGATATTGCTACAAAAATGCCAGCGTGAATCAAATATGGAATTTTTTTTTTTTACGTGAAAAAATTAAGGATTATAGCTTGAAGGTAAGAAATTAATAACACTCAAGTTCAGGTGAATTATCCCTTTAACAGAGCTTCACCAGGGTAGTCTATATCAGTTCTGTTTTATGCGCAGCATTTAGCAATCACAGCAGTATACTTCAGTTGAGGCAAAAATCCTTTAGTAAGAGAGTTCCAGAGTAGTGCCTCACACGGGATTGAAACCTGCAGAATTCTTTTGCAAGACAAGCTCCTTAACCGCTGTTCCACCGCGCTGCCTTTGTTAGGGTGTCATGAAGATGAACATTTAAGTCCAAGGCCAGTCATGCCTCAAGGACTTTCCTTTTGACTGTAAAGGTACCTTTCAGATGCCGTTGGATAGACAAACAAGGAGCAGCGGGTCATGCAGCTTCCTCCTAACATGGCCGATGACTTCAATTACGCGAAGGAAGATCTGAGGAGGAGCGATCTGCCCCGCAGGGCCCGGGGCCCAGAGCCACTTCCACAACCGCTCTCCCTACAGAGTCTGCATGACGCTGACGTCCAAGGTTGCAGGAGTCGCTTTATCTCCAGAGAAACTCAATCTCGGGATGAAGGTATTGGTTTCATATCATTTAGTGTGACTGCATTTTCTGGACAGGCTCCAGAAGGAGTGAGTTGACGTGATGCTCGCGATCCAGGCCTCCGGCCACAGCCCAGGGAGGACGAGGCCCAGCGAGTCATTAGTCACTGCATAGCTTGTAGAAGCCTCCTAAAAAAGACACCACCAGACGTGATCTATTTCTCACCCCTCTCCCTCTCCCTCTCTGTTTCTCTTTCTGAAATTCTCCCTTTTTCCCTCTTGCTAAGGACCTAAGGGGGTTGCATGCACTTGTAGACAGACGGACGGTCAAATCAGACGGACAGACAGACAGGCTGGTCAGCCTCACTGACAGGCAGAGAGATTGAACAGAAAGATTAGTGGCTAAATAATTGTACCAAAATACCTGCTTTCTGTTATAATATGCATTTGGCAAAGGGCATACCTCACTGCATACCTTTCTCTCCCCCACACACATCTCTTTCTCTCTCTCTCTCTTTCTCTAATAATGTCTGTTTTCATTTCCTGTGTAATAGGATTAAAGAGGGGACTCTTTCAGCAACTTAATAACCTTAATAACCTCTTTCGCCCTGCCTCCCCATTTCCCCCTTAACTTTCTCTGTCCCCCAACTCTTTCATTCTTTTCATTACTACTAGTGTTTTTCTCTGTAAAACCCCTTCCTCTCCCCCCCTCTCTCTCTCTCTCTTTGTCCTTCTAGTTTTTTTCTCCTTTCCCCCGTTAATAGCCCGCTAACATAGCGCAGCATTGTGCACTGCTGTGAGTGACAGCTCTTGGAATGTGATGCTTCACGACAGGAGAAAGGTTCTCTGCTCATTTTTTCATTTTAATACACTAGAATTGACACTAAAATGGTGTGTCCCTGCCTGCGTCCTTTTTTCTATGCCTATTGCTCTTCTCTTTTGACTCGCTCTCCTCTTTCCCCCCCCCTCTTTACCAGCTTTCTCTATCTCTTTCTTGCCTCCAGTTCAGTGTTGACAGACCGAGTGCAGCTCGTTAGGCTAATTTCAGCCCATTAGTGAATCAGAGGGCATTGCCTCTTCTGCTTGATTACTCTATATATCTATCAATGTATTGAGTGACATGCCACACCTGTGTCCTCTCCATCACTCACACCTGCAGGCATGCACAAAGACACACACACACACACACACACACACACACACATGCGCACACTCACAAAAATCCATCATGTTTGTGAGGATCTGTCCAGGCTCACTGACAGTTATATGATGTGGGTTGGCTGACATAAGCCACGGAAAATGAGTTGAGCCATTCAAGCGATATGAAGATCCACACAAGACAAGAAATCATAGCTGGGATTTGTGGGATGTCAAAATTGTTGGAAATGACCTATTGGACAACAATAATTAGGCCTTACAATTTGGGAAAGGAGAAAATAAAATAAAAATAGGGAAGTTGTAAAAAAATTTTTTTTTTAAAAACCCCGCAAAGAAGCAAAAGGGGTTCATTCATCTGGTGTAGTCCTGAGCTCATTACCTCTAAGATTCATGGAGAGGAACACTATTTGACAAGGCCCAGGAGCTCATTGCATTCCCATTGGCCTGTTTATCAAGGTCAAGACCTCATAAAACACAGAGTGACCCCCGGGGGGGGTCTCCTGTCTCTGGACTTGAGCCTGGTGGGAGGGACAATTAGAAACCAAAGCGCAGACCCGAGCGTGCCAGACCTGCGTCCTGAGGCGAATATTTGGGCTCTTCAAGCGAGCGTCCATCATTCACGTATGAACCAACCATCTCAGAAACAGTGTGACAAGAAAAAGAAAACAGACGGGATTCCAAACCGCATCCTGAAATGCACTGAACACAAGCTCTCTACCCAGAATTCCATAGGGACCTTAGTGCTCTCTGCAGACTAGTCTGTAATACTTAAACCTGTCATTCACAGCACCCTGCATTTAGGGGCAATGCACACCGCGCTGTGAACCGTGAACAGTGATCTATTTGTGAAGTCGAGGAGTGAGTGATTATGAGTCTTTTCTCCATATATCTTCACCGTAGTTCTGC
Organism: Synaphobranchus kaupii; assembly: GCA_029718625.1. Classification (NCBI taxonomy): domain Eukaryota; kingdom Metazoa; phylum Chordata; class Actinopteri; order Anguilliformes; family Synaphobranchidae; genus Synaphobranchus; species Synaphobranchus kaupii. Next base: position 16,459,341 of record CM056393.1, read on the forward strand.
TGCCGCACAAAAAGTTGATGTTTTTAACATACTTTTCATTCAGGTGATAAAGCACAGGAAGCTGCCACTGGAGTCATTACCGGGGGCAACATTTCTGGGGTGAGACAGAATTCAAGCAGAATGCAAATGACATATCTCTGGATCTCACAGTTACCGTAGGGACTGGGATTCAGAGAGAAACACGTTTCATTCACAATCAACACAAACGTGCTCATCTCAAAATCTATTTAGTGTGGCGCACACTCGCTCACACACACACATACACACACGCACAGAAAATTGTGCACATGCCCATTTGTCTGCACACAAAAACACATATCTCATATCTCACATATCATCATCTCACCTATATATACCCCCCCTCCCCCCCGACACACAAGCACATATCACCAATCCCCACAGGTGCACACACACACACACACACACACACACACACACACACACACACACACGCACACACACACACACACACACACACACACACAGTTCCACTGAGAAATAAGTCGATGAGGTGATTTCTGGCATGTACTGAAACGTTTTTCCCCACCTGTGACCCCCCCCCCCCCCCGCAAATTCCCCAATGCCCCCCTATCACTCTTCGCGCTAACTGCACCAGGCCCATGTCCTTTACGATTGTGCGTGTGCGCATGTGAGTGCGTGTGTGTATGGAGGGGTACATCATCCAAATCATTTAAAAAGTCATCCTATCCCTCAAAAAATTTGAAACAGGCCAAAGCCAGCCAGCCCTGAGCTCATTCCAGTCATGTATACAGAAGTAGAGACGTTCGCATTGCTCTGCGTTGCATTCCCATATAAAACATTTGTCTCTTCGTTGACTCTGCCAGTAATGTTATAGCCCATAAATCTGAGCGCAGACCATGCTAACATTAATTACCTGTCTTTTTTCTCCCTCCAGTTTACTGCTGAAGATGTCTGGGACTGATCCACAGACAACCTCCTCCCCCACTCCCACCCCCACAGGTACAGGATCCAGTTCCTAATGACAGAGAAGGCTGGGTAATGCTGTACAGGTGCGCACCCCTATTAGGCCGCATCGCCAGATTGAAAACAGACGGTTGGGTTGGTTAGTGTGTGTGTGTGTGTGTGTGTGTGTGCACGTGTATTTGTGTGGGTACATATCTGTGTCTTTGGGTGAGAGTATATGCCTGTGTGCAGATATATATTTTGCGAAAATTGTCCCACATCAGTAGCAACTCGTAAAAAAGAAATACAGAGCGTAGAGGAAGAATTGTGAGTGCGTGTGAGTGTATTTGAATGATAGATTATCTGCATGCAAATACATATTTTGGGGAAATGGTCCCTAGCAACTAGTAAAAAAATGGATTATGGACATTTTTGTTAGCTACTCTCTTTTACGGCCTTATTAACATGAAACGTGCACCAAGCTATAGCTCTTTGAAATATTGCTTCATGACTCTGTCTGTCATTATCATGATTATAATCACAGTCAATGTTATCTTAACCATTGCAATCTTTTTTTTTTAAAGAATCTCAGGTTTCCAAACTCCTATTTCCTTGCGTGCAGTGTGTGTCAAATCAGGCAGTTTTCACTACAATAGCATTGACTCTGTGTACACTCTTACATTATGTTCACCATGCTGGTACACTGTCTATTCACTTCAATTAGCATCAAACAAACATATCTGCTCACATATTGCCTAGCAGAAACGTCATTTTATCATTGGTTTCTGTGGTATCACATACACTGTTAATTCAGAAAATGGATGGACACGGTTTCCCAAAAATGGGACAATTGGATTGTTAATAACTTGTTGGAGTTGGATTCTTATTCTGCTCTTTAAAATCCCACATCATGCACACACTTTAACTCTGAAGAGGAAACGTAATTGACACAGACAAGTGCCATTCAAAAGCAAACACCATCATATGCTGAGACGTGGACACACATACAAACATGTGTCCATTCATGTAACTAGACAAGCATAAACAAGTCAAGAAGATACCAAATTTGGAGTCCATATTCTAATATTTATTTTACTGGGCAAAGATCACTTTCTTCCCACAGATGATCTTTGTTTTTTTGAGCTTCTGTTGTTTATTTTTCACAATCAAGTGTGAATGACCGTGTCACACAAACAGAGTCCTCTGAAAACCCTGCCCCTGGTAACGGGAGATATTCACAGACACAATCCATAACATCTGCTTTTGCATTCAGGCTCTATCAACCATTTTATTGTTCCTGTTCATCATCATCAGAGTTTCTGACCACTTCTGGAAAACATGAGACTCTTAGGACCGGTCAACATCTGTGTGTGTGTGTGTGCGTGTGCGTTTGCATATGTGTGCATGTGTGTGTGCACGTGTGTGCGGGCATTAGTGTTTGTGTGTGTGTTTTTGCATGTGTGTGTGTGTGCGCGTTTCTGCGTGCATGTGTGTGTTTTGTGCGGGCGTGTGTGTGTGCGAGTGTGTGTGTGGAGGGGTTTGGGGAGGACACGCATTTCACAGCTGGACTGAAGGCTTTATTACGGTAAGTTCTGTGATGAGGACCGCTCTTGCTCTATCCCACCCCAGGTCTTCCCCTGGAGCTCCCCCTCTCCACACTGTTACCAGCTGAGATTTACAGTACAGTGCACTCCATTCATACGGATCACATATAAAGCAATTTTATGTTTACTGCAATGAAAATATTTGGGGAAAACCACTACAAATCCCATACATAATGCTTTGCTTATAGACAACCACTTACAGGAATCATATTACATAGGGCGAATGGAATCTTTATAAGGGAATACCAAACTTCATTAAACCCATTAGAGGACTATTGTATACCACCAAGCAAATCTAAGGCCCCAAATACTGTTTTAAAAAAACATTATGAACAGATAAATAATTTAAAGCCTTTCCTTGTCTACTGAATTCCAATGGTTTTTGCCATTAGAGCTGTATTCAGTCCTTCCTGCCCCTGTAGCCTAGTTTTGGGACCAGGGAAGTGGAACAGAAGAGTCAGCACTCAGGAACAATATGGAGGGTTTAAGGTTTGAACCAAGAGCACAGGTATGCTTGTTTAACATGACCAAACTGATGGTATCTGTTTGGGTGAGAGCACAGCAAGTACAGCCATGTGTTGAGCAGATGCGATATTCAGGACATCTGTGTGAGACCTGGGTGTGAGATTTATTCCTGGAACCTGCCAGTATCATACATGCAAACCGGCAGCTAGCTATACTTGTAGGGCCATCGTAGACATTGATAAATCAATAGATGGAAACAGAGGTTAATATTTTTTATTTGCCCAATTGCACAATTTCAATGTTTCTATGAGCATTTCAAATAAATGTCCCTTGAGGACACCGTCTTACCCAAGGGCCATTTGCAAACTTGCATTCAGCTTCGTCGGGTTGTGCTATTGGATGATATCAATAAAGATGGTGTGTGGGTATTCACTGACTAGCTATCGCTACCTATGCCTCGAAAAATATAATGGCTACATTTAGTGAGTTGTTTGAGAGTTAATAATAAAATAAATAATAAATAATAACTAAAAAGCATGTGTGAGCTTAAAGACAGTTTGATTATGTTGTCAGTAAAATTAGGCCACAAGCCGTAATTTGCGGACTGTTGTTCTTGGACAAAAATACATTTTGAAAGTTGATAAAATGTGAACTCTTTGGGGGGGGGGGGGGGACTGACTGACAGGGGCCTCAAAAAATGCACTGTAATTATGCAGTGATGGAGTGGCCTGGGGTGGTGGGCTCCAATTTGAGATCTTTCCATGGGACCTAAAATCCCTGGCGGCATGCCTGTGTGAGATTCTTGGGTCATAATAGTCTTGACCAAAAAGCTGTTACAGATCCTATAATAAATAGCTTAGTGTTATAGATAAGTTTATGTTATAAGTATGCTTAGTGTTATATATAAGTTATGACTTATAAAGAGTATACTGTATATGCTTTATTAAAAAGCATTATCATGGAGTGACTACTTATTACTATGAACACCTAACATGTTCCTGTCTCTTCTGTGAAATGCCAACTCAGAGTGTGTTCAATACTCTCTCTCTGCAGTCTATCCTGTAGCCCTCTGCACAGCTGATGAGGCATTTCCAACAGATCTGAAAAGAAAGAAGTCACACAAGTACTATTTGTCCACCAACCACCTCTACATGTCAGCCAATAGCTAAAAATGCAAAGGTGTGTTTTACCAATTCAATCACCTGAAATACCAGGAGAAATCTAGAGAAAGATCTTCTGAGGCTTTGTGGTTTTGGGGCTTTTGGGACCAGGGGAACTCCTCTCGATAAAGAGCACCCCAAGACTCTCAGGAAGGACACGTCGCACAGGGGTACGAGGCATGGTAAGTAAGAAAGATTGCAGGCATACACATTCTCTCAATGACTTTAGTTTCTGTGTGATGATTCTATCAAAAGTCATTTCCATCTCTCTCCAGCCTCTGTAAAGGTCCGTGTGTGCACATGTCTACGTGTCTGCGTGCTTGTAGTCGTACATGAGTACACGTATTCTAATGAATTTGGACCTAAGACAGCTGCTCCACGTGTTACATAAAGCTTAAAATATTTGTTCTTTCAATTTTTAGCTTTCAGCTGCTTTTAATTGGTTATAAATAACAATGAAAATTACTCACAGATATTGCCGAGAAAAGATGTTGGACTGTCATTAAACATTGTCTAATAATAAAAAGCATTTATGTGCATACCACTTTTCCAGCATGTTGGGGACCAGATGTGGCCCTTGTTCAGGCCTGGGAGTGCCAAGACTGATGAATGATTGGCCAATGTATTAGCCACGTAGTATTCTTGCACGTGTAATTATGTTTTCTAATTTCATCTCACTCATCTCATGTTTACAACTGGACTGTCATGGAGATGGGAGATTCCCTTTGGTGTAACATGACCTGATGGGTAATTGACACTGTATGATTGCTTTTAATGAATTCTGATGAGGTTTTGAGAGGGTCTGGGTCCAGTGCATGACTTGGGTAATGAACAGAGTGTTCTCAGGTGGTCTCTGTGGGGTTGGGTTAAAGAACAGAGCGTGCTCAGTTGATTCGTGCAGTTTTGAGTGATGGAAGCCAGTACTTAACATTGGAGTGAACTGTATTATAGTTTGGTGAAGGAGCTGATCAGACTCAGTTGGTGCAGAACCCCGAGGACTCATGGGAACCTGCCGGACCAATATGGAGAAGCCAACGTTCTCCTAAAACTTGTACTCAAAGCGTGTCCCGCCCGTAACCCTGAAAGGCCTGCTTATTGGGGTCCTCAATAACATGGAGTTAAATGTTTCAATGTGTTTTTCATACTGTATGAAGGTTAAGTAATATTTCATTTTCCACTGCTGAATGAAAAAGCACACTTTGAGGAGGAGTATGTTTTGACTCAATTCTTCAGAGTCAGAACTGGTTTTGGCACCGCGGTCAGAATATCTCAAAAATGGGAAATTCCACGTTTGAGATAGAAAGGAAAGAAAACCAACAAAAGGTTTTCTTTGGGTTGTTGGGTTTTTATTTTTGACCGTATGATCAATATCTACAAAGGGGGGTAAGAGTCCACTACCCGCCAGTGGGATAAATAAACGCCTTCCGCCATAGCCTATCCGTGCCGTTTGTTTTTGTTCAACTTACATTTGGGGATGGGGGGATATCTAACTCAATTATCATGCAGAGGTCTAAGACAGTGCAACCCACCAGGGATGGCTATGTGGACTGGAGGAGACGTAATTCCATCAACATGCATGTCAGGAGCGCTGGGTGAAGTCTGCTCAGAATGGGAGACTTCTGTGGGGAGCTCAGAAAAGCAGTATGAATATGAAGCGTGCTTCATTATTCCAGTAATAAAGAGGAACATCTGTCTAGCAGCTGTACAGCTCCAAACAACACTGGAACCCTAGGGATGGGGGACAATGAGGGGGGAGTGAGGAGGAGGGGGGGGGGGGGGGGTTATCGGGAAATTTTAGGGATGGGGGTTATAATGTGAGGGGTATGGTAGGACGCAGGATTGAGGGTGTGAGGGGTACGGTAGGACTCAGGATTGAGGGTGTGAGGGGTACGGTAGGACGCAGGATTGAGGGTGTGAGGGGTACGGTAGGACGCAGGATTGAGGGTGTGAGGGGTACGGTAGGACGCAGGATTGAGGGTGTGAGGGGTACAGTAGGACTTTGAGGATTGGGGGTAGAGGAGGGGGAGTTATAGAGATATTTTATGGGTGAGGGCTACAGGACTCATGTTTGGGGTTAATGAAGGGGTGTGTGAGGGGGGGTTATAAGGAGATTTTATGGTTGGGGGGGGTGTGAGGGCTACAGTAGGACTTTAAGGATTGGGGTTAATTACGGGGGTGTGAGGGGGGTAGAGGGAGACATTGGAATGAGGCTAAAGATATGTGAGTAAGGCACAGTGGGACCTCATTGATGGGGGTATAGGGGATTTTGGGGGGTGTGGGGGACAATGATAAGGGCAGGAGGCGGCGTAAGGGGGATTTTGTGATGAGGTAATGATGTGGGAGTGGGGCGGGTGCAGGGGGGACATGGGGACTTTGAGGATGGGGGTCATGCTGTGGAGAAGATGGAGGATAATGGACAGAGTAGGACCCGGGGAGGTAATAAGGGGTTGGGGGAGGGGCAAAGAGACCTTGGATAGGAGGATAATGAGGAGGCGGGGTTATAGGGAGCACAGGAGGGGGTACACGCAGGTCAGCAATCTGCACTCACTTATCACCTCAACAAAGGGAAGCCGGGGCATTTCAGAGAGCCGGGGGGTTGGGGGGGGGGGGGCATGGGGCGAGGGCGGGAGGGGGGTAATAACGGATACAAGGAGAAGGGCAGTTATGTCTGGTACTATTACTGTGACACAAACTCCATGGCCTGGAACAGGAGGCCGATAAATATCCCTGATTTTTTCATCCAGATGGAGGAGGGGGTGGCGGAGGGGGGGACAGTCTTTTTTTCTGTTCTGCCGTCTGTTTTCCCCATCTTCCTCATCACATTTCTGTCAAACAATCTCTCCTTCTCGCCTCCGTACTTCACGTGTCAGGAAGTCCTAACCGTCTTCCTAGCCGCTGACTCATTCTGTTAAATAAACATGGAATTAATTGGCCTGTAATTACGGTGTTTTCTCTCCATGCCGTTCAGACTATTCACACGTTCAGATATTTTACACGCCACACACTTCTGCACAAATGTTCCGAGACAGTTGATAAATGACCAAATGCACTATTAAGCAATGAGCTGATCCTTACTGATAACTACGAATTTGTGGTTTGGGTTATTTCCAAAATATTTATTAATGAACCACGTTTTAGCGTTCAGCCCAGCATTCCATTCCCCTGAACTACACGTGTGGGTGTGGTATGCGTTATATGAAATCTGAAAATGTCGCAGTGTTTCAGAACAGCAGAAACACTCAAATTAAGGATGGGTAGTACAGTAGTCTATCTATGTGTGTGTGTGTGTGTGTGTGTGTGTGTGTGTGTGTGTTCGTGTGTGCACGGGAGGGTGTTTTGCGTTGTTTCAGTCTAGAACGGAAGTTTCCCCTGCCCCCTGGTAATGCCTCATTTGCATACGTAATTGGAGTACCACATTTAAACAGTGGTCCCCAATCTGTGCAAATCAATTATGAATGAGATCCTGATTAAAACTATTTCAGTCTATTTAACTCCTTCCGTCTCACATTGGTATGCTGCAGTGTGGCAAGTGTGTCCAACAAAGAACAAAATGCTCTCAAATGTAATTTAGGTTGGTTTTCTGCATGTATTTTAAAGTTAGATTTTATATAATGATGTAATTTCAACACATGTGGGTTCATTAGGATCAGTAAATACAGATATAATGAAAACCATAGTGACTAAAATTGGTCTTTGCTTTTGTGTGTGTGTGGTGTGTGTGTGTTTTGTCTGTGCGTGCGCATGCGTGTGATGTGTGTGTGTCTGTGTGTGCGTGTGTGAGTTGTGTGTGTGTGTGTGTGTGTGTGTGTGTTTGTGTGCGGTGTGCGTGTGTCTGTCTGTCTGTATGTGTGTGTGTGGTGTGTGTGTCTGTCTGTGCGTGCGCATGCGTGTGATGTGTGTGTGTCTGTGAGTTGTGTGTGAGTGTGTGTGTGTGTGTGTGTGTGTGTGTGCGTGTGCGTGTGTCTGTCTGTCTGTATGTGTGTGTGTGTGTGTGTGTGTGTGTGTTTGGAATATTTGTGTATCCAGATGTTTTTGTTTGTGTTAGCCAGCTGTGTTTAAGGCGCAGGCCTTAGCTCGGTTTGGGCTTTTCTTACAGTTTGCTTTTGAAGTGGTGGAAAGAGCCAGAAGAATGGGGGAGATTGAGAGTGCAGGCAAGAAAAGGACTTAGAGACAGGGGATGTAGAGTTGTGGGGTGAGAGGGCGGGGGGGTGGGGGTTGAAAGAGAAGGAAACAGAATTCACTTTTGGACCGGAACAAAATAGGTGAAACCCAAGAGGGACGGAGGAAAGCCAGATTATCGGCCATGTGAGGAAAAGGCTCTAATTAAAAGAGGGGTGCAAAGTAGGAAATTCTGTTTGAAAGCAAAGGAGGAAAAGAGGGGGGGATGAAGGACAAAGGAAACTGAAGGAGAAGAGGAAGACTGAAGGGATGAGAGCGAAAGAAAGGGTGATATTCTTAGTCTGGTTGTCAGTCATTCGGGGTTGCGGTTGGGGCTGATTTGTGGCCGATGAACATGGCTCTCTTCCTCTCACCAAACCACAGCCTGGAGAGAGACAGAGACACAGAGACATAGACAGAGCAACAGAAAGCAGCACAAAGACAAACAGAGCTGTGGTTAGAGAGACAGTGGTCTCTCTTCCCCCCTTTCTCTCTCCCTCCCTCAGTTCCTGATCCCTTTTTTCATCTCCACTACAGCGATCCCTCCCCTCCCTCTGTTTTTCCCTCCTTTTTTAATTTGTCAACCTTTAATTTTCCTTCATTTCATCTTCATCATTCAGCTACTAATCTCCTCTTTCTCTTTCACCCGTTCCCTGCCTCTCCCTCCTTCCCCTCCCACCTCTGTATTGGTGAAATTTTAGGAGAGCTTTACTGGCAACAGGAATAAGCTGTGTAGCCAGCTCGCTTACTGTATCTGACAACACCAGAGGGACATGTACATTGCAACCTCAACTGCACATATATATTCAAACAGCGGTGTCCTGACAAGAAGTCCCATACTGCTATCATGTCTGCTGTCGGCTGAACAAACAAACGAATAAATCATTCTCTCTGCAGCAACCGCAGCTACATTTTCTGCTTAGGCCCGAAACAAAAGCAAGCTTTCTAATATGGAATCATCCCGCTTCGCTCCTTAAATTTACACCATAATTACAGCAGAGAATTGTCCTCTCATATAAACTCCGAGAAAATTAGTAACTGAGAGTAACAAGTTAGTGTAGTTTGTCCTCTAAGCAGGCGAGGCTGTTTACTCGAAGACAAAGAGGAACAAATCAAGCTAATGAGTGACAGCCTCTCATTATATATGAAACAACAGGCATAATTTTTTTTAAAGGGGTTGAACGATTATTTTAGTTCACCTTGGTCACATTCTGCAAAGGCTTCGCAAAATGACATTTTTTATTTTTATTTTTTTACTAAATGTACACAACAGTCACAAGAATCAAAAAACCCTGTGAGGGGAAAAAAATAAAAAAAACAGCACTGCACACATTTTTCTATTTTTCCATTTAAAAAAAGAGGAGGGCGCACACCAACCTCATTTCACAGTTTTCATTGTTTAGGGAAAACATTTTTTGAATGTCACGTGGACGCGTTTCGGCTCATTGGTCGCCCTATCCATATCTTGCAATGAAAATCTTTGGAACAGCGCCATCTGTGCACATTTTTCCATATTTAAACGAAGCCTCTGGACTGTTGAATGTTGTGGTTGTGGCATCCAAAAAGAGGGACACCAATCACGTCCCTACTAGATAATTGAACCTATGACCCCTGGGTCCAGAAGTACGACCCGTATGTGTGAGGAATGTTTTGCAATCTTTGCCTAATGAACATTGAGAGATACTGAGATTTAAATATATACTTAAGAAGCAATCAATCCTTCCACCTCTCACTTCAAACAAGTCGCTTGAAAGGGCAGGTAAGAAGATGGGGGGAACGGCCAAGGGGGCATTGTGGGTTCGGCATGTACATAAGTGGGAAAATAGCACTTGCTACACCGATGAGCACACACATTATCCAGATTCCTGCCACCATTACATCCCCCCACCCCTCCCCAGCACTTTCAAAGCAGTCTGAAGTGTCTGGAGGATTCAGGCCCTTTGGTTCAGCAGTAAGAGTTGGCGGTTTGAAAACTTTTATTTGAAACTGTTAGGACGTAGGTTTGAAATCCCGGGTGGAGCAAAGCTGTGTACATTCAGCCATTCCAGGAAATCTCCAGCAGCATAGATGAATAATGCGGTAACTGAAAGCTTGGTTTCTTGAAGAATAAATACGTTACCAGACGTTTGGTAACATGTGGGACGCATTGTGAGGAAAGATGCAGTATGAATGAGCGCTATAAGTCCTGAGTCATAGCCGCCATGCTGCTATAGGGAAGCTGTGAGATTGCTGTGCATTAACAGGGCAGGTTGGCGTGCACTTTGTTCTGAGGCTTGAGGGATGATCGTTGGATCAGAGGGTGAAGAGATTAAAGGACAAGGTGGCAGGCCATTACTCATTTTACCGGTAAATTGAAAATACAGCTTGGCCGTGGGAAATATGGAACTCCTCCACCAAGCGTGGCCAGAAAATGTCTCCTGCGTGTTTCTGGCTGCCAAGTTACAGAGGAACGTGGAAGAGAAAGGAGGTGAAAGAACCATGGTGGGGGATCGAAACAACGGGAGAATAAAAAAAATAATTAACACGTTCGGGTGATGTACTGCACTATACAATAACACAAAATTGAAGTGCAAAAACATGAAGATGAAATTGAATGTTCACAGATCCATATGATACACATTTACCTCTGCCATTGGTCTTTCTCATTGGGCGGTAAGGCCTAAGAAATTACAAGTTATGGAAAAAGAGAAAGTGGCGAGAAGAAGGGAGAAGGCCTGTTGAGAAAGAACAGAGAGCGAGAGAGGAAGAGAGGAGGACGGGTGGGAGGGAGAGGATTATCCCTAAATGCGGTGGAGATTGGAAAACACGGCTCGTAGAGACAGCGGCAGACGAGAGGTAATTATCAGCGTCCAGTTTCAGCTGGAGTGTGCGGGGCTTCCTGTTGAGGAGGGGGCTGCGAGCTCACATCTGCTGCCAATACACTAAGCCTGTACCAGGAAACCGCTGGACAATGGAGGCTGGGACACTGCCAAGGACACTGCAGCTCTGCATTGGGCGTGTGTGTGTGTGTCTGTGTGTGTGAGAGTGTGTGTGCATGCCTGGGTTCCTGCATGTTTTATGTGTGTGCGTGTGTGTGTGTGTGTGTGTGTGTGTGTGTGTGTGTGTGTGTGCGTGTGCGGGGGGGGGGGGGGGGGGCTTGTGTGTGTGTGCGTGCGCATGTGTGTATGTGTGTGTGAAGGACTGGGTGCCTTTGTGCATGTGTGGGGGAAGTATCGGATGTGTGTGTATGTGTATCCATGCATGTGTGAATGTGTTGGGAATTTGGTGTTTGACAGGGTGTGCATACATATATATATATATATATATATATGTGTGTGTGTGTGTGTGTGTGTGTGTGTGTGTGTGTAGGAGTGTGTATGTGTGTGTGTGTGTGTGTGTGGGGTGTGTGTAGGGAATTGGACATGTGTTTGCATGGGGGGAGGGGGGGTGTCTTTCCACTGGCATCTGATTTTGGCATCTGATATGAGGAAATGTTACCCACATTACAAGCCCTTTGCAACAAACAGTGTGGGACATCAAGGAAAATTCGAACGTCAGAGAGTGTCCCTCCTGGCTCCATGTTTCTGAGCTATTTTTTTGTTGTTTTTACCACAAAACACAGCACAGTGTTGTGTTTCCCTGCATTCTGTATATATGGTTTTCTCCATTGTTCTGTCCCATGTTTAATTGTGTGCTTGTGTCTATGACACCATTCTTTACTGTGGCAATGGTTCAAAAATACACTCAAAAGGTACATGCAATGTTTCTCTCGGGAACTTGAAATAAATTGCATGACGACTATTAAGTCATATTTTATTTAGCCATAAGAAATTTTTAATGTATTTATTCATAATCCTCTGTTTTGCATCTTCCCAAATATCAAAATAAGTTAGAAAATGTATTAAAAGGAGAATAAGGCAATGGCATCAATTCACTAAAAGTCAAGGTATGACAAGGTCAGATGAAAACATCAACTCTGATCTCACATCAAATAAAGTCCTGCAAATTCTCATTCCTGACCATGTAAATATGTAAACTACAACAGCCATCATAGAATATCATTTGAAACCATCTTGAAGCGAGAGACCTTGAAACATCTCATCTCGAGGAACAGCTTGATTTGACCGATTTAATTATTTAAACCAATATCACACCAAGACAAGATGCCCAGTAGAAGTGCAAGCACAGAAAATACAGAGAGAATCAAAGTCTGCAGTAATACATGGACAACCCTCTACTCTACTAACCCTCTAAACCCTCTACTCTACTAACCCTCTAAACCCTCTACTCTACTAACCCTCTAAACCCTCTACTCTACTAACCCTCTAACCCTCTACTCTACTAACCCTCTAAACCCTCTACTAACCCTCTAAACCCTCTACTCTACTAACCCTCTAAACCCTCTACTCTACTAACCCTCTAAACCCCTCTACTAACCCTCTAAACCCTCTACTCTACTAATCCTCTAAACCCTCTACTCTACTAACCCTCTAAACCCTCCACTCTACTAACCCTCTAACCCCTCTACTCCACTAACCCTCTAAACCCTCCACTCTACTAACCCTCTAACCCCTCTACTCTACTAACCCTCTAAACCCTCTACTCTACTAACCCTCTAAACCCTCTACTCTACTAATCCTCTAAACCCTCTACTCTACTAACCCTCCTAAACCCTCTACTCTACTAACCCTCTAAACCCTCTACTCTACTAACCCTCTAAACCCTCTACTCTACTCACCCTCTAAACCCTCTACTCTACTCACCCTCTAAACCCTCTACTCTACTAACCCTCTAAACCCTCTACTCTACTAACCCTCTAAACCTTCTACTCTACTAACCCTCTAAACCCTCTACTATACTAACCCTCTAAACCCTCTACTCTACTAACCCTCTAAACCCTCTACTCTACTAACCCTCTAAACCCCTCTACTCTACTAACCCTCTGAAACCTTCTACTCTACTAACCCTCTAAACCCTCTACTCTACTCACCCTCTAAACCCTCTACTCTACTAACCCTCTAAACCCTCTACCTCTACTAACCCTCTAAACCCTCTACTCTACTAACCCTCTAAACCCTCTACTCTACTAACCCTCTAAACCCTCTACTATACTAACCCTCTAAACCCTCTACTCTACTAACCCTCTACTCTACTAACCCTCTAAACCCTCTACTCTACTCACCCTCTAAACCCTCTACTATACTAACCCTCTAAACCCTCTACTCTACTAACCCTCTACTCTACTAACCCTCTAAACCCTCTACTCTACTCACCCTCTAAACCCTCTACTATACTAACCCTCTAAACCTTCTACTCTATTAACCCTCTAAACCTTCTACTCTACTAACCCTCTAAACCCTCTACTCTACTAACCCTCTAAACCCTCTACTCTACTAACCCCTCTAAACCCTCTACTCTACTAACCCTCTAAACCCTCTACTCTACTAACCCTCTAAACCCTCTACTCTACTAACCCTCTAAACCCTCTACTATACTAACCCTCTAAACCCTCTACTATACTAACCCTCTAAACCCTCTACTCTACTAACCCTCTACTCTACTAACCCTCTACTCTACTAACCCTCTAAACCCTCTACTATACTAACCCTCTAAACCCTCTACTCTACTAACCCTCTACTCTACTAACCCTCTACTCTACTAACCCTCTACTCTACTAACCCTCTACTCTACTAACCCTCTAAACCCTCTACTATACTGAACCCTCTAAACCCTCTACTCTACTAACCCTCTACTCTACTAACCCTCTACTCTACTAACCCTCTAAACCCTCTACTATACTAACCCTCTAAACCCTCTACTCTACTAACCCTCTACTCTACTAACCCTCTAAACCCTCTACTCTACTCACCCTCTAAACCCTCTACTATACTAACCCTCTAAACCCCTCTACTATACTAACCCTCTAAACCCTCTACTCTACTAACCCTCTAAACCCTCTACTCTACTAACCCTCTAAACCCTCTACTCTACTCACCCTCTAAACCCTCTACTATACTAACCCTCTAAACCTTCTACTCTATTAACCCTCTAAACCTTCTACTCTACTCACCCTCTAAACCCTCTACTCTACTAACCCTCTAAACCCTCTACTATACTAACCCTCTAAACCCTCTACTCTACTAACCCTCTACTCTACTAACCCTCTAAACCCTCTACTCTACTCACCCTCTAAACCCTCTACTATACTAACCCTCTAAACCTTCTACTCTACTAACCCTCTACTCTACTAACCCTCTACTCTACTAACCCTCTAAACCCTCTACTATACTAACCCTCTAAACCCTCTACTCTACTAACCCTCTACTCTACTAACCCTCTACTCTACTAACCCTCTACTCTA
>CM056393.1:16474491-16526834 GCA_029718625.1 Synaphobranchus kaupii
TCAAAGGCGTGGTAAAAAGCTTTTACCTTGAGCCACTAATCTAGGTCCACAACCAAGGGACATTCTTACAGTCAGAAGCCTGCCAGCGAAATCACTCATCAAGTAACCTTGGATACGGAAGTGAAGTCTAGAGGGGGCTTCCTCAAGCCTGTGACATAGGTGTAACATATATAAAGTTTTCACAGCTTTTCACCCTGAGGAGAGGGAGAGATAGTGGGAGATAAATAGCTGCCATCCAATAAACTGAGTTGAATTTAGATTTTGATATAAAAAAACCCCCCAACTTTTCATTCGAAATACATACATAATACATCAAACAGAAATGGCATATTCTGTGGCTTCAAAAGAGTAAATATTAAAACATTGACATAAATCAGACTGATACATTACAGTTCACAGCCCTTGTCTGATAATAAAAGCACATGCAATTTTGGGGCCACTTTCCCCTTTAGTGGACTTGCCCTTCCTCATATATTTGCCCTGCGTACAGAGCACATCACCTGTTTTATATTTACACTTATGTTCATTCGTGTAGCAGATACTCTTACTGACAGCAACTCACAGCATATTGCACGACTGGTGTTCGTGAACACCAGTAGCAATAGATAGCAAAATCAAAACAAAGCGTCATCCATCCATTATCTAAACTGCTTATTCGAGCCTATCCCAGCATGCATTGGGCAAGAGGCAGGAATACCCTCTGCAGACCATTCGCTCACGCACTCATACCTACGGGCAGTTTAGAGTCTTCCCGTTTAGAGTGGCTTTCTGGCGAGGAATAGAGCAGCGCGTCCTGCTCATCACTGGGGTCTTACCTCTGGGGTTGTTGAGCAGGGCCTCCGATGCCTTTCCCCCGTCTCCGCAGTGATCCTGGTCGAAGGGCAGGCACTGCTCCCCGGTCCCGGCCACCACCTCCACGTTTTTGGCCAGGTCTTTGGGCTCGGTGAGAGTCCTCAGCCGGTACACCTTCCTGCTGCTGGTGTCCGAGAGGTAGAGGGCTTCGGTCACGGGGTCCATGGCCAGGTAGTACTTATGGGCCGGGCTGGTGCTTCAGAGAGACGGGCAGGTCTGTCAGCCACAGGGGCAGTCTACCTTATATTTTCAGCATGATATATTCATAAGCACAACACGGATGCAGATAGACGCTGTTATGCAACATCTGAGTCACTGCTGTGTTTATTGGCTAGTTAGCACAGAGCGCTGGTGTGGCAGAGCTGCTGAAGGCAGAAGGTTCTTATCCTCAGGCTGTCATTACGCTAGTTTCAATGTGTTTTGGAATCTGGCTTCGGTGAAAGCACATTGCACTGCAAAATATTTTCCGCAGTGTGGAAGTATATCTGGTGACAACGTGTTCCACACCAGGCTACGCGTATATGCAGCAATGAAGGGTTTGTCGCAATAAGCTATTTTTCATTTATTTTGCTTGATTAACAGGCATGACACTTACCTGGACAAATCATTGGAGACTAAACTGTAAGAGGTCAAACCCCTCTACTATCTGAATATTTCATTGTAATCAAAGCAAGCAAATACATTGCCATGTTTTCTCATGTTGCATACAATAGATAAATTGATCTTTACATTGATCTCACACCTTGAATTGAAGCATGCAGAAGGGTAGCCTACGTTTAAGTTCAAGTACCAAATATGCTGCAGAATTCTACAAACTGACTCCTGCAGCAACCTCCTGTCCAATGACCTGTTGCAATTTCCTATCACATGACTAGAAGTCAGATTCCAAGATAAATTTCTCTTTACGCGATTGTCAGAGACCATCCGCCAATGTGTTAAAAAATCTGTCATGTGATACCGCCGAATGTGACATGGACATCTGTAGGCACATCCAACAAGACAAGTTTCTCTTTCTCTTAAGATAAATCTGTATTTTTACAAATCTAAATCTGTATTTTTTGCAAATCTAGAAAATCATCTTAAGACGCTAAAAAGAAGTGGGCTCAGTCAAACAAAAATGAGCAACAGAGACAAGATTTGTTGAATAAAACCATTTTGTTTTCAATGGGAAATATGACATTCAAAACGCAATTTCTAAGAACATCAACGCTGTGCTATACTAATGCACGGATGTCTTTTCATTGTCCTTACAGATATATTCCGTGGGATGTGTATCAAACTTAAATGATTTGATATACGCAGAGAGAGGTAGTCATTCTCGGTCTGCACATATCAATTCACTGCTGGTGTTTTCTTCATGGTGAGAAACCAGACAAAAGCAATGCAAAACAAATTAGCTCCGTATTCATTGGACGTCATTTTTATATATTTTACCCCATACATGGTACAGCATCATCATTCTTTTTAATGTAAGCACCTGCTGATGCGCTAGGTTATTAGCCCCCGGATGCTTACAGCAAATGGGGGAGGTTCAGGTGGAAGGTATAATAATGAATATAGTAATACCAATAAATATCTAGATGTTTGAGTGTCTACGTAAGGGCATATCCAAAACCACTGGGAACAAACATTGGGAGACCTGCTGATTTATTGCCAAATTATTATTAGAAGATAGGCTTCTCTCTTGTAATGGAAAAGCTGCCAAATAAAAAATGTCTTCATAATTCAAATTGGATACATTTTTTTTCTCCTTGCTGTCTAAAAGTAACTTCAAAAGCGAAGACCCCCCCCCCCCCAAATTATTATTTGTATGCAGAGAACAAACCCACTTTATCTGTCCTTCATTCATCATCAGGAATTGTTTTAAAAATGGTACATTTTGCTCCACATAAAGTAGAACGGAAAGGTTTTGAGAGCTCTGCAATGATAAATTATTAGTTTGTTTTACTTGGTTGGAATACATTAACAGTTCCAAACGGGACTGAACATCTGCAGGGAGGGAAGAGAAATGGGGCAGAGAGAAAGATTTCAAAAGGAAAAGACCCAGATTCTGCACAGCTCATTTCAACGCTCTGGGATATTGGCCTGCGGGCCTAGCACAGGCGCTTTTCCCCCCCCGTCGAAACAGAGCATGGCTCGTGACCCGCAGCCTACTCTGCCCCGCGTAACCCCCCCCCCCCCCCCCCCACACACACACACACACACACACACACACAAACACACATCCTATATAAAACATTTCACAAAAGCCCAGACATGAGCAAATGCATTTTGGGGCCACATTATAGTGTTAGAACCCAAGGTCTGTCTCCTCAGGCCTGTGGTGATATCTCACCCCTCACTGTGGGATGCTCCTCCTATAAACACGCATGAAAGAAGTCGCTCACCCATGACGAGAGATTGGCCGGACAGACCCTCTGGGGTTTCTTCAGAAAGACAGAATCCTTCTTAATCCTCACCACTGTGCAATCCCAGTCAATGCACCCTGATATTGAATAAATCCCCTCTCCTTTCAAACTCTACCCCATAACAGAACGAGAGGCTACCCAGCAGCTTGCAATGTAAACAGGAAGCCAGTGACAGCGGATGTACAGGGTCAGATTTCTAACAATACTACTAAATGCAATGGAACAAAACTTTGCAATACGTTCATTAAAAACAAACATACTCTACCTGTGTCTTATGTCACGGTTCCTAACGGTATCCCGTTCAGATGGAAATGGAGGAGTGGGGTTATGGAGAAAGAAAAGACACAATTAGTTCCCATTCCAACATGAAAAAACCTCACATCACATAAGCACATTACTTCTGCCACCGCGTGATACTTTCCCACACGGCAGTAAAAGCCCCTCATTAACTCTTGTTTGAAGCAAAACAAAACACAAAGGACAATAAAAAACAAAAAGTTTCTGTGCAACTTCCTGTTACTTATTTATATTCCGTGTGTCGCTGTGATCTTGGAACAAGTTTTTCTGTTTTTTTTTTTCTGGAGTTCGAGAGTTAGAGAGTGGGAGTTCTGGCATGCTCTCTGAGGAAATCTGTCTGATAGTGCCCCCGGAGGAGACGAGTGAGTGAGGCGTCGCATCAATCAGACGAAAGAGAGACAGACTCCTGAGGAATCTGCGAGATGGCACTCGGTGATGGTGCTCGAGGGTTGCAGGTAAGAGACTTCCCACGAGGGCCCGAGGTAAATCGCATGAGAGACTCAAACCGAGGGCTTGTCACGTATTGTAATTAGTGGATAATAGCGCTGCTCCTTGGAGAGCACATTTCACAAGCTAACCAGCTCATACAGTTTCCCCCCCTACTTTTAAAACTTAAAGCACAAGGAGGAAAATAAATAAAGAATAAAAGACTCTATTAAGTCACCGTGATCGATACAAAATCTCAGGCCTGATAAACTCATGGTTCGACATTCCCACTGGCCTGCTCGCCTGCCATCTTCTGATCCCATCAGGCCAGTTAATCGATCTTTTCAAGGGCCCAAATGAGTCAGTAGGTTTAAAAATTCCAAAGCAGAAAAAAAAGTAGCTTCACTTAACCTTCCCACGACAAATGGGACATTGAGATATTTCTTTCAAGGTTTGCCTTGGCAAATACTGCTTCCGAACAAGAGTAAAATGGAAGGATCTGCGCACCTAATGTTATGTTTCATGTGATGTGAACATTTGGTTTCCAGGTGGAAGCCTCCAGCTCAGATGAAAGCTGCATTGAGTTTTCTGGGTTATATTTTTTAAACATTATTTGGTTATAGTGGGACATTCAGAACAAAGGACTTCCCAGATAGCCTCTTTATTAAACTACATTGGATGGCATACACACTCATCAGAGAATTATAAAAAATTTAATTTAAGACATTGGCTTCACTATTTTACAGTCACCTTGGATCACAAACAAATGTCAACTGAACTAATGACTGTGCACTTACGCAATGCTGGGCACGTGTGGAATTACTTTAATTTATTTGTGGATTTTTTAAACAATCCTCACAGCAAGACAGTGGCGGAACCAGACGGGAGTCCGGGGTGGCACTGGACACCCGATATATGATTGGCCACCCTGGGAGCCACCCTAAAATTTAATTCGCTATCACTGGCAGTTTGATGCTGATTGACATCTCATTTCACCTCTTGTTGAAAGAAGCGTTTAGTTTGACATCCGGCTATGCCTTTTTCAAATCGAGGACGAGGAAGAAAGAATATTTCCACAGCTCACGAGCATCACGCGAGCGACTGACACAACTATGGCAGACCTGCGGTGAAAGCACCACATTGTAAGTAAGAGAGTAAGAGAGATCGGTTCCCAATTTAGCCTAACATTATGTTTACATCTGTGCTCGTAATACACGCCACGCATATACAGTGCAGTGTCATAAGTTACAGTATACAGTGAGTGTTCAGCTAATGTGGGGTAATTAGTACAACAGTCAGTGTTCAGCAAGTTAACATTTAGCAATTTGAAATCCATTAACTCAGTTAGATTTTCGTACTTGAACTCAAAACGAACAATTGTTATTATCAATCTGTTAACGTTACTCAAAAGATTACCATAATTTGCAGATAGCCTGTTTGCTATTGCTATCGTAAAGGTGTAAGAAATGACAGCTACTTACTGCAGAGTAGGGCTAGCCATGATCTAACTAGTAACTTAGGCTGGTAGTTGATTTTAAGGTACAGTTATGATAATAGGGATTTGTAATTAAGATTGAGATTGGACTAAAATGTGGGTAATTGGATGCTTAGATGTGTGTGTGTGTGTGTGTGTGTGTGTGTGTGTGTGTGTGTGTGTGTGTGTGTGTGTGTGTGTGTGTGTGTGTGTGTGCGTGTGTGTGTGTGCGTGTGTGTGAGAGAGAAAGAAATTTAGCTGCAGTTCCGGAGGTAGAGACACTGGCTATTCATAATATGTTTTCTAGTGAAGTATTCTAGTGAAGTAACCCTAGTGGACCACACTATCTGCCACATTGAAGAACTCCGGGTTAAGTGAATTATGACTTCTACCTCTAATCAGCAATCATAGGATTAATTCATGCTCCTTAGATGCCAGGTTAGGGTTACACACTCATTTTCTGTCATGGTCTATGGACCCCCTGAAGTAGCCTTGGCCACCCCCTGGCCACCCCATGTATAAAACTCTAGTTCCGCCACTGCAGCAAGATGGGTGATGAAATCCACAATATTGTTCACAGAGGTCAGGGTTCTGTGAACTTCTGCAGTGGGTAGCGAGCATAGACTGTAGTGAGCGACAAGATAGCCACTCGTTCAGGAGACAAACACTCGTTTTAAAACGATTGTGACAGGATGGGTAAACGCTTTACTTCCGATCTGAGGTAGCTTAATGGGGGTGTGGTTGTGGCCACCCAGGTAGCTGCTGCCAATTACCTGTTTTAGTATTTAAACTCTCCTTACCTGTCCTCTCCCCCTCGTGCGCTTGCTCCTGATTTGTTCTCTCTACCCGGTCTCCTGCTTGGGTGGCTATCGCGTGCTCCTTTCCCCCGGTTGAGGTATATCCGTGGTGATCGCCATTATTAGGTAGGTTATTTCCCCGAGTGTGAAGTGTTGCGATGGTTTGGTGCTACTTCGCTAAACTTATTTCTCATTTAAAGGTGTTGATAGGCCAGTGAATGAGCTCCGTGACTGGTTGCCTATCTGGGTAAATGGCTTTGTTGGCTCACATGCGCTGCTAGACCAGGTAACGTAGACCTATGGTGAAGTAGGACTGCTGTTCGGCGTCCGAGGTAATTTTAAGCAGAACAAATGTAAGCTGACTGATTTTGTTTTATTTCTAGGTGCAACCTTATTTGCTGTTTTGCCTCTTTAGTTACGTTTGTTTTGCCTTCCTTTGGATACATTGTGTTTAAGTATACTGTTTCGTATTAAGCGGATGGTAGTTTACAGCTGCGTTTTGTTTTGTTTTGTGCTTGTCGCGCTGCCCTGCTGTCCGGTAATATTCTCGAGCAGCGCACAGTGGCGAGGTTTTAATATTAACTAACTGGTATTGGTAATGTGTTTTGTATCTATTTTAAATAGCTAATTTATTGTTTTCTGACCAACAGTGGGCACGACGCTGTCTGGTGGTGGGGTTTAGTCATTAGTGGAGCTTCCCCCCTTCACTTCGTGTGGTAATTTAATTGCACGGGAATCACCCATTTGCCACTGATTTTTGCTGTGTATAAGCCATTGCTGTGGGAGCACTATTTGGTGAGTAGTACTTTTGCACCGTGGGGCCCCCTCCCCTGGTTGGTGAGTATACTTCTCCCCGTCAGCGTCCTTACCCACTGTAGTTAACTAGCTAGCCAATTGGTTTTTATAAATACTGGAAGCATTGTTAAACATATTCTTTGTTTTACCAAAATCGTAATAAATAATTATATTTAGTCAATGTTATAACTCCTATTAATTCTACTCCCAGTTATCCTGATTCTGTAGTTGGTGTGAATACTGGGAGTATTGTCAATGTATTCTCTTATAATTGATGAATTGCAACTCTATTAAATTAACTATTATTGCTAGTCCTGTTTCAGTGATCTTGATTCCACAGCTCTTCCAGCTATTCTTCTACAAATCTTATTTTCCAATAAAACCATTCCTTTTTTTAATTCTAGACCACGTCTCTGACTTATTATTGTAAAGAACTCTGGGGAACCCATTTTGTGTAACTAGGTGCATCTGTGGTGCAGAACTATTTCCTAGGGTGCAACTCCCTAGGTGGCGTAGTCATTACATTAGCAGCCCTACACCTGTTACACATAGATGGGGCTAGTGTCACTATAGTGCTAAAGTCAACGATAGGTAGTTAGTCACACACTAACGTTAGCTAGCAAGCTACTGCTGGCTAACTAATTATGTCAGCAAGATGTTATTTTCAGTATCAATGGGCCTCATCAATATGGTCGTAAAAAAAGAGCGTATATTTGACGGATCCAGCTTGCATACAAATTTCTCACGTGCGATTCATCAAACTTGTTTAAATCACTGATCTGAGTGTAAATGTATGATAAATCAGACTTAATCGTATATTAGGAAGCGCGTTCACATCATTATGAATTACCATACTCACACGGCCATCTATATTTGGCAATGCCACCTCCTTTAAAAAGCACATGCCAACGCGGTTTTCTCCAGTATTATAGGCAACGGGGAAGCAAATTATTTTTCTGTGAGGGGTAAACTTTAAATGCTTATGAATGAACAAGAAAATACACTTGTGCTTATTGGGAGCGAGTGGTGTGCAGCCTAGCTATGTGGCAGTGGATAACCAGGGGTAAATTCTTCCTCTGAGTTGTGAACTACAGCTATAAGAGATTAAAAAAAGCTGGTTACAACGTTTGTTAGGTCTTCTAGGCTAATAAAACTAGATCGGATTTATAGAAAAAATATGAAAACAGTTTTGCGTCTTGGATACAATGACCGGCATAATTATTTTCATATGGCAGTCTCCAACAAATACTTATACAAAGGCTATTCCTGATGTAATAATTTTAACCGGCTTCTGCTTCATTCCATTTAGGCTGCACAATAGCGATTAAACTAATAGTGATTAAAAATCAACTTATTCAGATACAATTTTTGCCAATTAGGCTACACAACGTAAGTCTACAGCCACAACGTGCAGTTCAAGTTCATTTAAAAATATTGCCCAAATTCATTAACTGCTTTTAATATTTTCAAATGGAATGACTTGACGTGCCATTTTTATGACCAGCTACTCATTTAAGGCAAACTCTGATTTTAAAGGTCACATAACCTGTTTTTCAAAAAGTACATTTTTGTTTATCACCTGTTGACTCTGCAGTGCTCTGAACAAATGTTATCTGCTTTCATTATAGGTTGCACAACTCGCTGTTCATTGCATGCAATGTCGCTGCCTCGCCACTGGGAAAAGCGTACGTGAGATTTCATTGTACCGTACACCCACATTAATTTTGATAAATCCGTAAATGTCCGTAAAAATGGCCGTACGCTCACTTTACGATCAGATTTGAATGTACGCCTGAATGATAAATGAGGCCCAATGTCCTTTTATTGATATCAATTTTACTGATGTCTTTTTTCTTTTTTATAATGTTTATTCCTGTATTTCTTTCCGTTTGAAATTGTTTATGGCTGCATTCCCTTCTTTTTCTTACCCCCATCTGTAATGAGAATAACAATAAATGCAACTTGAACAATCTTTTCATTTCAATTATGTGACTGTAATTAAAATGAATGTGTGCCATGACGCACCGAGAACAACATTGATGTGAATATCTCCAAAAAAGGTTTTCTTCATAAAAGGCTTACTGATTGGCTAATTACGCTTGTTACACCTACACATGCATTAGGCCTAATATAAAAGGAGGCCATGATTAGGAGAGTTGTGGATAACACTCGTAAGAAGGAGCCTATTTGCAGAGAGAAGATTGTGAGGAGTAGCACAATTTAACAGAACGCTCGTGAGATGTCATTGAACCGTTTCCTACACAGGGCAACAGTCTCATAGGACCAGAACTACATGCATTAACCACATTAGTTCTCTCCTCCTAAGATAATTTAACATCATCTGCTCTTGGCAGTCGGCTTGAGGTGCCATAGATTCTTCCTCAACGACTCTGCACCTCCCACACAAGTCTCCTCTTGGGAGAAGCTTCTTCTGACGAGTATATCACCGTCCTCTATTGCAGTGGCATACCACGGAAATTGGCAATACCAACTAATAATATATTCAGCCTAATCCAGCCCATTTTCCCCCTGTGCCCCATACTGTGAGCTGTGTGCTCCTCTCCTCTGGTCACAATAATACTAAAATTCAGTAGCCACGCCTAGTGTGCCCATTTGCTGCGCCAATGACGGCATCCATACGGCAAGCGCCCATGAGACAGATTTGTTCGTATTCACGTGCGTACGTTCATACAGTCCGGTCATCGTAAATGACAGGCGCGTGCACCTTATTTTACCATTAGCATAAATCCACGCCCATGAATTGCCATATATTGATGTTGCAAATTCCATTTACAGGTGCATACAAATTCAAAATGGCCCAGAAAAAAATCAGAAGAAATAATTATTCCAACACTGAAATCAAAGTTTTATTAGCAGATCTTTAGTAAAGGAAACAAATATATATTATTGTCAGTACTGGTGTGGTAGGTACTTGTAAAGTAAAAAGGCCTGGCAGGAGATAACATGCGCCATTACTGTAGGATCACCTGTTAACATTAACTGTTAAAGTAGTAACACAATTGAATTAAATTGGAGGCAAATAAATGCATAGCTGAACACAAAAGCACCACAGCTACAGAAGGTGGCCAAGGACAAGCACTTTGACAAATATATTCTCACCAATAAGCCAGCTGACTTTTACAGCATCGTTCTCCAAACGAGTGCCAACTGAACTGCCCCGCTGAATGAAGCTGTCGTGGTCCGGTGGCCGGGTGGGACCCACAACAGCTTCATTCAGCGGGGAAGTTCAGTTGAGAAATACACATTTCATATCACATATGAGCTGCACTGCCATGCGCCAACTCCAACAGCACAAGATCAGCAAAGCTGGCAATATACCTGTAAGCCATTCTAAAGCAAATTTTGTTCGTTGGTTAAACGTGTCTTAATTAGCATATTTAACATCATATAGCATTTACATTTTTATCAATTTAGATTGATTACGTTTTGGGTATTCATTACATTATGGGCCTTATTAAACAGGTTCATAGCCTACTTGACTAATAGTGTAATTGACTAATAGGCATAATCTAAATTTAAATCTAAATTGCTTTTTACAATCGTAATTTATTACGTTTGTATTGTGCTTTTCAAAGGCTACAGTGTCTTGTGAAATGAACAGAAAATAAAAATAAATTAATATTCTAATTAACATTCAGAAGCGACATTTAGCAGAATTTACGAAAAGCGGTACGCATGGTCCTGGGCAGGTGTAAAGTTTGTAGGTACGGACAAATCTCAGATACGAAAACTTTCATGAATGGCAAAACATGTGTAACGTTCCGTTCCCTTCCTGTCCGTTTTCCGGGTTTTCCTGTTTTCCCTCCGTGTCATGTTGGATTCCTTTGTCCGTGTTTTCCCTGCTGCTGCAGTCTGGGCGTCTTCCTCTGTCTTGTTCGTTTTATTGTCACTTTTGTTTCCGCCTATCGCTCTCCCTACTCGTTGCATGCATTCCTCACCTCTGTGTTTTGCAATCACTCCCGGTTAATTATCACACCTGTTTCTCATTCACTCTTTCATTCCCTGCACTATTTAAACCCCTGGCTGGTTGCTAGTCGGCGCCAGTTCGTTAACTAACCTACCTTGTCTATGTCTTGTCACGCTTCTGGTCCGGAGTTTTTGCATTCCGCTGTGTTTAATCTGTTCACCTGTTCTGCGGTTGGTAGCTATCTTCCCGTAACATTCGCTGTTGCATGCTACTTACTTGTCTCCCTTCAAATCTCCAGACGCCGTGGTTCCAGCCTCCCTGTAGCAGTGTTTGTCTTCCCTTTATGTTGTGTGAGTGTGTTGCGGTACTCCCACCTCCAGCTCGGGTATAGATCCGCTGTCTAATCTGCCTGGCTATCTCTCGCTGTTGTTCCTGTCCGGCCGTAGCTACCTCCTGTACTTCGGTTACGGTTCCAGGATCCCTGGAGTTCAGCCGGCTCCGACGAGATCTACCCAAGCTACACCTCACCTCCCAGCTCCGTCGGGTTTTCGCCAGCTTACCCTGGCTGTCGACTTAACCTTCATTGAAACCTCCCAGTCGTTACCCTGTCTGTAGAACCCTGCTGCTAACCTCTGCTTTGTACCCTCTAACTCAAGTTGTTAACCCGGTCCAGTTCCTGTTCAGTCCCGGAGTGAGATACTCCGCCAAAGTAAAGTCCAGTTTCGGCTTGGAACATTCGCGCCGTTCCAGAACCTGCACCAGAGTGAATTCTCCCGGTCCAGTTCCAGTCCAGTCCCGGTGTATAGCCCACCATTCCGTTAAAGTCCAGTTCCGGCTTGGAACGTATTCCGTTCCTGCACCCGTTTCCTGAGTGGACCTCCCGGTCCAGTTCCAGTCCTGTTCCAGTCCAGTTCCTGTCCAGTTCCAGTCCAGTTCCAGTCCAGTCCCTGTTTCCAGTTCCGGCTTGGAACAGTAGGGCACTCCCTGCAGCTAGTCCGGCTTGGACTTCCAGTCCTGCACTCCTTTCGGTTCCGGCTTGGAACCCACCTTGT
This sequence comes from Synaphobranchus kaupii, assembly GCA_029718625.1. Classification (NCBI taxonomy): domain Eukaryota; kingdom Metazoa; phylum Chordata; class Actinopteri; order Anguilliformes; family Synaphobranchidae; genus Synaphobranchus; species Synaphobranchus kaupii. Next base: position 16,486,521 of record CM056393.1, read on the forward strand.
TTTCAAGTCCAGCTCCGGCTTGGAGCAGTCAGTGTAGGACTTTATTTATGTTCTGTGTATTAACCTTGTTTTCCTTTCTGTACAGCTTTGGGACTACCCCAACGCTTAATAAATATTCCTTTTATTTGAATCTGCCTCCTGGTCGTTGCACTTGGGTTCGTCCCGTATCAGGATCGTAACAACATGAACAGAATTGTGAATACAAACGAATTTAATTCTCACATTTCATGAATGAGGCCCAATGTATTTGTATGTATGTATGTATTTGAATGACACATTTTCAAGTCTATAAAAAAGTATTTCCAGAGTATTCCAAAACAGCAAGCAGCCTTGGGGAATTAGCTTTTAAATAGTAAATGGCCAATAGACTGCTGTACGAAGCGCTGTAGCATTGAAGCAGTGTAGTCTGTTTAATTGCAACACATAGGGGGTAAATAAGAACTTGGCATAACGATGGGGTGTACACTGAGAATTTTGCATATTCATGAAGGGTAATTTTGTGCATCTGATGATTAACTTCAATTTATTCTTTTCTAATGATCTAAGCATGTTATTATTTTTTTTCCATATTAAATGTAATCACAGTAAAAGCCAAATAAAATACCAGAGCACAACATAAAAGTGTAATTTTAAAGAGCTCTTAAAAAACACGAAAAACTGTATCAGCTTGTAAATATGTTCTCAGTTGTGACTCTAAAGTAGGGGCACTTACAACTGGCCCTAGAGAGCAACAATCAAGGTGATTTGAAACCCTCAGAACTTGAGAGGGGGGCTCCATTGATTGCGGCAGTGATTATAAGCAATGAAGAGGTCAGTCAAGCGTTGAGTGCTAGACTGGAATGAAAGTCTGCAGGTCAACTAAGAACTTACTACAAAATCACAGTTTCTGCAGCTATTTTGCCATGCTCTTTTTCTAAGCCGTGACATATAAGAAATTTGAAATGCGACCACTGTATCTGTAACGCACGCCTACTGTAAAAATGTCCCCAAAGGGAAGAGAAGTGAAAATCCAGTCCAGGAAGGCCACAGAATCTGCAGGTTTTTGTGGTTTTCTTTCAATCAACAGCAAATTTAGGCCTTATAGAAGCCTGGTTGAAACAAGGTTGGTGGAATCTTGAGCCAATCAATGACCATCACATAAGCGCTGAGACACACCAAAAACGAGCATACACTGCAGCCCTCCGGGACGGGAATCTGACACCCCTGACCTTGGACAAAAACCGTGTAACAGGCAATTTTTTCTTTTTTGTTATTTTTGATAATTATTTTTAGAATTGGGGACTCGTGGCATAGACTCACCTGAGTTCCAGGATGCTGATGGTGTAGCCGTTTGGGAGGATTCGCCTCACGAAGTTAAAATCCCCGACGTAGACGCTGCCGTCTGAGCCGCAGGCCACGGCCACGGGGGCGAAGAGCTTGCTGTCCAGGGCAGGGCCGTTGCAGCTGGGACAGGGGATGGTGCGGTAGTAACCGTTCCCCATCACCGTGGTGATGACAGGGGGCTGCTGGGATATGAACACGTTCTCGCCGTTGCCTTTGTGGAGAATCCCTGCCAGTGCGAGAATGCCAAAATAAACCTAATTAAAACATTGCTTCACTTCATACCAGCAGGAGGGCGGCTAAATCATTTTTTCCGTCCTCAATCAATGTTCCATTGTTCTATTTTTTTTCCTTTTTGTATTGGAAACAAAAAGCCATTGTTTTCCTGTTTCCATTACAAAGAAACATGCATGACCTATCCGCCATGACTCACAGGCTAGCTGGTAATACCACACACTGTTAGTACCGGAATGACAACAAACTTCCATTAAATGACAACATTACAGTTGCTCTTTCCCATCCGCAACTGCCCTTGACCATAATTCTACTGTTAAATGAATAACTATGTGTTTGACACGTGATTTAGGAGGCTGGTGAGACAAAGGCCAGACAACCTGGGGAGTACTGGGAGTCTAAATGGTTGTTCTTTATATTGGAGATTATAGGATAAAAAGGATGTTGATCCATACCGCTTTGCAGGTTGAGAATGTGGTGCTTGTCCAGGGACCAGCCACCCAGGTTTGACCCGGTCATCTCGAACCCCTGGAGCAGCGCGGTCCTCTTCTCCCACACAATGAAGTCAGGGCACGACTCATACTCATAGCCCACTGACACTGAAAGATGAAGACACAAAGCATACCAGACTAAAGGGTTCCTTTTTAGGTTTTCTTACACTCTACCAGGCCAAATCTAGGACTTCAAACAAACATGTACAGGAATGTGAACATATTTAGTCTCTTTTATGCAGAATGTCGAAAAGACGCTGAGAGGGTTTAGCTTAAAACAGGTAGATGAGTTCAAATCCCAGGCTGTTGTACCCTTGAGCAAAGTACTTAAACTATATTATTTTATGGGATATTTAAGAGTGTGAACTGCAAATGAAGATAAAGGTGTTTGTGGAGCCAAAATGAAAGTGAGTGAGCGAAAAAGATCTACGTTAAAGCTGAAGAACTTGTGCATGACTGCTCTGTTTATAGCACAGTGTCCTAAAACATGCACCTTCTGTCAAAAGTGAGTCTGGTGCTCCACTTTGCTTAAAAGCCGTTCTAAGGTGGACATTTTTATACTCGGAAAACCTCCATAATACACAGGTTCCTGCCGCAGCACTGTGTAGCAGAGCAGGTCGAAATACTGCAGTGGTCCTTGGTCATGACAGAAAAAGGAAAAATGGTGGGGCCAGTCCTCATATTGGGTGAAATATGGAGTGTTCTGGGCAGATTCTGATGCACGCAGCATGAAAGCATTGTGCCTGTATGCGAGATTGCGCGTTCATGAGTGAGAGGCAAAAAGAGAAGGAGAGACGGTGTGCGTGTGTGCATGTCGTGTGTGCGTGCGTGCGTGCGTGCGTTCTATCAGACTCTACTACCCAGGAGTCCTGTCTATGCATCACTGATATCATCATGAGCTGAGCTGGCGACGGTCTCCCGTGGTTACGGGATTACATATGCCATCAGAGCATACTGGGCTGAGGCACGGGCCCCTGCGGCTGTCACCATGATGGATCAGGCTTTTAGTTTCAGTTCAGCCTTCCAAACTGGAGATGGATAATGGGATAACAGCTGCACTGGGAACACAATATTAACTAAAACAGAGCTTTGACTATCAATACCGTTGACACACAAACAGTTGATGAAAAAAAAAATAATTTACACGTATCATTCGCGTTCAGCGGTACTTACATTTTCAAGAATGTAAAGTGAGGTTAAAATGTACAATATCAATAACAAATACACGGCTGTTCTGTTACTGTACATCGCTGGTGATTTACAGTGCTATACCAATTTTTTTTTTTTTTGTTTTGCTCTAGGGCGCAAGAAACACGGGGATTAAATTATGCATGGCGTATTGGTGTGGACCGCACACCGACGGAAGGGAATGTGAGCTGCTCTCCGCAGCCCCGCGTCAGAAACAAATGATCAGGATCTGAGCTTCATAAAACATGAGCGAAATGAAATATCGCTCTCGCGCTCCGTTCACAATATCTGCTCCACACCATAGCTCAGAGGCACAACAAACAAACTACAAGGCATTCGCTTTGAGGAACTCTGACTGTCGGAGCTTCGCATAAATGAGTATGCGCACAAACATGTCACGCACATGAAAGAGAATCCAATATTGACCAGAATCACCATAGCTGCTTTTCACACGCAGAACACAGAACACTAGCAATCTAGTGGCTGTCCTTGTTCACACAGCCAAGGACTATCTGGTATTTCACTGGGTTGATAGCATTCACACACGATGGTGCCAATAGACCAACGAGGGCTTGAGCGAGCAAATTGACTTTTCTGGAATGCAGACTTAGGCGCTCATTGACACATGATCCCTAAATGGTTCTGGAACATTCCCAGGTAAACCTGAAAGTGTGAAAAGGCCTAATGGCAACGTGCCTTAGTAAAAAAAAAAAAAAAAAATCTGGAGAATCTTGATGTACAAAAGTGTATGGATGGTTTTAATGGTGTCATTAGTTTTTACATTTTCGCAGTATAATTACTGACGTGTTGACTGAGGAATAAATCAATAATCATTTTTAATAACATGTCAAAGAGAATCAAGGGTAAAGGAGAGGTTTCTGGAATGCACAAATACACATGGCCTGGAGTAAAACTGAACAGATACCCATTTACTTACTGACCCCACCCCATCCCACCAGACATCTGGAAATTATTACTGTAGTTATTGTAGTTAAAGTTTCAAAAACAGATGCTCGCGTCAGGGTAGCACAGCTACTGGCACAACCAACGTTAGCAGAGCCAGTAAGCTTGCCAAGAGTCAGAAATGTAATGTTCTCTCCTGTATTCGGTAAAAACCTGAGATGCAATAATATTTTATAAAAGCAATCATCCTTGCCTTCATCTTATAACAATAAATCAAGCCTTGACAACAATTTCTATGACACGCCGTCCTCCATCTTTCTATACTCAGTCGTGCATCTGAACAAAATTAAAGTGCATTACATCTGCAGACGAATGAATCATAATTAACACAATGCAAGAGATAGGAAATAAATAATTTAAACATTACTAATTACTTATTGTTGATACAGACAGCCTGTAAGTTGGCTCAGACCCTGCACCGATCGGAGGTTTAGAGATAAGGCTGTCAGTGCGATGCCCTGCAGAAATATCCTGTCTGAAGCCATTTCACAGATTTGAAAATAATCCCATCCTCGTGCGCTCTAATTACAAAATCAGCGCTTTCCCGTTTGTGCCTGCAGAGACATGTTAGAGGAAATCTGTCACCCTCTGCAAGGCGATATTCTAGCGCAAGGGGCTGGCGTGGGTACGCGTGACATACCGATGGCTTCCGTTAGCCCCGTGACCTTCTGGCCGTAGATGTCGGTCTTGTTCCAAGCCAAGATGTAGACCAGCCCGGGGGCGGCGGGGAACCACTTCTGGAAGAGGCGGCCCTCGACTTCGGCCGCCACGTGCACCTTGGCCAGGCCGGCGGGGATGACGGAGGGGGTCAGGACGATCCTCAGCAGGGACTTGTAGCCCGGCGTTCGGGTGCTGAGGTAGCTCAGCTTCACAAAGCTGCCCGGGATGGGAATCTCCTCTTGGACAGCCTGTAGGGGGACAGAGCCGACGGTCAGTGGCAGAGCCCAGCCTGGCGAATGCCACCGGTCCCACCCCCGGCTGCTTGCCCAGCGGACGCCTGGCAAATCCCAGAGGAGACTTCCGACAGCACCTGCAGAGTCTTAATTAGAGCTGGGCCTTAGATCATCCACACAAAGCTCCGCGCCTTTGCGGGAGACAGTAATCATATTATTTATTTATTTGGCAGACAATCCAGAGTGACTTGCAAGCACACTGTGGTTATGTGCATTACACTGTAACTGCAGGAGCTGTGTGAAACAACAACAATAATGAAGCAACAGAAGAAACGTCACAGCGACTAAAAACCAAGCTACGAAAATCTAAAAATGTAGTCATAGTATATTTCTGTACACAAACTACATAGCAATTACCTTTAAGAGCAACATACCTAAACCATACTAATATAATACATACAAATATGTCCAGGCAAAATCACCATATATCCTAGTCTACAGAATATACCTATTCTACAGTGCTCACATGGTGGCAAACAATTCACTTTAAGAACAATGCTGTCTTGCCATGATGCTAGTGGCCTCATTTTTCCGTATCTGCGGAACCAAAGGGTTACATTATTCCGTATCGAATTCCTAAACTGATAACTGTTTTACCAGTACACCAGCATAGCATAAAAATGTCTTCTAATGGCTTTATTTTGTGGCCTGGAATAAAATGGAACACACCTGCTATGTGGTTCATTGAGTTAAGGTGTGGTGAATGGAACCCCGTTGTCTAGGAACAAATCAGGACCATGGCAGTGCCGACTGCGGCTGTTTGCTCCACAGGGCGGCGCACATTTAGCGATTGCGTTGGCCAGGGTATGTGAGGGTTCAGTCTGTTAATCCGTGTTCATCGCTATCTAGCGACCTCCACTGGTCGATCAGAAGCCCGTGGACCACATACTAATAGGAACATGAAAGTGCATATGAAAAGGTCTTCTTCCGACTTCTCTCTATGTGAAATTAGCTGTAGTCTGTGGTGTGAAAAGGAGCAGCTGTTGACACCCCGCGTTTCCTTGGATCCGTGGATTTGTACACTCTCACAAATTGGCAGTGGGGTCACTGAAAGAACATGGCTGCGCTTGCACTGGCCTTTTCAAAATAGGGTGGGACTTGAACATGCTCCGCCCATTAACTGAATTTGCATGTATTCATCTCCATGTGCCATACCTTATCTACCCAAAACGAGGTATGAAAATAAATTTTTGCAAACTGAAAAACAAAAATGGTATTATGTGGAAAAAAAAACAGAAACTCTACTGCATTCCAAAAATTTTTACTTTATCATGAATAATTTTTAGTTTTCGTTGTTGATCCGTAGGTGTGTATGAGAGTAGACTGTATACTGACATGAAACCTATTTTGTTTAACATGAGATGGAACCCGGTCTGACCCCAGTTGTTCTTAGCGCACTAGCAAGGATGTTATCTGCCACTAACATGACTAAACATATAATAAAAACTAAATATTTTTAAAAATTTAAGCATAAAACTAAAGTAAAACTAAAAAGCACTCTGAAATCGAAATAAACCTAAACTAAATTTGTGGAAGTGGAATTAAAACTAAAATATGAATAAAACTGAATTAAAAACATAGATGTAACTATATGACTATAACAACCTTTAAACATACTGCCCACTTTCCCTGCATATTTTTAAATGTACACATAGGGAAAATATGGCTTTTGAATTGAAACCTTGAACCTACGTGTATCTACATTTCCACGCCACAGATTACACTTCTGTGGGGGAAAACAAACACACCTACGCTAACACCTACACGCACACACACACGCACACACACGCACGCACACACGCACACACACAAACGCGCACACACACGCGCACACACCCGCGCGCACACACACACACACACACACACACACATACACACATACACACATACACACACACACACACACACACACACACACACACACACACACACACACACACACACACACAGCTAATTAGCATGAAACTGAGAGGGGAATTTACAGCTTGAACTAAGAAGACAAGCCATTACATAAACATAAGTTGACAGGCCTCATTACTGTAAACTGAAAATCATTTATTCTGAGATGGAGAAAAAAAGAAAAAAAAGAATAAATAGTGGTTCATTTAAAATTCAATGTGTCAATCATGTTGGAAACCTACCAAACAGGTATTTCAGAATATGTTCATGCACTCTCTCTCTCTCTCTCTCTCTCTCTCTCTCTCTCTCTCTCTCTCTCTCTCTCTCTCTCTCTCTCTCTCATATAAATAATTATTTTTGATATTATGTGCACTATATGTGCTCACAGTGGACACGGTATTTAATATGGATGCACACCTGCAGCTCCGGAATGGCAGGGCCCCGCGCCACACAGGCACCAGCAAACCGGGTGAGGGGGGCAGGCAGGACCACAGGATACGGACTGATGAAGTTCTTGATGTCACAGATGGCGGGTGGGGTCTCCACTCTATCCATGGTGACCTTGTTCAGCACCACAAACTGGTTCCACGGCAACCAGACAGTGCGTCTCTCAGTAATGAAGGGGGCTCGCTGGAACACCAGGGCCACAGAGATCCCCCCGGAAGCGACGAGGTCAAAACTGCCAGAGAACGCAAAATGAAGAGAACATAAGATACACGGGGCCTGCGTGTAGGAAAGGTGCGTACGCACCAAAAATGATGCGCATGCCAGTTTCCCCACCATCACCATCAATTCCCACAGTCTCAAAAATGTACGCATGAGCCATAGGCTACTCTGTAAATGTGCGCGTGTTTTCACGTCGAGTCTGTTTTTATAAATCCCAAATCCGTGGGGAAAGTGGCGTACGCCATCTTTTTTGCACGTATACACCCATGCACCCATATACACGAGGCCCATCGTTTTAAAAAAAAGATAAATACTTATCATTATAAAAAGAACAGGTGGTCCCCTATACGTGCCTGTAAAAGTTGCATTAAATAAGTGCAGTTTGTACCATGGTGACTCGGGTAGCAGTCGAGTGAATCAGAGTGAATCGATAGCGCTGCGGTGAACAGCGGTCCCTACCTGCCGTCCTGCCGGCTGACCGTGAAGCCGTACTCGGGATGCTGCAGGAAACTGATATTGACTCCCACCAGTGGGGTCCCATCTATTGCTGCAACCTGGCCCCGCACAACAGACGCCCGGCTAGGAGAGTGGAGACAGGATGTGAGGAAGTGAGGGAAAGGGGCCATTACCGTTTCACACGGGGACCTGTTGGGCTGGAAGCACTTTAGAAAGTGGTGGGAAAGGGTCTGATAATGCTATTCTACCCAAAATGAAACCTTTGAATTATGAAGTCTTCAGTAAAGGGTTCTGCAGATGACTTCATATATTATTATCACATGCTTCTACTAACCATATACCAGATTAAGTAGATATGATGGTGGTGACATCTTCGTGCAGGAAAAGGTCATGTATGGTTGAAAATAAATTTTTCAGGCTTTCAAGCAGAAAGGTTGCAGGTTTTATTCCCAGGAGAATCTGAATTGTCTCAGCAAATGTCTCTCTGTTATGAAAAGCCAAATGGAAACCGGAGGACAGAATGTAACGTATCCTTCCGCAGTGTTCTATAGTCGATGGAAATTTATTGACAAACACCTGTTTGGAATGTTCAAAAGCCACAAAAGGGGTACCAGTTGAATAGCGGAACATCACCTGTGGTGTAAGTGCGCTCTGAAATCTGTGCGCGAGGCGATCCGAACAGAAAAAAGCTATTTGAAACGTGTCAACAAATAATACCAGTGTGTAATTACGATAAAACGCCGTCGTCACATTCAATATGACTCAATCACGCCGTCTGAGACAAAGGGGATTTGATTGCCATTGAAGAGAAAATTGTTGTTACTGCCTCTTTTTCATACAAAATTAGAAGTAATTAGTGAATGATTGAAGGATCAAAAGAGATGATAAACTCTGAAACTCAATCTTTGCCTCCAGCAAGGTGAAACCACAACATTACACATCTTATTTTCATTTTTTCATTTCATTGAAATAACTAGTTCCCTACAGGATCGCGGTACCTTTCAATTCTTAATTTTCAGAATTACTGGCAGCTAAGAAAATGCGCACTGTGGTGGCGATGGGGGGTAAATGAGCAATGTGGAGAAGTGGTTAGGGAACAGGCTGTAACGTGCTCATATACTGGTCTGAACACTTTGTTTGTATCCTTGGACAAAATACCTGCCTGAACTGATTTATAGGGCATACTAATCATGGTAAAAAACGACAGTCTAAGTGAACGTATAACGTCACGCTCGATGTGTCCAATTCTAAGAAGGCCCTGGTCGCTCAGAGTAAGTGATTGTGATTACGGACATTACTGTGAGTCAGCTTCCACGTCACATATTACGTAAACTGTGACAGGCACCGACCCCGTGATTATGGGCCTAGGTTCATAATTGGCAGGTTGCAGGCCTGGATACTTGATGCGGCTCTACTGTTGTAAAACTGCATGCCCTATGGCAAGGATAATCTTATATTTTATAAATTGATGATGTGTAAAAACTGTGCACTGTGTGAAGGGTCTACAGTCACAGTACATACTGTAAAGACCCACTGATGACCTGTGCAGTTCTTCAAATCACGTTGCAGCTTCATCACACTGCCCATGCAGCATAGATTTGCTATTCTCGCTTCCTTCTTCAGATATTTAAAAAAAGAAACATAAAACATAACTACTACTACTTCTTACTACTACTAATGCTACTGCTACTGCTACAACTACAACTACTGCTACTACTAATGCTACTTCTTACTAATACTACTACTAATAATAATAATAATAATAATAATAATAAATAAGTCAATTCAACAATTAAATATTTGTAATACAATTATAATATTATGTACTTCTCGATGATGCTTGTCAGATTACAGCCGGCGCTAGAGAAGCCAATCTGATGAAATGTTCAATATCTCATTGCAAAATTAAATGACCCCATGGAAAAAAAATACTGTTTAGTATAAAATACACAAGGATAAAGAAATCTCTCCTTTTTTACATTTGGACACACTTTGTCTATTTTCTGTTTTTTTCTGTAAAGTGTCTTTGGGACAGTGTCCCTGCAAAGAGCGATGCAAAAAATAACATTTAATTGGACTGAATTGATGCCAATGCACTGTATTTAGTATCAGTAATAACAGTTGTTCCCAAGTGAAAACTTTCTTGGCCCTCATGAGCATTGTGGTATTTCTTCACTTGAATACCAATTTGAAGATGTCTGCCAAGTTACATGGCCACTTCCTTGTAAAATGGAGATTTAAGTGGCGCATAACTCGAGCAGGAAAGTGTTCGGAATACACAATTCCCTCATTACAGGTAATTATATGCAGGCGTACTGACGGAGAGGCAGAGCATCGGGGTTGTGGTTGCACAGCGTGAGCGAGGCACACCTGCTGTCGAAGGGCAAGTCCCCTGGCAGGACGTGGGTGCTGGCCTTGCCCACCAGGAAACGGACGCGGTCAAAGAAGAGGCGCGGGAGCAGCTGGAAGAAAGGCATCTGGTTCTGCTGCACCAACTCCAGCGGGTCAGGGGAGCCCTGGCAGAGAGGGCCGCTAGAACAGCTGGGCTGCTGGCAGCAGTCTGGGTCCACGCAGTCTGTCAATCCATCTGAAACGCACGCACAAACACATACACACACGAGTACAAACACGCACACATACACACACGAGTACAAACACGCGCACACACACACACACACACACACACACGTCAATCAAGTTCCTGTTTAGTTGGTAAAGGCGCTCACCACTAGTGCCTAGCACAAGGACCTTTAGTTGTCGGAATGAGCCACGGCTATGTCATTAGCCGTCTATGACCAGAAACAGTTCCTTAGGTTACCACTGCCTTTGCTCCTCTCAACACACACACGGCATCCAAAAGTTACCAGCTATCATCAATGAGAGAGACATGCCTCCCCTTAAGTTGCTGAAAAATCTCTCCTGCAGTACTGTGTAGAAGTAGAATTATCAGCAGTTTCTGTGCACCAACCAAGCATAGAAACAGGAGCTTACTCAATGAAAGATTGCTTATTCCATTGAGAGAATTATTGACTACATTGCATCCAGTTAACATAATCATTTGTTTGATTGTGCCAAACTCATTCTGATTGGTCTATCAATCCGAGTAATCACCTACATAACAATAATTTAATTAATTTAACAAAGCCAATTACATTTGTTATGCATTTAACAAGTGTGACTACAGAGACATGTAATGGATTTCATCTGAATCACAGGCTACAGATAAATAAATAAAATAAATAAATACAAAAAAATTATTATTATCCTCAGTAACATGTAGAGTAGAAAGATTAGATGCAATGTGGAATTTCAGACCAAGATATACATCCTCCAGGAGCTTTTACATTCTCTGAATACACACAGGCTTAAAGGAGCAGATAACAGCTTCAATGCACAACCCAATTCTGAAGGGTGAAAGGAAAATCCAACAGTGCATATGAGAACATAACACTGTTAGGCTGTTCAGTCCACATAGGCTCGTGCCTTTGCTACAGTATAAAGTGAATCTAGCACTCAGTAAAAGTGTCAAACAGTCAAGTATTTGAATATTCTGAATAATATTCTCATTCAGCAACAAGATGCTGCATTAAATTTTGAAGAAATAATAAATAATAACGAGGATAATTATGACTATTAGTTATTATTATTATTATTATTACTATTACTATTATCATTCATATTAATGTTGTCATTATGAATAATAACAATAACAAGTGCCATAATAACAATAATAGTAATAGTAACAACAACAATGATAGTAATATTAATAACAACAACAATAGTAACAACAACAATAATAATAATAACAATAATAACTACAATGGCACTCAGAGAGATGCTACACCCGCGCGTGTACTAATCTCGACCTGAACGTGATATGCATGGGGCTAAAACTTCGATCTTGCACTGTGAAGTCGGGCATTAACCGATTGGGGAGAAACAAATCAAGATTCACCGTCAACATTTCCACAAAGTTTCAGCACAATCGGAGCAGAATTGTTCGAGTTATGATAGGGACACAAACACAGACACACACACACAGACAGGAGCAAAAACAATACCCCCTGCTTGCGCTACGCGGGTGCAATAAGAAAACCGCATACAGCGTACAGTATCTAATTTTGATTCAAATGCATTTTAGCAGATGACTGTCTACTATACAAATATATGGGTAGTCAGTAGACATGTATTTCAACTATATAATTAAATTCGTACACAATTCTCAAATACTTCTTTGGATCGTATATAATCTTTAATGAATAGCAAGGTGATAAACACGTGTTTTTCTCAATTTTTTAGATGGGACATTTAAGTTTTTTTATTTAAATGCATCTCATCCTAAGCGCAGAAACATAGCAGAAGCACAAGAAGGTAACAACTATGCAGCTCCCCGCTTAGAAATATAAGCTCTGCGCCCATTCCAGCATCTAATTACACATTTTCCACTCAAAATAATGGGCTGCAAAATTAATGAGATCTTCAACTTTGCAGCATTAGCAAAGACTCTGTCGGCTGGGGCTCGGCTCATTTCTTAAGATTAAAACAGGGAAATTAGGACATAGGTGGCTGCTGAGTAGCATCGTTTTGGGTCACTGTTACCTGGGGAGGAAGCAATTATAAATGACTCGGTGTCAGTGTATTTACCTTTTTACTAATTTTACCACTGGGTGCATCTGAGCTTCACCTTTAAACAGCACCCAGAAAGATAATGGACCCTGGAAGGTCCTCACGGTCACACATATATCCCAGTTTGCAAAATGAATCGTGCCCTCCATACCGCACTGCTGTCTGCTTTCAGCAAGGCTAATGACAAACCAAAGTTAACAGGTAAAACTGCTGGGAAGACCTAATGAAAAGATTATTCTGGAAAAGCGCCATTTTTACGTTATTGGGCCAGTTAAAGAAAGACACAGAGTTAATCATACAGTTGAGAGGGCTTTTCATTGGAACATTAGGCCATTAGTACATTTTCAGATGAGAACATTCTACTAAGCTGATCTTGGTTCATCCTTTTTCAAATATGTAAACAGTATAATTCTTTTTTGTGAATACACATTATTTAAGCCGTATAGCTGAAATTGTTCTAAAGGCTTAAAGGCTAAGTGGCTAATTCTTACATTATATGGAATGAACATGACAGAATGATTTGCTGAATGTAGCAGGCATGTTTCTCCTGATGCCCAAGTTTTTTATGAAAAGTCTGTGATTCACCCATGCCATTGGCTGTCACCATTTCAGGGCCAGCATGGTATATTTCCTAAAAGAAGCTATTCATTTTTGAGACGGTTTGACAAGATTTTTAGGTGTCGCGTTAAATTTGTGCTGCACTGGCTTTTCGACAGTGCACATGGACACCTTAGGGGAAACTTTGGTCTGCAGTATGTTAACCCAGCCCGTGTGACGGCCGAATGTCAGCAGACTCCTGGATCCCTCTACAATATTGGGTGCTTTGAAAAACCATGGACTGCTTTGAACCTACAAAGGCTGGGACTGCACTTTCAACTGTGGAGCCACCAGTTCCCATTGGTGCAGATTGGCCTACCCGTGTCCTTGATACATGGATTATACCAATCCAAAAAAAAAAAAAAAAGAACCCCACGGCACATCTTCTGGAAATTTCCCTTAGCCTTGCTGCAAGCAGACCGTAGAGCAAGTGCAGCTGGCAGCGTTCATATTGCAAACAAAGATACATTTCCGACCATGTTGTGCAGTGACCATGTTCTACCGAATAAATAGATTTTCCATGTGCGCCTCTTTGCCCATTGGGTGTTTTGTCTCTCAACGTCCTTAGTATGCATAGCCTGATTAAAGCAGTTTGTGTTGTATGATGTTACACCCTGGCTCAGATCAAAAAGGCTGTTCCACAAGATAGACGTATGCAAGCGTTTTTTTTTGCATCAAAGCCCGTGCAAACGTGCGGAGAGACTACTTAAAATAATGCACATCGAAATGAGATTCCCAAGCGCCCAACCTACTAATGATGGGCGTGAGAATCGAAAAGTCAACAACGTACAGCTGGTTGGAAGCTTCATTATCTTATGGCTTTTCATCGCTTCACTCGCATAAGGTCATTAATTGCCATTTAGTTTTCCTAATTGCCGTCTTAATGAGGCCTCGTTTAAGTATGAATGGCGTGCGGGACGAGATCTTGATCAGGAGGAGGCAGAAATACGCTTTGGATTTAAATGTAGATTTCGCCAGCCAGTCATTGGGAATATCAGTTTCCTCGCCTTTTTCGAAAGTCCCTGGCCAATTTAAATCTGTTCCTTTCCCTTCCATCTGGGCATATTTGTGAAGGAGGCATGAATATGCAGTTTATAGGAGAGTTACTGCATAGACCCAAATTTAACAATCCGGATATGGTGCGAAATGCCCCAATGTCTTTTCTCATTAAGTATGAGCTACTGAACTTGTTGTGTGGGAAACAAGTATTACTTGTACTGGGCCTTTGTCAAAATAAAGAACGAAGGACCATAGTGGATACTAGATTGAAAGGTCAGATTGGTGAAGGGTGAAGTTACATGAAGGTTATATCAATTAAATCAATTGAAAATACTATGTTGTGCAGTGACGCAAAACATAAAACAACCTTTTATAAAAGGTCATCATTTACTGTATTTACCCTTTATTTAACCGGATACATTTTTGAGAGTTTTTTTTTTTCAATAATGACATGATCATGAGATGTGTATACTAAAGGATGTGATAGCCAATATGAAGATCGTATAGATGTTGAATGCAGTTCATCTTTGAACAAAAGGTGAGTATGGTAACAATGGCCATTCAGTTACATTAAAGGCTGCAGTGGTGGGGTGTGGTAACGATGACCATCCAGTTACATTAAAGGCTGCAGTGGTGGGTGTGATAACGATGACCATCCAGTTACATTAAAGGCTGCAGTGGTGGGTGTGATAACGATGACCATCCAGTTACATTAAAGGCTGCAGTGGTGGGTGTGGTAAAGAAGCGCCGGTAACAAATCAAATTCTAGATTGGTACAGGGTGCTTAAGGGCATATTCAAGAGCACCAAAATGTTACGTGAACATTTTAAAACAGAAATGTGACAGAACCGAGCAAGCAGTTGCATAGCGTTGTAGGTATGGTGGATGGGAGAGTGATTGCGTGCAGCCTTTAAATGTCCAATAGCCAATAATAATGCATTACCCCATTACTAATCTACCGGAGCGAGCAGTCCTGCTCCCATGACACATCCGTGAAACGTGTCGCTGTCGAGGACTGTTGCAACATGTATCAAACCACTCAACCCTTGTGTTCGGTTAGGGTCAAATTGACCCGTTTTAAACTTTTAGTAAAAAAGAGGAGTGACACTGAGAGATGTTCGTCATAACCAGCGACTAGACCAGTGCAAATGTGGCTCTTGTTTAGTGTTTCTACTTCATCATCGGTATTTGCATTATGTCTTTTTGCCCATATGGTTGGAATATAATAAGATAAGTTGAAAAATAATAGAGAATGTCAGTTCAAAACAATAAATCTACTGCATGAAAACCTTGTTTCATTAAAATTTATCCACAGATAACCATGATTTATGCGCCCATGCCTTCATTATAGTGGTGACACTTTCATTGTTAAAAGTGATCTAGAAGGGGTAAATGACAACCATTATCCATATATATTGTTTGGAATTGAGATAAATATAATCTATATTTGCATACATTCTATTTTTGTACCGCTTTAAAATTGCAATCATTTCCTGGGTATATTTGACCCAGGCTAACAGTTTCACAGGTGCTAATAATTAAACGGAACACAAGGGTTAAAATGAACTTCCTGTTCAATAGACTGAATGATCAAAAACTGTCTACCGAATGAGCCCAAATTAGCCTAATTTTCAGAGGCAGTTTTAATAATATAAATAGCTAAATCTAAAATAAAACAATGGGGAAAAAGTAGACTTTTCTGTGTAAATGCTAATTAACTGAATGCAGAACACTTCTGTATTTCTGACATTCCTCAGGTTTAATTGGATGTGCAGTTGCCCTTTCAGTTGGCTTTCTTTTAGTTTTCATGTATTTACTTTGCTTGAAGCAAGTTGCGTAATATGAACTGCAATATGGACACTAGACAAGCATGGAAAGGTGTGGGAGTCAGCAGGCTACAGCCACATTGCATGGATTGCTATGGAAAATGCAATAAAATTAAATGTATGAAAGGAAAACAAAATTTTAATGATCGCGATTTAGTGTCTGGGGACCAGTATTAATCACACTAAATAGTCTAGTTTTATGACGTGGTGAAATAACTCATTTCTATACACCATTGTACATTTATCTTTTATGAGATCCCTTTACAACACATAACTCTCGCTGAGAAAAAAAAAAAATCACTTAACAATTGATGTTTACCTTCAGAAAAGGGACAGAAAGATTTATTACTTCTACTTCATCTAAATAAATGTTATACGATTGCTATAAAATAGATTTTTGGCTGAAAGCATATACAAGGAACGGCCAAGTCGCACACGTGTTATCAAACACTTTCACATGCCATACAGGCGATAGCTTTTTCAGAATTTATTTCATTAAAGACGGTTAATTCCCATTACAGCAAAATTGAATGCAGTGTATTTGTATGGATTTCTGGAATGCTTTTTTTGTGTCCCACATCTCGCCTTCTAACCAGCCACTGACGCCGCCACTGTTTCCATCCCACACAGTCTCTGGAATGACGTTAAATGCTTATAATACACATGTACTCGCAGGTTTCCTAATGGACACGAGCACAGCATGAGGCTCTAACAACAGGAGCTTAGGACTGCTTCTCTGCCACAGAGTGTGTTATATCCATTTGGAAGGGGGTCACAGTGGCACTTCAAAACAATTCGATAGAAAGTGAATTGGGATCAAGTGGCATTGTTGACCTCCCCAAAGCCCTTCCAAACAGACACGGTGCTCTGTGAAGCAGTGAAGCAGTATCAAGTAATGTTCTACAAAGAGGAAAGGCAGAATATTTCATTTTAAATGCATGATGAGTTTGGGGTTTTTTTTTTGTTGGTGAATAAACAGCTTGCCTATTAATCAGTTTAAGGTGAGTATCAGCCATCGTCAGATTGATTCCTTTTTATTTCATTGTGTCTAAAGTGGCAGTTTTATCTTTGTAGATTTCTCAGGAATCGGGTTACTGTAAATCAGTGGTATTCAATCTTACTCACAGAGTGACTTTTTTTTTTCCCCCCACTAAAAATCAGCAACCGATTCAGACCCAGAAAACCAGGTGAGCTGAGTTAACTGCAATCAGTGGCTTTGATTGATCAAATAAATGCTGAGTAACTACGGAAACCTCACCCTTTGACTCTCCAAGGGCAGGAGTGAATACCAATGTGCTAAGCGATTTTAGAATATAACAAAGGGCTGCATGACAGGACATTAAATGTAGACCACTTACTGTCGCATTAGAAGCAACCAAGGAAAATGCAATCTGTCTCTAATAGCTGATCCTTATATAACTGGGATTTCTTTATAAATGCGCAAAACCACAAAGAAACGGGTTTGATGTTATTCTATCAACACACTGGAGCCTATTGCTTTGCCTCTGCTGATTTTAGTTCAGTGGCCATGACCACAGTACTTTGTGTTCTCATATAGTCTCCAGTCTACAGAAGCTATTAGGATAGCTGCATTCTTCCTCTTGGTCTCCTGCCAGGGAAATGACATTTAAAGCATGTGGCATTTTCTGCTTAAAAGGAAAGGTGACATACAGAGAAGGTTATGGTTTAATGGACAAACAATCAAACGTGTTCCAGGGGGGGGAAAAAAATATTCTTGCTGAATATAAACGCAGCTTGCCAAGTAAACCACATTCATTGATTGTTAACCCTATACAGTGAGCACCATAATTCAGTGACACATTTTTTGTTATTTTGGTTCTGTACTCTAGCGCTTTGTCATTGTATCCTTTGAAATTCAATGAGATTGGAGTGCAGACTGTTGAATTTGAGGTATTTTCATCCATATCGGATGAACCGTTTAGAAATTATAGAGCCTTTTGTACATAGCCCCCCCCCCCCCCCATTTTTGGGCATCAAAAAATATTGGACAGTAATGTAGAATAAAGTAATCATTTTTAATATTTGGTTGCATATCCTTTGCATGCCATAACTTCCTAATGTCTGTGACCCAACAATATCAAAAGACTCTTGATATCTTATTTCCTGGTACTCTTACAAGCGATACTACAACTTCTCTGCATTTGAATAGATCTCTATGGGAATTGGGGGGTGGGACTAGATTTAGCTGTAAATTATGCTGGAACAGTATGGAATACATGGTTGGTGAAATGGCTGTAAGTCATCAAGGGTCTGAGGTATCAAACAAGCTTCAAACCATCACTCTGCTGCCCGATATGCAGTAGATATGGATGGATCACTTTAAGGGTTGTTTCTCCTGACAAATTTTCCTATTAAACTCTATGGAAAAATAAATCAGGAGAAGAAACCCTTCAGGTTATCCATCCATATCTACTGCATATATGGCAGCAGAGTAATGGTTTCAGGCTTGTTTAATATGTCTTAGAGCCATTTAGCCAGTGATCACCTTTATCCTATGATGAAACATTTCTATCCTGATGGGAGTGGTCTCTTCCAGGATGACAATGCCCCCTTCCACAGGGTATGAGGGCTCACTGAATGGTTTGATGAGTATGACAATGATATCAATCAATCAATCAATCAATATTTATTTATATAGCGCATTTCACAACAAGTTGTCACAATGCACTTCACAGCAAAACAGCAAAACCCAGCCTAAACTCCCCACAAGAGCAAGCCAAAGGCAACAGTGGCAAGGAAAAACTCCCTGGTGTAACTAGGAAGAAACCTTGGAAGGAACCAGACTCAATGGGGGAACCCATCCTCCTCTGGTCGGCTCAGGGTCTAGGGCTTAAGGACCAACATGGTCAAAACAGCCAATGTCCATGATAATACAATTTGCAGCAGCTAGATGACAGTCCAGATGTGGCGGCAGTGATGGTGGGGAACCGGGCGCCGATGGCGGCGGGAGCAGCTGGCAGCGGTGGTAAGGAGGGAGGGGCAAGCGGCAACGGACAGGAAGCCGGACAGCAACTCATATGCTATGGCCTTCGCAGTCACCAGATCTCAACCCAATTGAACATCTATGGGAGATTTTGGACCGACGCATTAGACAGCGCTCTCCACCACCATCATCAAAACACTAAGGGACATTTATAGGAACTAACACATTTATAGGAAGAACCAACAAAGCGTCTTGGTAAGGTGTTGGGCCACCACAAGCCACCAGAACAGCTTAAATGCACCTTAGCATAGATTATACCTAGCATATATTCTAGTCTCTGCAACTCTACTGGAGGGATGGAACACCATTCTTCCAAAAGATATTCTAAGGGTCAAGTAAATCAGGCCCTAAATCAGGGAATATCTTTTGGAAGAATGGTGTTCCATCCCTCCAGTAGAGTTGCAGAGACTAGAATCAATGCTAGACAGACTAGAGGTATAATCTATGCCAAGGTGCACTGAAGCTGTTCTGGTGGCCCGTGGTGGCCCAACACCTTACTAAGACACTTTATGTTGGTTTTTCCTATAAATGTTCATATTACCATCATGTTATTTTAAATGTCCCTTTTGACTACACCTGAAATATGTGATAATCTTTAAAAACACATTCAATGCCAGTAGTAAAACAGTGAATTTAAAAAAAAATTTAAAAAAAATAATATAAACACCATGTAAAAATTAATTTGTGTATTTTTATATGCCGCATATTGTTCACATGCAGCATTGGACAGTAGGAGTCCACACTGTTTGCTTACTTATGCCGAGCTAAGTTGAAAGAAAAGAATGGAAATAATGGGCACGTAAGCCTTACACCCTGGAAATGTACTGTAACGCTGGGCTCTCTCACAAGTTTGTTCTGATCTACCAGAGGGTTTCAGGATTAACATGTGCAAGCAGTTTAATCTCCTCTTCCCTGCGTTTCAAACAGAATATCTTACAATTCAAAATGTTTTTCCTTTCAATGTGTGGGAAATCAGTTTTGCCAACAAATGACTCCATTACAGGAAAATACATTACAAATAAAAATAATAATAATAATAATAAAAAGGCTTGAGAATCTATCTCACCATCAGTAAAAGGATCTGGGCGCTCATTGCTAAGATGAACTCTTGCCTGGTCTAATTTAATTGGAATATTTATTTTTATTTTCTTTTACCAAAAAAAAAGAACGTATTTTCTGTGCTTCATCTCACCTGGGCAGACACAAATCAAAGACAGTAACCTAACCTACATTGCAGAGATGGAAACCTATTCGGCAGAGAAACAGTGTCATTTATATTCCCCCTGCTTCGGACGGCACTGGGGACGCGGCGCAGCGGCTTGTGGAAATCTGGAACGCTTATATTTTTTTCTGCGACGGGGAGAATTCCGCAAGGGCCGAGAGCGATGAGGGAGGCGAGGGGCACGTTTCCGTCCAATTCTCTCAAGCCCGACTGTCATCGGCCTCGGAGATTACAGCGCTGATCTCCCGCGGGTGGGTGGCAGGGGTGGGGGGGGGGGGGGGGGGGGGCAGTTCGGGGGCGGGCTGTGGGGGGGACTGGGTCGGCGGCTCTTCGCGGGAACCTTACCTCCGTCGTTATCGGTGTTGTCGTCGCACTCGGTCTCCATGACGACGTTGCAGCCCACGCCGCTCCAGCCTGCCTGACACACACAGTGCCACCCGCTCTGCTCCAGTGTGCATCTACCATTGCCGTTACAGAGACCCGGGCAGCCGTCTAAAACAGGGACGAGGACAGGGAGAGTGACGCAATATTCTCCTCCCTCTACGGCGCCGGGCAATTATCACTTATATATCATATCATTATGAAATCGCAATTCAGACCAAAGAATGAGATCCTTTGGGAAGAAAACCTATTATGTGCAAACTAACTCTTAGAGCTGCTGCATGTTTCAGAAGGCATTTTAGAACATCTGACTCCATGCTAATGCCATAAGTCAATATCCAATGAATAAATGCCATACTCACGGGTAACACTGAAAGCAATTTGTTGATGTTGTCACAATTATATAATTAGCTATTTTGTAGAATGTACTGTGGAATTTGACAATAGTCTGATAAAATTACATATGTAAATAATAGTACAGTAATTCCATAAATATTTCATAATCCATTAAGGTGTCTCTTAACTTTTCTTCATTTTCCTCACAGAAAGCCATTGTAAAAATAGTGTGCAGCACTCTGGGGGAATGCGTGAGGGTCTCCTTTAAAAATACTTACACCTCGGTCTCATGACTTAGAGAGAAATGATTTGTCAAGGTTATTTATAGTGTTAGTGGACTTACTACACACTGAAAGCTATTTCACTTTTGTCACAATTTGGACTTAATTGATGTATTTATTTATATTTTTTTTTTTCCTAACTCTTGGCAGCCTTTTCTGATCTGCTTTCAATGTTGTGCTCTGTACAATGCATTGCTGTATACAAGAGCATAACAAATCATATGCAATATTACTGCCCATACGGGGAATGTACATGATGCTCACAGAATAAGGAATGGGTCTAATGCAGCTGTAATACTTCATATATTAATTTAAGAGCTACGAGAACAAAGTAAGTACAGAGTAGCAAACTCATTAGTAATAAAGCAGCGAGCTTTAATAAATAAATTAAATCAAATATAAAAGTAAACAAACTCAGCTTACCTTTGACAACAGCATCCAAGTAGTGTGCTAACAAATATCGGGAAATAAGAGCATTAGACTGCTGTGTCTGTTTGATAGAAACTATTACATAAATAACTGGAACTTTTTAATCTAGCTGAAAGACAATTATTATAATGGCATCGAGATAACTCTGTATTATATATTTCTTAATGGAAGAGCAGCACTTCATTAAAGCAGAAAACATGACTGCAAAAAAGTCTCAAAATAGAAAGTACATTTTTTTTATGATGCCCTCCTTATGAACAATATAGGCTATGAAATAAATACATATTTTTCAGATTTACTTTTCACAAGATTTGTTGACCGCTGACCTCATCATCCTGTTGTTTTCCTCTCAAATTTCACCCAGCTACCTTTTCTAAGCCTTTGGGGCATTATTTAATTTATTTTGTGGGCCAAAACACACGCACGCACACACGCACACACTCTCTCACACACACACTCTCACACACACACAGCTCTATGGTTCTACAGGATAAACACATACAGGATCCATATTTAAAGGAAACATATTTAGGGAATGGACATTGACTTATTATATAACATTAACAATAAAAAGGGAGATCTGAACACTCTCCAGGGAGGAAATGCCGACATGATGCTAATGAACATTAGCCTTGCTACAGAGAGGTCCTTTCATTTGTATCCTGTGTGTTAAATACAGCGGGGTTCTGCATCACTGACTCACCGATAGTGCAGTGGTCTCCTTCCCAGCCCGGGTGGCACTCGCACTTTCCATCCCGACACTGACCATGTTCCTCACAGCGAGGGTGACACGCCCGCTGGTCACACCCTAGCCCCTCCCAGCCGTCCTCGCATTGGCACCGCCCTTCTGAGCACACGCCATGGTTGCCGCAAGGCACCGGACACACCTCTGCACGGTCATGGAAAGAAGAACCCCCGGCGAGGGTGTAATCCACTGATCACCGAGAACATGTCCTGTGCCCTTATCTTTGAGTAACTACTGCGATGAGATTAATGAAAAAGGTTGCGCTATACTTAATCACAAACACACAAGGGATAATAAAGTGCATACATTTATAATGTAGGCTAGCTTATTAGCAGCCTAATTAGCTAGCTGGGGAAATAACTATTCACTGGAGTCCAACACAGGGTACTTTGGCAAATCAAATTCAGAGGGAAAACATACTCACGTTTGAAAAAAAAATTACCAAATAGTTTTTCAGGCCAAAATAGAATTGTTATTCACTATGAATCTAAATTATAAATTAAATTAGGATTAGAACTTCAATTACATGAATCCCAATTCCTATAAATCACAAAACAGTGCATGTGTCAATCACTCCACTGAAAAAAATATGTTATATATTCACATTTTCACTTCATTTTAATTTCAAAGATACAACTTGTAAAAGGTTTCCTTCGATACACTCAGGAATAGAGTTAATATGCTCATTCCTAGACAATACATGCATGCATGCATGCAGACACACATACATACATACATATGTATATACTGTACATGAAATAAAAGCACTTGATTCGATTTTGTAGCAAACTGCTTTGTGGTAGAATGAACCTGTCAGTAATCTCCTGATACAATATTCTACCGAATCATATTTTAAGTGGTTTAATACAGTAAATGAAAAGCAATCATTTAGTAAAAATATTCTATAAAGAGGAGATCCTATTAAATCATTAACTTCTGAAAGAATTCTCATCACCTAAGGTCCTCTTTCTCTTCTAACTTCAAAGGCCAGAGGAGATTAAAAAAAAAAAAACATTAAAGGAATATTAAAATACATTTTTGCTTTCTATTTAACTGCTCCATAAGCCAATACATGAGAGAAAAGCTAAAAAGCTAATAATCCATATGAAAAGGAACATTTTCTATTAATTTTTGAGCTGTGTATTTAGACTCTAGTAGTGTGCTTGCAGGTACGCTCCAGCTGGGTTCCATTCAAAGTTTTTAATACTGTCATTTTACCATTATACAATGAATAATTTCCATAAAAATGGAAGGTTCTTCCTGCCCTAGAGCACCAAATCAGTGGAGAGAGGAAACTGCTCACAGCACACAAAGCCTACTTACCCAAATACAGCACAGAAAAATAAAAAATGCAATTTACATTGCCTTTAATAACTATATTAAAATTGCAAGGGTTTCCATGGCTCCCTTAGAATCACATTGCTGAATTCCTCTAAACATAAGGATTGCTGGTTTGAATTCAACATGAAAGGATGTGACTAAAAGTGTGACCGACAAAATAAATAATACTTGTCTCGGCTATACTGTAATTTGTCAACGTGGCATATATTTTACTTTGGTTCAATGGAACTGACCAGAATTACAAATTTTTCAAATTATACATTTATTTCCAAATAATTACACAATTGTTGGCACCATTACTTTGTATGCGCTCCTCTTGCAAGGTGGATAATGGCACTGAGCCTTTTTATATATTTTATGTGATTGGAGAACACATTGAGGGGGATTCTTTATCCTTGATATCATTCAGTCTAAGGTCATGGACTGCCCTTTACATTGAAACCACAGGTTTTCAGTGGGGTTAAAGTATGGCGGCTGAGATAGCCATTGTAAAAATATATACTTGTTTTTTTTTCATTTTGTACTCTTTGTCTGGAATGTAGGTCAACAACCATTAAACTCTTTGCAAGTATGTGTTCTTTGCCGTTCCCAATGCTAGTGGAAACACACACACACACACACACACACACACACACACACACACACACACACGTGCACACACATGCATGCACAAGCACACACACACTACTCATTACAATTGTGTTTAAATATCTGAGGACAAAGTCCATAACTGTGGCTCATGGTTTAGTCATTTGCTGGTGGAATGTAGGCGATGGACAGAAGTTCTGTTCTGATACACAATTTGATTGGCATGTTCCCCCTGAAGGGTGGCGTCTCCAACACACAGCTGTGTACAACCAATATGTCAACGTCTCTTAAAAAGTGCTTTCATATTTACAAGGGTTTTCTGATTGATATCTGTTTGTCAGTCCCAGGGCTTCTGAATTTAATTAGCACATGGACACTAATTTTTCACATGCAATATTAATCAAGATCTTTTAAATTATCTAAAGCATAATTAATGACTATGCCACTTGAGTATGGGGGTTCCTAAATTAAGTTCATTAATGAGCCTATCCTGTGTCAGACTACATTTTGATATTCAAAAAGCCATTGGCATCATTCTTCTGACAAAACATTTTTTTGTTTTACAGAGTGGCTCAGTCCATAAAGACACAGGGTTGTGCCCTATATTCACAGGCTCCAGCCTTGGCTATTAGACACAGGCCAAAGTGGCCGGACAGCACTGACCTTGTATTGTGCCAAGAGGTTTAAGTCAATCAGTGTTACTTTAGTCTCCACTGAATTAGTTACATTCAACTTTGTTGTCATACAACTACAGACCACCAAATGTCATCAGAGAGAGATAGATCTCACCTCCTATCAGCACTACCTCTCCATCTGTATTATTGTGTGAATAATAGGGTGTAAACACGCATTGGCTAACAGGTGAGTGTATCAGAGGAGTGAACAGCTGCAGTGCTCCTTCTGTGCACCTTGGAAGCACAACTGGTTTAAAATTTTAAATGGGGGGGGGGGATGCTTGAAGCACATCCTTCAACAGTAATATATAAAACAATATCAAGACGGTGGCAACGTGCGTTCTCAGAAACTTTGAGGTGACTGCAACTAGCATTATGACACACTCAAATTCTAACTAACTAGATGCTGTTGCATAATAAATAAACACTGTATGCATTAATCATCTCAGTAACTGATTATTCATGTTAAGCATGAACATTAGGAGTTGCAATTTTTTAAATTATATTGATATTTCGTTAATTGTGAATTTCTTCTCACTTTTGACTTAAGATCTTTCACGAGTCTCACGAAGGCACACCTGCAGGTCAAAAGCAGTATAATCTCAACCAGTTTCTCTGACACGCACTGCCATTACCTGTAATTGCATTTCGCATTCAGGCTCACTAATCATCCCAACGCATCCCAATGCGTCTCTGAATAAGCGCAGTTTAAAGTAGACCAAGTTCTGCTTTAGGGTAAAAACATTGATTAATTCATTTGCATTGCAAGGATTCTCTGTGCTGACCTTTGTCGCTCAATACTTTATGAGCTATTGTATTTAGTTCCAGAAATGAGAGAGGGAGACAGGGAGGAAGTAAATGGGCACATTAATGATTTATCTGTGTGTTCACCTCCCCAGTCATTAGCAAACAAAGAGCCCTGCTGTTTAGCACCTGAATAGAATTTGTGAGATTTTGTACATATGTCTCAGCCAATGCAATCTCACTGAAACGAATGCCCAACTTTAAAAGTCACACACACACACACGAATGCACGCACGCACGCACGCGCACGCACACACACAAAAGCCCTGTGGATAATATTGATTTGTTCAGCAGATACATTTTCAGTGCAGCTATATCTGTGCTGTTGGCCTCCATAGCTAAAGTAACACCGTTGTTTCTAGAACATGTATTCATTTTTTAAGTGCTGCTTTGTATGCTGCAGTAGATTATATATTTATATAAGATTAGTATAAGAAGCTGTCCTTATGTAGAGACACTGATTACAATACGCCATGAGTCAACCTGAATGAAGGCAAACGGGTAACATTACATAAACGCTAACAAAATGTTCTTTTAAGCTACCTCACCTGATGTCGATTTTTACACTCCAACTTGCTCTAAGAGGGCAATGCATTGTTTTCTTTTCCTTTAGCAAAACAAGAAATCCTATCTCTCCTAAAGATCTGCCAGTATACATACACTACTCACAAAAAGTTAGGGATATTCGGCTTTCGGTGTGAAATTTCAGGATGAACCTAAAATGCACTATAACCTTTACAGGTGAAATTAATTTGACCTTCTCTAAACTTTTGAATGCACATGTCCAACTATTCAATGTTTCAGTACTTTTTGCACAACTTGCTGTTCTCTAACAAGGAGCTGAACGGCAAAATTCACAACAGGTGTTTGATCCATGAATCGACCAATAAATTTCCTGGTTCAATTAGAATTGGTATTTAAACAGTCCTCTTCATCATGCTGTTCACATTTTGACATCATGAGACCAAGACGACACCTAACAATTGATCAACAGTACCTCGCCATTGCGAGGCTTCAAACAGGATGTTCTCAGAGGGAAGTGGTCACTGAGCTTAGAGTGTCACAGAGTGTCATCAGCAGGTTGCCACAGAGATACAGAGAGACTGGAAGAGTCACAGAAAGGCATAGAAGTGGACGTCCTTTGGCCACATCCCACACTGATGACCGCTTCATTGTGAACAGTGCCCTGCGGAACCGGATGATGAATGCCACTCAACTCCAGGCACATTTAAGGGAGGTGAGAGGCACCCAAGTGTCACGTCAGACCATTCGAAACCGTTTACATCAGCGTGGTCTGCGTGCTAGACGACCTGCAAGGGTACCTGACCACACCACCAGGCACAGGCGTCATCGTCTTGCATGGGCCAGGGAGCATTTACGCTGGACGAGGGACCAGTGGGCCTCAGTGCTGTTCTCTGATGAAAGTCGATTCACGTTGAGCAGAAATGATGGCCGCCAACGATGTTGGAGACGTCAAGGAGAGCGCTATGCATCAGCCACTGTTGTCACCAGACGACCCTTTGGTGGTGGCGGTGTTAGTGTGGGCAGGTGTGTCTAGTCAATACAGAACTGCCCTACACTTTGTGAATGGTACAGTGACAAGCCCATACTACCTGAATAACATCATTAATCCAGTCATTGTGCCCCTGCATGAACAACACAGGCCTAATTTCATCTTCATGGACGACAATGCTCCAGCTCATCGAGGTCGCATCATTAGGGAAAGGCTGCTGGAGACTGGGGTACCTCAAATGGAGTGGCCTGCACTTTCTCCAGACCTGAATCCCATAGAAAACTTATGGGATCAGCTGACTCACCGTGTAGAGGCTCGTAACTCTGTACCCCAGAACCTCAATGACCTGAGGACCGCCCTTCAAGAAGAGTGGGATGCCATGCCTCAGCAGACAATAAGTCGACTTGTGAACAGCATGAGACGTCGTTGTCAAGCTGTAATTGATGCTCAAGGGCACATGACAAGTTATTGAGACATTGACATTTTTGTTGTGGTATACCCACCACTGTTGTTGGCTTTTGTTTCAATAAATTGTTTGAGATGAGGAAATCACCATTGCATGCTTCTACTTAAATGCCCTACTTTCATGATACGTAAAATATCACTGTAGCGTGAACTTACATTTTCCATAAATTTCACCCGAAAGCCAAATATCCCTAACTTTTTGTGAGTAGTGTAATTTGCACGATCGGTGCTTTCCTTAAGCAGCATATAGGAAACTGTTAAGTTATTCCCCGTAGTCCTAAAACCTTTTTGTTTTAGCCCCATATATGGTTTGAAATAGGTAAATACTTACAGTACACAGTGATGTGTATCACCCAATGCATACTTTCTCACTCGCAAGCAATATTTATCAATGATATTTTTTCTCCACTTCTGAAAGAGTACCAAACATGAACTTAACTGATCATAGCTGTATTGATGTGCATAGCTCTATAAATGGGACAAGAAATAAAAAAATTTAAATAAAAAAAAAACCTTTAGTAAGCCCATGGTTTGTAAGTAGTGCTATTACTCAGTTGGATATGTCATTGAAAAATCATAATTTCATGAACCTGTCTGCACATCATCAAAACCAGATTTGGCTTGAGGCTTGCAATTTGGCTCTGTACATATAAATGATAACATTTTCTTAGCAGACTAATCTTATTTTAGATTAATACAAAAGATTACAATTCAGATTACAATAGGCTACTCACTGAAATTTAACAAACCGTTGGTAAAGCAAAAGGTCATTAAAGCTATTCAGGATGCAAACCCAAGTCAAAGTCCTGCATACTACTCAAATGGTGGCCAGGAAAAACGCACACGCACACACACACACACACACACACACACACACACACACACACACACACACACACACACACACACACACACACACACACACACACACAGACAGAACCTTCTTCTGCTAAAACAGCATAGCTTTCGAATTAATGACACGTTTTAACACTATACATCACTTGAAAACCTTGATAACTTAGCACAGTATGCATTTCATACACGAGTGAATGGCTAGATGCATAAATGTGTTGATAAGTCATTTACATCGGGCAGAATGCGGTCTGTGAGAAGTGATGGGGCCTCTTGAAAAAGCAAAAAACCAATTTCCACGAAGCAGTTTCATTAATTTGCAAATAAGTCTTACTGTTTCAGAGGCAGAAATGTGCATTAATTTGCATGAAGCAACAGTGCAACCCGCCATAGGAGAAGGAGGAAATGGATGGTAAGGAGGAAAACACCTTTGCCAAGATACAATGCTGGACACAGGAAAAACTATTCTAAATATTAGAGAGATTAGAGATTGTAGAATTGCAGCTGCACACTGTTGGCTGCTTAACCTTAATGCTGCCTAATGCAACTAGCAAGCAAGCTAATGTTGCAGATTTGCAAGTACAGAAGCCACAGACTAGATCCAGGCTTTACTGAAACATTGATCCAGTCAGGGACCAAACATATCCAGACCACTGTGGGAACAAGAGGAAGTAGCCTAGCCATTGCCTTCTCAAAACACATAATATACAGTTGTTGCCCCCTGGATAAATTGTGCATCCCATAGTTCAGGCCAGAGTAAACGGCACAAATGCAAAATAACTCTCGTCTGCAGTAATGGACTTGATGTAAGGTAATGGGCTTGACCAATTGTGCTAGTTATGCATTTTTTTAATTTCATCATCTCTCAGCAGACCACAAATAATAATAATAATAATAATAATCATAATAATAATATGGTGTTTTTCTGTATGGTGGAAATTAATGATAGATTTAGTGATGAAAATAAGGGGATCTCACCTATGTAGCAGTCAGAACCGGTCCAGCTGGGTTCGCAGGTACAGGTGCCGGTATCGGGCAGGTATGTGCCGTGTCCAGAGCACTGTTCCTGACAGGCTGGCAAGGGGGTGTCACAGCCGTCCCCACCCCACCCCGGCGAGCACAGACACTCCCCCTTCACGCACACGCCATGGCCCGCACACTGAGGGTCCAGGCAGTCCACTGAGGCGAAGAATAAAAGAGCTTTATTGATCAATAATCATTAAAATACAGTGCAATACATTTTACATGTAAGCAAAATTTCGAATGAGATCACATTATATTAAAGGCGTAGTACATTAATTATTATTATTTTTATTTAATCAAAGGTAACCACAGTTTGAATTGACCCGTTTTCCCATCATGTGTCCCTGAGAGGTGGGGAGGGCATGAGTCTGTTTTTCACAGTGTTGATTAGCTTGGTTCCCTAAATGGGGGAATTGCAAACCATAATTATGTCTGAAGAATGCATGTGTAATAGTCACATATCCAAATTAATACCCCATCTTCAAAAGCTCATTGACTTTCTTCCGCTGAAATCTGAAATCCACTAAAACTACATACATATTAAATAATAGTGCCCCCCCCTCCCCAAGAGAAAACTGTCCAATGCGGCGTTTAAGAGTTGGCACACGTTTCTGGAGACCTGTTGTAACTTTGACTGAACTGATTTTAAAGTTAATAAAGGCAGCCTCACGCATCTCATAAATTATATGTTGTTGCATTGTGATATAAACTAGCATAACAGCTACTGGGGTATGAAATGACTGCCCTCTGCAACTCAGCACTCATCAAAGAATTAACAAGCCACAACACGATCCATTTTTCAGGATAGTTAATCGCACATAATTTCCATACACTTAAACTCATTCCCCTACAGTTGGAAGCTCTAAAATGTCTCCTTTGTTAAAAAACTGGACTGCATTATCACCATTCTCTGCTTTTATCAAACATTCTCAGACTCATTGGCCCCGGGCTATTCCCCCCGAATATTGATTTCAGACGTGCCATCAGTTATCCCACTGGATACACCCACCTATTGACAATCAATCAATTTGAGTACTTGAAACCTAATAACATCTCCCAGCTGAAAAGCGAGGGTTATAAATATAAAACGTATGTAAATGAGGGAGAGCTCTGTGTGCCGGATCAGGTTCTGTGTATCCATTATCAGAATGCTGATTAAATAAGTGCTATACTGAGTGATTTTTTTTTTTCCACCCACAGTCTTTATAAAAGGGAAAACCGGTGTGTTTGGAGTGCAGTGGTGGATAATAATCAGTAGTCAGTCAGTAGAAGGAAGACGGTGAATGGTGAGAGACTGCCGAGTTTCTGTGTGCGCGAGCAGAGTAGAGCGGAGGGCGGGGGGGGGGGGGTAGGAAGTCCGTTGAAGGCGTAAAACGGCTCTGCGGTTTGGCGAGCGTTGAGCGAGGGGAGGAGCGAGGCCTTGCCTTGCTCGCAGTTGTTGCCCTTGTAGGCGGGGCTGCACATGCAGATGCCCTGGATGCAGGTTCCGTGGTTAGAGCAGGTGGGGTCCATGCACTGGTCCTCCTGGAGGTCACACTCCGGGCCCTTCCAGCCCGGGTGGCACACGCAGTGGCCCTTCTCATACTCCCCGTTCCCACTGCACAGGACCGGGCAGGAATCTGCAACGACATGGCAGCTGGAGTATGACAATACAGTTTTATAAGACTGAGGGGTATTTCATAAAGCAGGATGAGTTAGTTAGCTGGACAACCACACTGAGTAAAACCCGGAACCCTCCCAAATCCGAAACATGGACTTGGAATATGGACTCAAGTAAAAAGACCTGTTCCAGGTTTTACTCAGTGCAACTCGATAATCCTGCTTTGTGAAATACCCCCCTGGTCTGTACTCAGTCAACATTTGTCCTCAAACTTTGACTTGAAGCATAATCCTTCACAGACCCTTGCATTGTTGACTGGTGATTTCTAAATTCCCCAAACAAATAAACACTGGCATTTATTTGTAAGTCAAGGTTAAGGAAACAGATATGGACTGAATCCAGGCTATTCACATTTTAAAGAGGATGGGTACCATTACATATAATAATGATAATGGTTTTTCCAGGACTATTATTACCCAATGCTCCTCACATTAAAAAGGTGTCAAAGGCTTCAAAGAAATAGATTAACAGGTTTCTCATTCAAAACAGTTATCTCATGTAAAAGAAATGACATCAAATAACTGCCCAAGAAATATCAAAAAGTTAGGCAAGGTGACACAAAACCTAGCCTCATGGTACTACCCTGTGGCTTTCTTTGTGAGGGGAAAAAAATGATTAATTACCCTCCACCCATCCCTGATTTTATACAACGTCTAATTAAATTCACATCAGGTGTGGAACAACTGAACCAATTAGAACTGGCTGTTCTAAATCACTCAAACAATAGCCGTACATTGAAACTGTTAATGTGGGCCCAATGGAAGCTAGCCAAGATTGGCACTTTTGAAAATAAACATCTGGGTACACATTAACACAAACATTCAAACACAATTTAATCAGTACACCAGAAGTAAACTGAAATCCAATAAGTCTATTTAAGTAAGAATGAGGACCCATCTGCTGCCCCAGACTGAAAACATAGAAACGTGAACTGCACCCTGACTCAATCTTTTTCTGAACTCTGAACATTTTGCATGGGTTTACTAGTGCTACCAATGCTAAATCTTAAGCTCTACCCCCCCCCCCCCCCCATCTCATTTGCTTTCTAATAATAGAACATCCCCCATTTCCCTCTTGAAACTGCTACGGCATGTAAACTTTAAGATTAGGTATTGACTGCTATGAACAGTTGTGACCCTGAACATTTAGCATCAGCATTCATTGCCTAACCGTATGCACTTATGTAAGTTTCTTTGGATAAGAGAATCTGATATATGCCATAATTTAATGCAAATGTAATGACTACATTTTTACAAACTTGTTGTACATAGCCTCAATTGTACACAGGAGCCTATTTCAATAATACATTCCATGAATCAGTTCTGCTAATATGCCGTGCTGAACCACGGCAGCCACTAGATTTGAACCCCTCTTGTTAGGCTATTTCCTTCCCTGTAACACTACATTTCCTGTCTGGCAGCATGCTATTGTGTGTCTATTCCATTACCGATTATTCATAGCAGAAAACAACCTTAGGTCCACCTTCCTTCCTTGACAAGCAAACACCCTCCAGTATAGCGACAATGCTTGTGAAGACACTGCTGCTCACTTCTTAAACTTTAAGTTGACCTTAGCCAGGCACTCTGAAAATCCAATTAATAAAGTTTTCCCTTGGCCAGAATCTGCTGGCAGACAGAAGCAAACAGTATATGGTGTGAAAAAGTGTTGTGCAGACATACCTAAGTCTTGGTGTGATGACACCACATATAAAGGCAATAAAGACAAAGTGAAGAGTGAAGGAAGGTGTTTTTCTCTCTTTTGCACCTGCTCTTTCAGATGGACAGGCAGCCTGCTTTATTTGGCTTCAAAGCCCTCAACACACAACACAGATATAAAACACGACAGGGAGGTGTGATTTGGTCCTGAGGCAAAGTCTTGAAGTGGTTATTTTGACTGCACAGGCCAAAATGGCTTATTCCACTTATACCACACCTACCTGAAACAGAAATAACTCAAATAAATGTAAACAAAATTGCTGTAGAGCTATGTTGTCAGTAAGGTTTTACTTCGGTCGATATTTCAGTCGTAGATACAATGTTCAACTGAAATAGAATTTTGGCTTGTGTATTCACTTGAAGCAGTTTTTACATTCAGTTTTGCTGGAATTATTATATCACCATGCATTGTACTGGAAAATAAAATAATGCTAATGCTAAATAATGCTAACACCTCTAAAACTAGTAAAGGTAGTTAAGGTAAACCGACCTCTTAAGTAATAGCAAATACTTGAAAAAAATTAATATGTGTCCCCTGCATGTGCACCACTCAATAGCCTACTAACATTAATTAGGTTTGATATTGTGTTCTGCCTCAAAGTCCTGTTTTGCTCCACAAATGAGGTGAGAAACTTGTTTCTCATATTATAAATGATAGAGATTATGTTTTTTTTTCCTCATGGAAAATTCACCACCCGCTGCTTAATGACTTGCAGCTTCAGCGTCTCTCAGTGTTGACATGGTAACCAAGAGGGTTAAAGCACAGTCACCGATATTTCCAAATGAGCACTGTGAAGGATTGAGTATACCCAGCCCACAATGCCTGTCTAAATATAACAGCACATAAGCGTGGTATCGAGCACAGGGCTTTGAGAAGCAATACATCTTACTGGGAAATAATTAAGCTGCAATTGTGGTGTTTCATGTATAATGAGGGCCACCGGTTTGTCTCCGCTTGTTTTGTCGCATGTATTTGTGTCCTCCGTCAACAAGAGGTCGATAGCCTTTTTGTCAAGTCAAGTGTCAAACACTTATCCCCATTGCACCACCCAATCATCTACATTGATAAAACAATTACCACAAATTAAGCAAAGAAGATGATTGACAGTGATGTTTACAGGCTACACTCACATTCTGTTTGATTATTAAGAACCATGGACATGGCCGTGGCAAGGCAGCATTTAGAAATTTTGCACAGGGGATGTTGGTTTTTGTTTGAAGCAGTGGGAAATACTAACATTAAAGAAGTTATATAATGTTCATCTTACATTATAATAGTTAGCAAAGGCATATTAAATATGATAAATTAAACAAAGGTGGGGTCAAACAAAAATGCAAGGTTCTAAACTGCATTTAGTAATTAGATTTGATCACAGTCAGTTGTCTATCTCCATTTCCACACATCTAGTATAAAGGCTGATGTAAAAAGCTCAATTCCAGTATGTAGAATGCACATAAAAGCACAAAGCCAAATTCAACAAGTCCATTTGAATAATTTATTTATGAAACACAGACACAAAGCACAAAAATGTTTAAAGTGCAAGGGGCTGATTCAGTCTAATTATAATGCATTTGTCACACACTCTTCAGTGGCACAGATAAGCTGATGAGTTCTCTTCCTACCCATTTCATACATGCATCGGCAATTCATGATTGCACGTCTAGGTGTGTGGAAACGTAAAGCTTGGCTCAGTATTGAATTAAGAACAAACCACATTGCAGTCAGCCTGAAAAAGGTCCCTACACCTTGAACAAGGTACTTAGATTACACACACTCGATACAATGGGTAGCTCTGTGGGTTTGCAATCATGTTCCTCGCTGACTGCACAACAAAAGAGATCAGCAATCAGTCCTGGCTGAAAAAACAGCAGCGGCCAGCTATGGAAACTGACCACAGTCTTATTCAAGCTCTATGGGGTGATGTCACCATCCATGGATCTCCCTCATGCCTCTCAGACACACTAGCATGGTGTGATCTTTTAGCCATCACTGCAGACATCCTTTGTTAATGCTACGATTATATTTCCCCGTAGAGGTTTACCTATCTCCAAATCCCATTGGTGTTGCTAAACTAAAATTGCACAAAATGTATTAATACAATCTTGCATAAGAATGACCACCAGCTCTCTCTGAAATACAAGCCTGGCCAGGATGAATGCAAACGACAGTGTCCTTTATACCTTTTTATTCTTGCGATGATAAAACAAATACAATTAAGGCTGTAGACCATTCATTCATCTCCGTTATGTTTGTTCTGCCACAAGTGAATATTTTAATTGATCAATAAAGTGCCTCGGTAGCTTCTCTATAAAGTGTGAAGAAAATGACAAACAAGCCGCTGCCATGGATCTCTTTTATTTACTTCATTTGCTGGATGGTTTCACTCCTACAGATATGCACAGCGGTCTACTGAACAAAGCACATCAAACGCCGCTGTTTCCTCAACAGCTCGCAACTCTTTGCAGATAATTATATACAGTTTAGGCTGTACACTCCAATCTCAAACTGTGCAAATGGGCCACACCTATGCCATATAGCAAAAATAGTCATAAATAGAAGAGAAATACTGAAAAAGCAAAAATTGTAAATGTAAATAAATAAATAACTGTTTATTATGTAAACATATTTTAAATGTTAAAAATAAAATAAAATAATCCATTAATTCTCTGTTACTTCGACATTTCCGTGATGAAAGACAAAGAAGCACGAATAGAAATCAGTACGCAAAAGAGACAGACGAAACTGAATGAATAAACGATTGAATGCTTGACAAAAAAAAAAAAAGTTGCCAAATAAATCTGACCTTCAATAACCCCGTTTTATGGATTTCCGTAATTTTATGCAAATAATTTTGAACCTGTATTGAAATGTTGGGTCAACATACAATCATATCCTGGCAGCAGAAACCCGAGTGTGTAAAAATGCTAATGATATTCAAGAGAGACGCTCTGACCAAAACATGCGCGTTCACCAAGAGACAAGGGGATCGGAACACACTTCGCCGAGTGTCAGGAGTGTGTGCACAGAGCACCCCGTCATGGCCTGACCTCCTGAAGGTCGCGGCACCTCTCCCTTCTTTTGGAGAGCGGATGCCATCTCTGTGCCTATGATAGCGGCCGCTCTCGGATGTCCTCGCTTCCCATTAGTCTTCATTATGTGCTTGCCACTTTTCCCAGGTCAGTAATAGGCCCATTAAGTTTGCTACAATAACTCACAGAGATTCAGCGAAAAAAAGGTGTAGGAGTCAGATAAAAGTAAAAGAGTGCGATGGGAGAGGGGAAGACAGCCCGGAGCCGCAAAGCAGAACCGCTCAAACAGGGCTGATTCATGGGCTTACGGGACACAATGCTACTCGGCCCAACATGACCGCAGTGTCTGTAGGGTGACTCAATCTGGGGGGCTACTCCGCCCTAGTGCCGGAAGGATACAGAGTCAACAGGGCTACTCTGCCCTAGTGCCGGAAGGATACAGAGTCAAGAGGGCTACTCCGCCCTAGTACCGGGAGGATACAGAGTCAACAGGGCTACTCTGCCCTAGTGCCAGAAGGTTACAGAGTCAACAGGGCTACTCGGCCCTAGTGCCGGAAGGATACAGAGTCAACAGGGCTACTCGGCCCTAGTACCGGAAGGATACAGAGTCAACAGGGCTACTCCGCCCTAGTGCCGGAAGGATGCAGAGTCAACAGGGCTACTCCGCCCTAGTGCCGGAAGGTTACATAGTCAACAGGGCTACTCCGCCCTAGTACCGGAAGGATACAGAGTCAACAGGGCTACTCCGCCCTAGTGCCGGAAGGATACAGAGTCAACAGGGCTACTCCGCCCTAGTGCCGGAAGGATACAGAGTCAACAGGGCTACTCCGCCCTAGTACCGGAAGGTTACAGAGTCAACAGGGCTACTCTATCTTGGTCCTAGAGGGCTGCAGCCACAGCAGGTCAACTCAACCCTGGGCAGCAGTGTCTACGGGGCTACTATATAAATATTTTAAGACACCCAGAATTGGGATATACTTAGAATTATATTCTATTAATGCACTGAACATACACTCTATGACCAAAAGTATCTGGACACCCCTTGGCCTGGGGCTGTTTTTCATGATTCAGGCAAGGCTCCTTAGTTCCAGTGAAGGCAAATCTTAACACTACAGCATACAATGAGATTCTAGACGATTCTGGATTTCCAACTTTGTGGCAACAGTTTGGGGAAGGCCCTTCCTGTTTCCGAATGACAATGCCCCCATGCACAAATAGAGGACCATACAGAAATGGTTTGTCGAGATCGGTATGGAAGAACTTGACTGGCCTGCACAGAGCCTTGACCTCATCAAACACCATTGGGATCAACTGGAAAGGCGACTGCGAGCCAGGCCTAATAGCCCCACATCAGTGCCCGACCTCACTAATGCTCTTCTGACTGAATGGAAACAAATCCACACAGCAATGTTCCAACATCTAGTGGAAAGCTTTCCCAGGAGAGTGGAGCAGCAAATGGGGACCAACTCCATATTAATGCACATAATTGTTGGATGAGTTGGTGTCCATATACTTTTGGCCATGTTGTGTAATTTTTCATTACAAGTCATTACTAAGTCAAAACACTTAGAGAAGAATGAAAAATAATAGTCTTAAAAATAATAAATAAATTAAAAAAAACTTCTGGATTTCAATAAACTGCTAATTAAAATGAGAAATCAAAAATTTCAGCGAGACAAAGCAGTGGTAGATAATTGCACACAGGACACGGTTACCTTCCCTGGCAGTTATGAGAACTGTTCATTATGGATTTAATGACAAACCCGTGCCTACGAATTCTCATTATGCCAATATGCCACTGCTGCTGAGAAACTATAAACTTCAAAATGCGGGTAATATTAGCAAATATTTAAAAGTAAGCAGCTGACAAATATTCCGATTTTTGACAGGAGAGTCTCTATCCTCTTATTTTGACGAGACTGCAGAATCAGCAGCAGTCAAATCAGCTGGCAGCCACAGCCAAAATGTACCTTCCATTGTCTCAACACTAGTCATGGGTGACAATCTTTGCGACAGCAGTGGATATGTGTGTTTGGGTGAGTTGGGGGCAATTAGTAGAACGTAGGCACTTGTTAGTATAGCACTCAGACTCAAAGAAACTTGAGGGGGAATTCATATAGCTGACAAGCAGACATTGTTCCCCAAATAACAAAAACTGACACTGATCCTCACCAGTGGAAGTGCATGCTAATTCATGTTTAATATTGTCTCCTCCACATGCAAGCCTTCTTTCTCTACATGCCATCCCCTATGCTTCAATTAAGCTTTTTACTCTTATGCTATGCTAGTGCCACCTTTGTGACAGGGTTTTAAAGTGCAATTGAGCATACCATATGCCCATAAATGGGTTGCCACGGTGAGGAGAAGAGCCAACGCAAACGCTGCATTTTGCAGACTTACCTTTTGCACAGTCAGGACCTAGGAATCCAGTGAAGCAGTGACAGTGGCCTGCCACGCACTCGCCATTCCCATTGCAGTCTGTGGAGCAACCGTCCATGGTTTCTGCACACAGGGATCACATGGTCATCGCCGGGAAAGCGTTAACTGAAATCTTCATGCATCCCGATTGAACCTTTGCATAACGGCGTGGGGTAGTCTCTGGGATGCAATGAGCCACAGTCAAAACATTGCAGTGAGGTAGTGTATATGGTTGACAGCATAAGCCTATCCCCACAGGCCCTTGCCTATTAGATGACCTACTAATAGTAGAGTATTTCCTCAGAATCTAACAGAGCTCCGTTTTGCCCTTGCCTATTAGATGACCTACTAATAGTAGAGTATTTCCTCAGAATCTAACAGAGCTCCGTTTTCATCTAGGCTTAGAAAGTACTTCGAAATTTAGAAAGTTGCATAAGGCATTCCCTTGAAACATATCACACTAGGCATGCTGCGATGAAACTTTGCCTTCTTACTCTACCATGGCCGTAGAGCATGAGAGAGAGAGAGAGAGAGAGAGAGAGAGAGAGAGAGAGAGAGAGAGAGAGAGAGAGAGAGAGAGAGAGAGAGAGAGAGAGAGAGAGAGAGAGAGAGGAGAGAGGAGAGAGAGAGAGAGAGAGAGGAGAGAGAGAGAGAGAGAGAGAGAGAGAGAGAGGAGCTCTGTGCTGCTGTGATAATACGACGCATGTGGCAGGACTCATTAGATGGCTTATTATGGCTGTATTGCCACTCTTGGGGATAGCCACCCATTCTGTGAACTTAAGTGCATAATTCCATTTTAATTCAAACTACTCTCATGCATACTTTAGCAACTGATAAATGCAATATTCAAATAGTAATCAAAATAGGAATCTCAAAAGAGGTGCCCTCTGGATCCCTGGCTGTCCTGTAATGAAACAGTCGTAAGACGCTGATGAGAGAAAAGAATAGCAAACGAAAAGAAAAAAAACCTTAAATTGTAATATAATTCAAGCAAAATGAAAGGTGAGGAAAAAAAAAACACTTTGACACATCGAGTTATTTCCTTGCCTGTGGGTACATCGGTTTTGAATACATTAGTTTTCAAACTCTCCCCTATAGCGTATGCAGTA
The DNA here is from genome assembly GCA_029718625.1 of Synaphobranchus kaupii. Taxonomy (NCBI): domain Eukaryota; kingdom Metazoa; phylum Chordata; class Actinopteri; order Anguilliformes; family Synaphobranchidae; genus Synaphobranchus; species Synaphobranchus kaupii. The sequence goes on from CM056393.1 coordinate 16,526,329, forward strand.
GAACGAGATAAAATAGACAGAGGACCTTATCAGGAGCAGATGGCAAGTACATTAGTAAATCCCATTCCTCATATGCTCGCAGAGAGGTCACCAAAGGTCAGTCAATTAAGGGTGACAGACTTTGCTCTCAGCTCCATGAAACCCCTGGCAGTTCTTTACATAAAAAAATACCCGGCTGGCGCCATCAAGATGTTTTCATTAGGCAACGCAACACTGCCCTCCCCAAACTATGAGCCATCAAGTGGCAGCGTGATAATCGTGGAAATACAGAACCGCTGCACATTTTTCATTAGGAAAGACAAAAGGAATCAGCCATGATTAATCCATTTGTCTGTTAGTCTGTTTGTTAGTCTCTCTCAGTGCGTCTCTGACACACACAAGCAATGTACACACGCACACACACACACGCGCGCGCACACGCACGCACACACACACACACACAAAATAATATGCAACTTGCATAAATATATCTGCATACAATACACATGCATATATTATGACATACA
>CM056393.1:16527334-16529834 GCA_029718625.1 Synaphobranchus kaupii
CCCAGTGTCTTTCGCATCAACAAGCTTGAGAATACAAAGCCTCGAGCTGTGAGGGTTTTCATTATAGGGCTAAAATGCTGTGGGTTTCTTACAAAGCTCCCCAACTGTCTATCAGCTGAGCTGGGAACGGGGACTGGAATGCACTGGGGGACAAGATATTTCACAAACAAACAACTGGGGGGGACAATAGAGAGATGCAGCCAATACTGCGCAACTGCACTACAAGCTGCTGGTGGTCTTAACCATCTTACATCACAGTACAAATGCCACCGTGCCGCGCGTGAGTCTGTAGGTCTGGGGCTTGTTTCCATGGAAACGCGCAGACGGGGGGGGGGGTGGGGGGTGAGACACGGCCTTTCTTTCACACCCGCTCTGCAGAGGACATCCTAATTAAGTTAGTCACGCCTCTCTCCATTGAATTTGAGCACAAAGACTTTGTATGAAGCTGCGCAAAAAAACAAAACAGGAAACAAACTTTTTTTTTTTTTTCGGAAGGAGATCAGAGGCTGTTACGGTTATGAGGTGAAAGACAGGTAACAGCGTGGGGCCCTGAGCGCACTGTCACACGGGCACTCCACCTGTCCTCCCCCAAACACACACACACACACACACACACACACACACCTTTGCTCGTTCGGGGCCCCAGAGAGGCGCCTGTTCCCAGCGTACGGGAGAGAGGTGAGCGGAGCGGCAGCAGACCCCGCCGGTGAGGCTGTCGCGGTTGACTGCGCCGGGCCCGAGCGAGGCATTGTGCGCCCGCGTGAAAGAACGGATCCGTTCTCCCCGGCTCCTCCACTCTGTGGGAAAGTGATATTTGACACTCGGACGCTCGCCGCGGTCACAATGCGAAGCCGCCGCCACCTGCGGGGGCCACGCCCAGCCGCGGAGCAGCCTTGCGGGGTGGGTGGGGCGCGTCCGGCCCCTCCTCAGGTGTACGGGTTCCGGAAAGGTGAGCCCACGCACCAGCCTCGGCATCGCCGATAATCCTCTTGTCAGAAGAGCCTCCTGGCGCTCAGCGAACAGGAAGAGGAAGTGAGCCAACTCTCTTGGGGGGGGGGGGGGGGGATGCGCTGCTACGTGCAGGTGTGCTGAAGCTGGAAGGTGACAGCGTTACGAGAACATTGTGAGAACGTTTCAAACGTTTTTGGTTCGGGAGGCTATCTGAGATCAGAATTGGGCAGGTGGAGACCGAGAGGAGGGCAAGGGTCATGGATGTCCAGGAGTCAGCACCGTATAGAATAATTTATACTTATTCTTATTGAAGCTTTATACTCTACTGTTACTCCTATATTGTTATCAGAAGATATTTTTCCCACAAAGCTGGTAATGCATGACATAGCTGAGACAAGAATCTGCGCCACAAATCATCTGGTGGGTGAATGGAGAAATAAGGCTGAGTGGAGCGCTAAGAAATAAGTGATAGGCACCAGCTGGGGGGAGCTGGAGAGAGATATGGAGAGGACTCATAAATCTCTCCCCACACACACGCACACGCGCACACACACACACACACACACACACACACACACACGCAGGCACGCTCACAGAGCCCCTTCGCCAGAGAGCTTTATTAGCACAATGTGTTTGTAATTAAGGGTCATAGCGGCGTCCCGCCGAGCTGCAGTGCCCTGTGGTGTTCATGAGCCCTGAACCACGGGGGGGGCTCGGCATCTGGAGACCTCGCTCTTGAATTCCTCCCGGACAGGAAGTGCTGGAATTCAAGGTAACCCTAGGAGTCTGGCTGCCCTGGCAACACTCCACCATTTGTAATTTTTTTAAATAAAAGCTCTCACGCCTCGCCCCCCCCTAGAGAGTGCACTGGGACTCAGCCATACTACTTTATTTGTTTATTCACTGGGGGGGTGTGAGGGGCTGGTTGCTTTGCTGCTATGGCGGTAGAACCGCTGCTGAGGTGACTCATCTCCCCTCTACCCTCCCCGCCCCCACCCCCCTTCCTCAGACTGGGCCCCACTTCCGGACTCTAGCCTCCTCCTCCTCTAGCCACACAAACTTCGCTCTCTCTCTCAATCGCGCGGCGCTCCACGGCATTATCCCGCGAGCGCAGGGCAGCAGCTGACCCAGCGAGGGCGCGGCGAAGCTTCCAGTTTCAGGGTGGCGGCGTAGCACAACGTCCGTGGAACCGGCCGTCTAGCTCCCCCGGGGTCGCGCAGGTTCGGGGTCGCGCTCCATTGTGCACTTGAGAAAAAGTACATTAACCTGATTTGCTTCAGCGCCCAGCTGTGTAAACGGGCCGTGTGTAAAGAACGTAAGCCGTGTAAGTCGCTCTGGGTAAGGGCATCTGCCAAATGCCTAAAATGTAAAAGAAATGCAAATGTGAATGTAAATGCAGCGCGCCCATACCAAAGGGCATCGTACGCGACGATCTTTCAGCGTGGCTATCAGGGGGCGGGGGGGGGGCCTGTTCGCCATTACCGCTCGGTCTGCATCCAACATTGTGCAACTCGCGCCTGCGGCGCCAATGAGCAAACAAACAAATTAA
>CM056393.1:16534834-16564834 GCA_029718625.1 Synaphobranchus kaupii
GACCTCAAATCCAAATCCGGCCCTGGTTTTCTTTCTCCAAGGTAATTAACTGAACAATTACTGCCTCTGATTGGCCAGACTGTCTTCACACCTGACTCCCAGGTAAAGGGAGGGTGAAAAACCGCCAGTTCTCGGACCTTGAGGACTGTGATTTCAATACCAGGGGCCCTAACCCCTCTCTTAACAGTCCACAGCAGAGTAACTGTCACTCACATGTGAAAATACACATAAGCACAAATAAATACTGTCAATCATACTTCCGTGAATCTTGATCACTTGTTCTAGGGGGATCAGGGAATAACATTTCCCCTTTTCTAAAAATAAAAAAAATTTGCCCCCAAATTTTTTTTTCAATTGCCCCTGGAAAGAGCAGCATATCAGAAAGTACTTGATTGACTGGTGGATTGATTGACCGACAGCTGTGCTTGTTCAGTGAGCCTCACAGTGACTGTTGGTGAGCCAGTCCTCATGTACCCAGACACCAGTAACAACAACATTACTGACAAACTTATGAACAACCAACAAGGAAGAAACAAGAGTGAGACACCTCCTGGGACCTGGGATTTCTACTGCATACCAATGGGATGCCAACTCCAACCTGGCCCTCAACATCCACAGAATGTAAAGAGATCAAGCTCAATCTCAATTCCCCTGGTTGGTTGGAAATGGTTGAGTTGCTCGGTGTGATGTTCCGTTGTGTTCCATCGCGCGGGACGGAGCACACGGAGCAACTCTTCCTGGCATTAAAATTGAAAATGAAACCAGCTAATCCATTCTGAGACAAGCAGTGCAAGTGACCTGAGGAAAACTTAAGGGACTTACAGAGGCCTGCAAATATGCATCCGACCGCAGCCCTGAGTCCGCACTGGAAGGCTGCACTGCAGAATGGTAACTATGGCGATGCGCTTGGGGGTGAGGGTAGTGGTGGAGGTTGTGATGTCGGGGGCCTACCTTCTTTCCGGCACGCGAGGGCGACCTCTTGGACGGCTTGGCCTCCTCGGGGCACGGGGACCTCGGGAGTTTGGAGACGGAGCCGTTCTCCCGCTTGCTGGGCGTGGCAGGCGAGGCGGAGGCTGGGGACTCCGCCTTTTCTTGGATGGCCATCTCCTCCGTGCAGGTGAGCCTCAGGCTCCGTAGGTACTCGTCCGCGTCCCGGTCCACCACCAGCAGCCTTGTCTCGTGCTCCAACACCTTGATTCTCTGCACCACCTGGGGAGAGAGGGAGAGTGAGTGAGTGAGTGAGTGAGTGAGTGAGTGAGTGAGTGAGAGTGAGTGAGTGAGTGAGTGAGTGAGTGAGTGAGTGAGTGAGTGAGTGAGTGAGTGAGTGAGTGAGTGAGTGAGTGAGTGAGTGAGTGAGTGAGTGAGTGAGTGAGTGAGTGAGTGAGTGAGTGAGTGAGTGAGTGAGTGAGTGAGTGAGTGAGTGAGTGAGTGAGTGAGTGAGTGAGTGAGTGAGTGAGTGAGTGAGTGAGTGAGTGAGTGAGTGAGGTAAAACCAATGCAGATCTTAGCTGAAGAATGGGACTTGGGCCAGGTCCTGGAGACCTTCACGGATTGCTTGTATTTGCTGTCACTCAACACTTCATTGGCTAATTAAAGCAGTTTATTACACAGTTAGCCCACCTCACCTTTTTACTTAGGTCTGAATTAGTTGCTCACAGTGAAGACAATAACCAGAAGACCCCTGTGACTGTCCCAGTCCAAGGTTGCAGCCCCATGGGTTAGGGGGGTCATTCAAGAAGGTCAACTCGAAGTGCCGAAACGGAAGCCATTTTTAAGGTCATGACAGCTCGGAGGTTACCATGGAGCAAAGCAACTGGACACTATCGCCCTAGGCCGCCCTCCAGCTGCAATTAAAAGCTTGCAAACGACTCTGCTGGGAGTCTAGAACCTTCCAGCATCTGTGGCGGATGTTCCGTACCCCGGAGGGCAGTGAACTGGTGGATGACCTAAAGCTGTCGGAGGTTCATGAAGTTTGGGAGCACTAAAACGTGGCTGGAAGGTGGAGCAGCGTAAACATTCCTGTGGTCCACAGGGGCAGCGTTTTTCTTGATTTGCAGCTCTATCTGAGCGCACGTTAGCAGTGGGCTTTCTTGACCTGAGTTCATGAGGGTCTCTAATCAGATGGCAAGCACTTGCTTGCCAGGCCATTTGCATTTTTGAAGCCCCATGACTGTCTTTAACATCTCAGCCCAGTGAAGACATCGGTTGGATATACTATGTGTTTGTCCCCTTTGAATTAGCTCTTTCTTGGGTTAGCTTGCTATCTCCATGTCATCTAAAGAGGCTCTTCATAGAGTACGGGAGGCGTGTAACGTGGATCTCTTCAGTACATATCAAACACCAGTACAAGCACATGGAACATGCTACTGGTGTCTGCAGCCTGATCAAGAATGCTGCAGAACTCCTGTGCAATCTTAAATAAGCATCTGTCTCCCTCTCTTCTCTTGTGAAATTCTGTTCACTTGTGAGAACATCAGAGTGAGACAGCATCCTAATAGTTGAAAGGAATGGTGAACATCTCAGTAAGAGACCCAGATTTCCTCAATATAATTAACTAATTGGTTTTGATAGGCCAAAAGTTTTTTTTTAGTGCCAATACTCAGTTTGACTGTTTAATGTGTTTCTAGGAATAAAAAAGGAAAAACTTTTTCTTTTTGATTGATTGACTAATCGTTCTGAACCGGTCCAAATTCTTGATCGTCGATCGAACCCTGGTTGTTCACGGACCATTCTGGTGAATTTCTGCGACATACTCTTGTCGTCTTATCTCACACTAAGAGCTGCTCCAGATTGTACACCTCTACAAGAATCTCTACTGTGGAGATTCGTCTAGATCCCTTGCGTGTAGACCAAACTTTCTACATCCACAGAATGTAAACATGTGCTCCGAGACTCAATCCTCTTATGGCCTTTATCTTGACACCACGCTAGACAGTGAGCGTGGATGACAAATAAATCATCTACATTTTACATCGACTGTAAAACGGCACAATAGAGGTATGTGTCGATGGTTTTAGTTTTATACAATTTTTCACGTCCAATTGTAATTTATTAAGTTATCTGGGTGGTTCAACAAAGCAAAAATGAAATAATATTGACCAAAAATTTAAGAACTACTCGGAGCAAGCAGAAACCATTAGATTTAGGTTGAATTTTTCTGTTAAAAGAATAAAATTAATGAAGGATTGATTTGTACAGCACTTTAGCACAGCTACACAAAGTGCTTAATGTATAATGAAATGGGGTTACCTGCCTCTTCCCTCACCTGTGTGTGTGTGTGTGTGTGTGTGTGTCACATCCCCTGTATATACTTGACTGCTGCCAGAGTGCCTGAACAAATTTCATCACATGATGAAGTGAAGTGTGTCAGGGAGACGAGGATTGTTTGGCCACTTAAGAAGGGAAGAGTGATAAGGTGGCTCTGATAACTTAATTGTAAATTTCACGGGAAAGTCGGGGAGAGCCTGACTCTTGGTGTTAGACATTCTACGCTCTTAAACAACATCGACAAATAGTAAGCCCCTCGGTTTAACAAGGGGGTAGCATCTGTATCCTGTCTATTTGACCACACTGCCGCTATCAACATGCAGTAATGCACCAACCATGGCCCTCTGATCATCAAACGCCCGGAGCACTGTGCACTGCGGTACAAAGGGTGCATTTCTCTTTTGTATATAAGAAAGGGGGGCTCTCTAATCATGAAATATAAAGCGGGGTAAAATTTATCATCTGACAATGAAATATCTATAGAAAGAACTAGCAATCACAACAGTCACATATGCAGTCAAAAACAATGGGCTTTATTTTGTTGAACATTGAAACAGCATTATTCAATGAATTTAAGCCCATTCTTTTTTTCAATGTGAAAGCAGTTCACCTATTTACATTAATGAGAACAATATTTTAACTCTTTTTACTTATGGTGAAAATATAAGATAAACCAACATGAAACTCTGTTTTTTTTTTTGCTTGTCTTACATTCAGCAGAGGAGGAATGCTCTTCTTGAAGGTAAACAATTCACTATGAGCCTAAATACACACACGGGTGAGGGAAGAGGCAGGTAACCCCATTTCATTATACAGTAAGCACTGTGAGTAGCCTAGCTGTGCTAAAGTGCTGTGCAAATCAACCCTTCATTAATTGTAGCCTATTCATTTAACAACAAACGTCAACCCAAATCTAATAGTTACTGCTTGCTCTGAGTAGGCCTAGTTATTACATTATTGGTCAATATGATTACATTATTGCTTTTTACCCACCAGATAATGTAATAAATGACCAATAATGTAATATTACTACTGCGATTTATTGCATTACTGAACTTGATCTTAGAGCAACATTTTATTACATTATCGGTCAGTTATTACATTATTATTTTCTGCATTTCAATAACTTGACAAAGGTAGGCTTCGAGACGAACGTTCCATCGTTGTTAAAAAGTAACAATTTACATCTATGCAACAACCGACACGTCATGCGGAATAAGCGCAACACGGCGGGCTCGGTGGGTTTTATGTTACTCACTTGGTGGTGCGTTTCTTTTTCCACGTTCTCGCCGTTCACTTCCACGACTCTGTCCCCCGCGCGCAGTCCGGAGGCTTCAGCTGGAGATTCAGGCTCCACTTTGCGAATATACTGCCCGCTCTTTCCCTTCTCGCCGTGCAAATGAAACCCATACCCATTTTCTCCTTTTACCATGGAACAAAGCCGCGGTTTCAATTCGCTTTCCATTTTTTTCTCTCCTTGTAAATGTTAATTGTTTAATCCCTTTGAATGTTATCCAAAACACATATGTCACAAGCAATGCTTGTCATCCCCGAAAGTCATATCATTTCCAAAATGACAGCCTAAACTTTTAAAAATGCAATTTTCCAGTTTAACCTCTACAGTTTAGAATGTAAAACACATTCAATATATACCTTTAAATATTGTAGGCTATAGCCTACATCCCAGCTCAAAACATGTAGCTTGCTTCACTTGTAATCCAATCCTCATGTGGGAAACGAAATCATCTGTACACAGGCACAATAGGTAAGCTTGATCTGAAAACAACTGTCCCTCCAGAAATTGGTCAAGAAAGTTTGTGAGCCGACAACTTACTCAGTCTCTTTCTAGTAATATTGTAGAACAACAGACAAGCGGTTCCCCTACCGCGCTCTGCCGAAGGAGAGAGCAACAGGCTCTACCTTCTCACCCGTCCTCCATCCATAACAACCGGTTTGGGAATTAGGATTCAATTACAGTACAAGTAGGTTTCGAGCAAACAACGCAGACCCCTTGCGCTCGCGGCGGCGCAACAGCACCGCCCCTGGAAAATATAATGGACTGGAACCATCTCAAGATTTCAAGTTTAAGCGCGGCTTCTCGCCTGTGACTCTGCTGATCGGTCAAAGAAGAGCATTTAATCAGCGCGACTGTTCGGATCAAGGTGTTGATCCTGTGGGTGTCGGAATGTGCCAAAAATGTCGTTTTGTCGGGGATGTCGCCCCTATAGCGTCATGCAGTTGCCTCTGACAACAGCTTGGAACACCTAAAGGTGCGCGCTCCAGGTATGCTGGAGGTGACAGCAGGTGGCTGACGCGCCGGCGAGAACACCTTCGCAAACTAGTTCGGCGCTGTACGGGAGGTTTGAGAGCGTATAATGTGCCAAAGCCGTTGTTATATTGCCTAGCCTAATTCGCATGCACTTCTGAACTTATTTGATTACTAATGAACTTATTCTTCATCACGAAAAACTATGTATATGCTCCGGGGGTTTCTGCGTGTTTAACATTAGAACCTGTTGTCAGTGGACCACCGTTCAACGATAGGTGATGTCAAAGTGACCACGATGCAAACATGATTTAATAAGATAGTGAAGCAATCACAGTTTCACCTGGGACTTTCTCTTGGGTAATTTTAATTTCAAGGAAGATTATTGTTATTTGTACAGATTGTAGGCTACGTGTTTGTAAAGGTCTCTAGTACTATGTAGGCTGCATATATACACCTTATGTCATATTCTGTCAGTGATTAGAGTGATTAGAGTAATTACCTCACATTTTTAAAAACAAACATGTTATTTACGTCAGAATTATCCTGTGGTCAGAATTACCTTGAACTGTAATTTCTCATGTAAAATAAGACAGCATTTTTCCATGCAAAGGGGTTATCTTGCAGACCGCAGAAAGTCATACATAATAGCACTGGAATCTACAATTGCCTTCTTGAGCACCACACTTTTTTGTTTTAAGACAATTAATTTAGCAAAGAAGGGTCAGTTTGTTAACAATATACTCCATTGCACTCACTGAATAAAAATCTATATAGGCCTATGGATAATCTTTAAAAACAGGCAAATACCTGTAGTTCTTACTTTACTGTGCTGCCCCCAAGTGGATAGTAGTTGTATATACATTTATACCATGCTGTAAATAATTAAGGAGCCTGGATTTCTGCAGTTACGCGGTATATTTTAAACTGTGTGTTCTTTCATGTTGTCGTCAAGGCGTCGTTCCAGCTAAGCTAGCTAGAATTTTCACCACGGACAACCTGGAATTATTCATATACAGTGCAGTAAACCTTGTTTCTGCAGTGCCCTGTAAGCAAGGACCGCAGACTTTTATCGGCACCCAGACCAGCCCATTGGCATGTTATAAACTGGAACAGGTGCATGGTTTAGCTTGGTGTAACCTATTTTTATACAGTCAATGGATGTAACCCTGCTTTGATTTCCAGCTCGTGTACATGGATTTGTGGGATTTAGTGGAACTGAACATTGCTGAGAAACATCAGAGCCAGTGAATACAATGTGTTGTTTGTTAGGTTAGAATTACACTTATTGATTATAAATGGGCCTCTGTGTATTCTTGGTGATGAAATAATCTAATTCAAGTTCTAATTTGAGTTTTTCTAAATAATTTTTTGAATAAAAAAAAAAAACTGTTCAGGAAATAGAATAATGCAAGACTACATTAGGAGTTTGAGGCTAAATCAGGGCACTATCACAGGTGATAGGCATCAGAAAAAGACGTGAACTACATTATATTTAACATATGAACTTACTCTATGTGGGCACCAGGGGGCGGCAGAGCAATCTCCCTGGCCTGCCGACGCTGGGAGATCCTCTCTCAAGCCTGTGAAATAGAGCGAACTGCTCAGATCAGGCCTTCTTTTTAAATTTTTCTATGATAAACCTTTGTGTTGGTGGTGTGTGGGACCCAGCATGCTCTATGTGCATGCCCGCACCCCCCAACCCCCCCACCCACACATGCCAAACTTGAGCCGGTGCTGAGTAGGAGGGTGCAGATGAGAATGCAGGACTGGGATTTTCTGTTGATTTTTTATTGATGTAATTCCTTTGGCAACCAGAGGAGTGTGCCACATACTTTGTCTGCCTCTGCCTGTAGTATTCTGATCATAATATGTTTTAATGCTAAGGAGTGGCCCAAGAGCCTCTGGTAAAAGACACACATTGGTAAAAGGTTTAGGAAAGGTCCAGAACCTCATGCAGGTTGACATCTTTTTCTGATGTGGCAGTATGGTGCCGTGCCACGGGGTGATGTATAAAGGGAGAGTTTCACTCTGGTTTAAAAAAAATATTATTTAAATTTTAGTGTAGGCCTATATTTTTGAATGGCCCAAACAGTTGTTGTGAAGAAAGATATTTACTGAAGTTTCTGATGACCTCCTGGCTTGACAATGGCTTCTATAGAGGACATTCAGGGCTTGTGACCTAAAGCATGAAAATGTCTTTAAGGCAATTCAAAGAAGCAATTTGTACTGTTATGCTTCCAGATGTGGTTATTAAAGACCCAACAGCACATTTTGAAGGAGTAGGTAGGGGTGTTAACCCAATGTCCTGGCCAAATTCCCACAAAAAAACCAGTCTTTACATCAGGCCCCCAAATCACCCCTTAAAGCTCTTAAATATTTCTTCATTTGTCATTTATTTTTTATTGTCATTCATAAAGTCAAAGTCCTGCATTATATACTCTGGTTATGATTATCTACACCGGTCACCTCTACACCTGAATTAAAAAAAATTAAATAAATGAATAAAAATTTGGTCCAAAAGTGCTAAATTAGCTACATCCACAAAAGGCAAATTGAGACCCTGGGCCATCTGTTAGACCATAAAGACAAAGGTGTGGCTTCTCCACATCCTCTGCTGAAACCACAGTCTTCACTTCTCCTTCGCCTGCCACTTCCCTCATTTAATTTCTATGACCTTCTCTGATTATTTCACGCCATATTTGTTGCTTGTTGGGGATGCTGCTGTATCACCATTAAATTCAAGCCTCTCCATACCTGAGAGTCTAACCTGGAACAGACTAGCGTGTAATGCACGATTCAGGCCTCTCCATACCTGAGAGTCTAACCTGGAACAGACTAGCGTGTAATGCACGATTCAAGCCTCTCCATACCTGAGAGTCTAACCTGGAACAGACTAGCGTGTAATGCACGATTCGAGCCTCTCCATACCTGAGAGTCTAACCTGGAACAGACTAGCGTGTAATGCACGATTCAGGCCTCTCCATACCTGAGAGTCTAACCTGGAAGAGACTATCGTGTAATGCACGATTCAGGCCTCTCCATACCTGAGAATCTAACCTGGAACAGACTAGCGTGTAATCCACGATTCAGGCCTCTCCATACCTGAGAGTCTAACCTGGAACAGACTAGCGTGTAACGCACGATTCAAGCCTCTCCATACAGGTCTAACCTGGAACAGACTAGCGTGTAATGCACGATTCGAGCCTCTCCATACCTGAGAGTCTAACCTGGAACAGACTAGCGTGTAATGCACGATTCGAGCCTCTCCATACCTGAAACGCAGTGGAACCTGGAGCAGATGGGCAGCTATGCACGATTATTTGAAAGCGACGGTCTGAGTACCCTTTGACTCCTCTGTGAAGTGCAAAGTATTATAGACTGAGCAGAGAAAATTTCTTTCTAATGGTTCCCAGTAATGTAGAAAGAATCCAAGAACACCAATAACACTCTCAGATGTCTGTTGACACGTTTCATTGTCTCAGTGAATAGTTTCAAGTGATTTTCCCTGAATTTACATAAGGTTCATATTGCTTTTTACATGTTGCTTCCTTTAAATGGTTAAATAAAGGTTAGATAAAATAAAATAAAAACTCAAATAAAATAAAGTAAGGCACTGAACAGTTGTCAGAGGCATGTCTGGGATAACAGCAATCGGGAGTGCTTCCCACCATCTGAAATAATACACATTAAAAGCAGTCTGTTACTTTTTTTTTTAAAGCCAACACCTAATTCCTTCTATCTATTATACAGGTGAGGTCATTTAAATAACTCTGATTAAGTGGTCTTAAAAGATACACCTGTCCTTGAGTCAAAATAATGATCATTTTCACCTGAAAAACTGAATGCAGGTAATTATAGGTATAGTGCTGTATGCAGTGAAGCTACTGCACCTTATTTATGATTAAATAGCTCTCCACAGCTGGGTGCTATTTTAACTGTCACACACAGTGTGAGGGAGGGGAAGGGGTCGGAGAACCAGACGCGACCATAAGGGGGATCTAAAAGCTACCCACAAACGTGGAATAACCACAAGTCAGAGGGAGGAAATGGGATACACTAACAGAACAGGAAAAATAAACAAAGGGGAAATAACGTATAAGCCAACAGAAAGTGAAAGAAAATGTCCAGTTCAATAAAATACAAATGAGCTAAAACAAGGTGGAAAAGGAGAAAAAGGTAACAAAGGTTACAGCCTCAAAGAAGACTGAAAGAAAACTGAGGACAGAACTTAATTTAGGAAAGAAAGTCCTAAAGAACTAATCCTAAACTCTAAATCTAAGGAAGTTCCTGCGTATCTTTAAAGACAGAAAAGATGTGCAGTCTTCCAAGTCCTATACCAAAATTACCGGCCAGAGCGTAAACAAAGCTTACACAAACGCACGGAACAAAGAAGGCGCTGACCTTAAGTAGCCAGCAAGCACCTGAAACCAATCACCATAATTTGTTACAGAAGGTGGAAAAAAACAACAGGAGTGCCCTCTCGTGGCCCCGATTGGCAACACCCGCAGAAAAGAAACAGCAGGCTGCAAAACCATGACATACAGGCTGCTAATGCTCAATGGCTACATTCAACCTGATGACTCTCTGAGATTTTAGAATCAGCAGGTTCAAGTCAATCTATGAAAAATATAGCTTCACAACACCAGGTTTGGGATGCAACTGAATAAGGCCAGACACACATCACAAAATGGTAGGCTACGTTGTTATTGTTATCTAAAATACCTATGTTAATACTGTACTTATATTGCTATAAATTTTTCTACCACCACTAGTTAAAGTGAGATGAAATCGCCAGTCTTTTCTCTTATCCACTCGTGTTTTCTTTCTTTTTCTTTCTTTATTTTTTTAAACCTCAACAGATGGACACCGCAATACTCTTTAGGCTACACAATTCCTTTAATCTCTCTCCTGCACTGCCGTTAACAGTTCTGCTTCATTCCAGCCCAGGAGTCAAATGGGAGTTTTATTTCATTTTTTGGCGATCATACATCATTCCTGAAATTTGTAGGGGGACACTGAGAGATTAGAGTGAGATAAACGCAAAACAGCTGCTCACCAGTGACCATGGAGGAGGACGTTCAGCGTGTGCTGAAACGAAACGGAACTCTATCAGAACGCAGCCTTCACAAATTCTCGCCGCTGCTGCCGTCAGCGGCCCTGAAAACTATCGGCTCGGGCCTCGCGCTCTTGTCCGGTGGAATCATTCCACGTGAGCGCTGTCTCAATGATCGTGGAACAACGACACTGTTTGGCTTGCGCAGTTTGCACGTGCGAGCAGCCAACCGAAGAACTAAAGCAAGCAGTCTGGATTTTGTGTGTGTGGAAATCGTCCAGTGCTTTGCGAGAGATGCACAAGCCATTTTTTTCTGCCACGTTTTGGAATCTCAGGCTTTGCTTTGGCGCTGCTCTACCATCTGCTCTGTAGCTTGTGGCCTCGTGCACTCCTCTGATGCCTTATCGTCAGTGTTTTCCACACTAAAGGTGACAAGGCACTAGAAGGGAGAGAAGAGTGGAGAGCTAGTGCCATTTGAGGTGGAGAGGTGTCCCTCACTGCTGGCCTTTACTAGTGGCCTGTACTTTATACTGTTTTTACAGAATTTTGATCTTCGTCTTGTCCTCTCATTTTGGAATGCCCAGTTGCATTTGTAGGGGCTTGTCACCATTGCAACTTCTCTCTTCTCATTGGTTGAGCACAGACACGTGGCTGCTGTCCTCTGAAGTGCATGCCCCGCCAACTGAGCTGTGTGGGAGATTGCATTGCAGGAGTGACCTTCCCTCACAGTCAGTCAGGCCCCAGTCAACCTGAGGAGTCACTGTTGTGCGTTGAGGCAGGGAGGCAGCCATTTTAAACCATCTCTCCCTGGGCCGAAAGTGCACTGTTTTGGGGGGGGGGGGGGGGGGGGGACCTGTGTCCCTCAGAGCCAAACACACAAAGGCTGTACCCCTTCACTCAGAGGGAGGGTGTAGAGGTTTGGGTGCTAGTCACGTGAGAGGGTTGGTTGTGTTTTTTTTTTTAATGTATCGCACCACGAGCTGTGCTCAAAATACGCGTTTATCAGGGCTGGAGCAGATATGGAGCCTATTAACACGCGGTAACGAAGTAGTGGGCAAAGTGCAGCTGTGTGACTTACATGGCGTGAAGCAGCTCGATGATGACTTTAGAACATACCCGCCACCCCGCTTCCCAGAAAAAGGACCCCAGTCCAATCAGCGAGGCCGTTTATCCAATCCGGGCCCTGCCGAAAGCCGTTCCTTGCCGAGGGATTTTCCGCAGAACGAATTAATCATCGAGCCGTAATATGCTACAGCTGCCTGGCTGAGATGAAGAGGTGAACCGGGGTGAATAAGCAAAGACTCAACATGCCAACACGCTCTTAAATCCCAACCGCTGTCTGCAAAGATACAAAGCAGTAAAAAAAGAAAACGACGATATTTATCTCTTTTTATTTTGTTTGTGATCCGCACTGTAATGCGATACCGGGAGAGGAGGAGGTTATGCCGTGAGTAGCACATCAACTCTTTTCCGGAGGTCTCCATTAAGCCCTCTTATAACAGTCATTACTTTGCCGTATCAGAAGTCATGCCATTTTTATCTCCCAGACTGGAAGTACCTCTCTCTCTATGTTGCGGGCACCGGGCCCCCTTATCTGTAATGCATCCACAATAGAACAAATCCAATAAATATTATATTTAGTGCTATGATATCAACCCCATTTCCAGCAGAGTTTCATCACAATTTACTGTTAACACAAGGGAACTTTCTCATTAGCCATTCCCCATCAAAGATTACCCCCCACCACTATGTTATGAAAATTTGCATGGAACTCATTACAGATTTCAATTTTGTCTGACTGCAGACCCCTTTTTCTCAGTGAGGTGGGGAGCTGATTTATTTTTCCTCTCGTTCCAGGAACCCCCAAGAATATCGCACACCCGTGGCGAGATAAATTGTGGCGCAAGATGAATTAAGCTGTGCTCTCATTTATGTGGATGCCCATTCGCAGCAGGCTCTGTGTATGTGGATAAAGCGAAAACTCATTTGTGGTTTCCTTTCAATCAACAGTGAATGAAGGCCTTGAGAACACATTGCGTGGATTCCTTCGCCAATCAATGACTGTAATCACTGATGTTGACACAAAACCAGCAGGCAGTGCGGCCCTCCGGGACTGGAGTTAAACCAGCAGACACTGCGGCCCTCCAGGACTGGAGTTAAACCAGCAGACACCGTGGCCCTCCAGCACTGGAGTTAAACCAGCAGACACTGCGACCCTCCAGGACTGGAGTTAAACCAGCGGACACTGCGGCCCTCCAGGACTGGATTTAAACCAGCAGACACTGCGGCCCTCCAGGACTGGAGTTAAACCAGCAGACACTGCGGCCCTCCAGGACTGGAGTTAAACCAGCAGACACTGCGGCCCTCCAGGACTGGATTTAAACCAGCAGACACTGCGGCCCTCCAGGACTGGAGTTAAACCAGCAGACACTGTGGCCCTCCAGGACTGGAGTTAAACCAGCAGACAGTGCAGAATTAAAAGGAAAGCAAGCAGCTGTTGGTTTTGTAAGGGTGCTCTGTGACCCAGCTTCCACAAAACATTTCAACGACTTTGAGAAACATACTGCTTATATTCCCATTTTGTTGTGTTGAGAATATTCTCCAAATCATCTTTGAGGCTTTTTTTTCTATAATATTTTTAAGGATATGTTTATATTAAGAAAACCATTCCATTTGCTGACATTCTTAAAAATATGTTTATCCTGAAAAAATGATGATGTGTTTATTATTAAAAAGGGGACTTTTGACCTGTGTGTAATTTCCACTTTGTTGTTCTTCATTTTTACAGAGTGGGTGGCTTTGAAATGTTACACAACGTGTCCCCCGAAATTGAGGGAAAGTAAACAGAAACCCCAGAGGGCTTTCCAAAGACGATGCTAAACTGGTAACTTCAGTAAAATTTCCCCCCCGGCTGGTGAATTCACAAGAGGCTGCAGTTAAGTAGGTGAGCTAATGAAGTGAAAGAATGTCTTTTGGGGGCAATGCGAAGAAAAGCAATCTCGTGTGAACAGGGACTTTCGGACTCGCAGGAAAGGGGAACATCACGATTTAAACGGAACAAGGACAGAGGGTCCGCACTGTTCCCAGAATCCTTTTCTCCTGAGAGGAACAAGATGAACAAGGTCTCAGAATGCCACAGAGCCCATAGAACCGCCACAGTGGGTTCAGTGTTCCCAGCATCCAAGTTCCGTCTCATGACCTTTGAACCTGAAGCATTAATTAAATTTTGTGAAGGTGCATGATCAAGGAGGACGTTACATTACATTAATTACATTACAGGCATTTAGCAGACACTCTTATCCAGAGCAACTTATACAGTGTTTTAAAAAAAAAAGAATACCTTTTAAAAAAAAATCAATTTCTACAGCTGGATATTTTACTGAAGCAATGCAGGTTAGGTACCTTGCTCAAGGGTACAACGGCAGTGTCCTACCTGGGAATCAAACCTGCAACTTTTGGGTTACCCGCCCAGTGCTCTATCCATTGTACTACACTGCCACCCCAGTGACCATAGAGCTCCACAGTCCCGCCAACTTTGGTGATGAACGTCTGGTGCCAGTTTTCGGAAAAAATACAATGGACTGAAAATGTTTTTTTTTTTCTATATTCAGGCAGCTACATGTTCAAAACACCAAAGGGAGGGTTTGTCACATGTTAAAATAATTTATAAAATTGGTAATTAGAAATTATGTCCATCAAATAAACAACAAACAAACACGTTTTCAAAAAAACTACTAAAACGACTACAACATCCGGGCTACTCACTTGTTCACCACCACCAAAGACGCCTACCCTCTTTGCCACCACTGCTGAGGCGAAAGCCATAAAGCTGACACTTTAGACATGGACAGACTGATAGTGATTCTCACCCTTGGTGATACTCTTAGTTTCATTTCCATAATAAGACAAAGTGATAGCCATTTTCCTACTTCCATAATAAGTTACAAGAGCAGACCGAGTGATAGCCATTTTTGCTAGCAGAGCAGCCGGTGTAGCTACTTCGTTAGCTAGCAAAAGCGGGAGCCGGCGATGTACGACCGGGGATTCTGGGTAGTGTAGTTATGTAGTTAACTCCGTTAATTATACGATACGTTTTATTTAAACGCGGTGGTGAGTATATAATGGACTTTGTATCACATGTATGTCAAAGTTTGGTCCATATAATGCCATAATATCATCATAAGGGTGACTGAAAGATCCCGAAGTGGGGCAGGTAATGGCTTCCGTTAGTTTTCCGGGACCAGCCAGGGATAGGAGGGGGCGGGACTACGGAGCTCTATGTTCTTTCAGTGGCCACGCCTCTTCATGAATATTCACCAATCAGACCCTCCTGCACGAGGAAGCAGGGGAATGATGGGCTGTTGGAGCTTCGGCTGTGCTACTCTGGAGGACTTACTCTCATAACGGGGGAAAGAAAAGCAGGATACTGGCATGGGTTCTGCACTCTGAATCACAACCGCTTCAGCGTATTATACCTCTTTATTCACACACTTTTATCAGGAGCAAAGTCGTTCTACTTTAATATCGGCTGATATTCATCATCTATTTATCTACCCACCAAATCTCTTCTTTTTTTTTTAAAGGAGAACGGGACAGCCCACCACCCCCCCCCCCCTTTCGTATTGTTGCTTTATTCAGAGAGGGTAGCAGATAGAGAAGGGTCCACAGCTGAGAAAGCGCCATGGTGGTTATGAAACCTCTGCCCGTGTGGGAAGAGCCGCATAAGGCAGAGAATCGGCTGCCCGACAGAGTGCCGCACATCTCACCCCAACTCTTTTAAAAAATTATTATTTTTTTGCATGGGTTGCTCGTTGGTTGGGGTTGCCGTGGAGAGAGGATGTTTACAGTGCGGCCTTGCATCGCCCAGATAGATAGCGGCTGAGGTAAGCCTCCCACCTCCCCTTCTCTGTGTGCGCTTGGAGGCTGTGCAATGCGCTGGGTAAATGCATGCATTATCACACGTCCGTTGGCCTTCGATTCCTCTGTTGAGATGGGCCGCAGTGCATTATCCCGGAACGCCAGACTTCAGAGTTCGGCAAAATGAAAGGGCAGTTTTATCCCCTCTGTCCTCGTCTCCTTATTCTGTCACCCACGCTCCCTGGCAGGGCAAGAGGTGTCTTTTTTATAATTTTTTTAAAGGAGAGCGGACAGTGTCCACCACCGTCTTTATGTATTTTTTTCACTTTGTTCAGACGGGGAAAGCAGAGAGGGTGACAGATAAAGATGAGGTCACAGTACATAGAGTGCCATGGCAGGGAGTCGACCCCCTCATATGTGCGTTGAGAGTCTGCGGCCTTACGGACCGGGCCACGCGGTTTCCCCCGGTTACGTAATTTAAGGTGAGGAAGCTCTTACCCTCCTCTGCCCTCTCTCTTGTTCTCTCTATATCTGGTTTTTGTTACTTCTGCATTTTACTGCCTTATTATCTGTTGTTGAAATGCTATCTGTTTCTAGCTTCCCTGCTGTCTGTTATCACAGAGAGGGAAAATGCAATATAATGTGTGTGTGTGTGTAGGGGGGGGGGGGGGGGGGGGATGGGGGCAGTGGGTGGAGTGTACCTTCCAAATAGGTGCTGAGCTGTTGAGTTCAGAGACATGAGTTGAACTTTTGCTACAGGATGTGACATCATCCCTTGAGGAGCAACAAGACTGTGATTGGTCCCCTTAGCTCAAGGCCCATCGGTCCCGCATCGTATGCGTTGTGCGGAGCGTCCGGTAAACAGGACGCGGGCGGCGTGGGAAGTGAGTACCTGCTGACTGGGCTCTCTGGGTTTTGATGTGTGATGCGTACACAGTCGCCGTGCGGGCGGGTGTGCGCCACACGGATGTCGTGGCCGTGTCATACGTGCTAGTGTGGGGGTAAGCATGTGGGCCGTCCGGTTGCTGCTTGTGGCGGCACTATGCCTCAGTGACTGTGTGTGTGTATGTACTGTATGTGTGTGTGTGTGTATGTGTGTCTCTGTATATGTGTGTGTGTGTATGTGTGTCTCTGTATATGTGTGTGTGTGTGTTTGTGCTTTAAAAAGTACTTTCTGAAGAACAGAGAGAAGGAAATCTGTGACCTGTATCACAGACAGGGGTTTATTTCCCAACTCAGGTTGCGAGTGTGTATGATGATGTTGAGGATGTCTGGGTGGGGTGAGGGAAAAGAGCTTGTAGCAGTTAGCTCATCTTTACAGCTCATCGGTAATGAAACTGGAAAAAGAACAGACTGACTACTGTTCATTTGAGATGTGATTCTTTACATGGAGACGTCGCTGTGGCTGGCTTCCCTGCAAGCAAAAGCCAGAATCCAGACATCTAGTGGTGTGGAAATCAAGTTTGAGAGACATTTTGGCATGACCGAACTAGTTTAACCCCAATATACAGTGCCCTCCACTATTATTGGCACCCCTGGTAAAGATGAGTAAAAAGGGTTATAAAAAAATAATCGTTTGGTGAATTAGCTTAATCTCACACTGAAGAAATGAGAAAAATCCAACCTTTAATTGAAGTAAATCTATTATCAGAAAAAAAAATCCCTCATCAAGAAATAATTATTTTTAACAAAACCACGTGTGCCACAATTATCGGCACCCCTGCATTTATATATAGAATAAAGTAATAATTTTTAATATTTGGTCGCATATCCTTTGCATGCCATGACTTCCTGATGTCTGTGACGCAACAACATCAAAAGACTCTTGATATCTTATTTTCTGGTACTCTTACAAGCGATAATATAACGTGAGATTGAGATTAAGCTAATTCACCAAACAGTGAATTTTTTATAACCCTTTTTACTCATCTTTACCAGGGGTGGCAATAATAGTGGAGGGCACTGTAGCTTAGCTTTTACTTGGGTATTACCTGGCTATGTCCTAGACGGTTGGAAACTTTTCAACCAAGTGTAGCCGGGTTTTCACGTGACACCTAAACGCCGTTTCAGCGACTTTTCTGTCGAACTACATTCCACAGCCCGAGAAACAGTTGTTTTTGTTACAATTACTTTTTGCGCCCTTATATTATAAGTATTATTGTTGTATTGGCCATTTTGTTATTATTTTCTTGAACCATTGAACTATTAGGAATTAACTATTTAAATTTTGGCAACATGCATGTATAGTATTTAATGCTAATAAAGCAATTCAATTGAAGATGAGAAAGCACAAGGGTTTATTTGATTGCTTTGATTGAACATAATTCCATTTCACGCCGTTTACACACAATCTATTGCGAGTGCACACCACCCACCTTTTTTCTTACTATCAAAAAAAACCTAATCATTAACTATCCACTCCAGAACAAGTGGGAATCAAGTGTGGTCAGAGATCAAGGTCATTTTTGCTTGCTTTCTCTTTCTTTTTCTCCACCCCCCCCTCCCCCTGTCTCTCTCTCTCTCTCTCTCTCTCTCAAAGGGGCGTTGGGAGGAGTAGTCCAAAGCCTTAAGCTGTGTAGGCTATAATCTATAAAACATAGATGTGGTGGGTGGTGTTTTATCAAACATATAAATCAGTGAAATATCATATGAAGCATTTGAGGATATTGCTTTCAAAGACATTTTATCTTAAAGAGTAAGTACACCCACTGTCTCAGCCTGTCTCCGCCTACTACACGATTTAGAAAAATACTTCTTGGGGTGAGCGAGGGAGAGGGGTGGGGGCGGAGGAGCTGTGTCCATCGTCATTTGCATAAATTAACTTACATTGTACAAATGATTTCGTATAACTCGGATAAAACTGTCAAACTAGACATTGCACATCCAATATGAATCAAGATTCAGCAACCTATTTCTCACCTCAAATATTTTCAGAAACATATTTTAGTGCACTATTTAGGTGGAATAAGATAATTTAACAGAACGCCACGTTGTTCCGGTTTAAAAACGTGGAGCCGAAACGAAAGTAACGTAGTGGGTCTAATCAATCAGGTGCTGGCTGTTTCCGTTGTGGGCTACAACAATTATCCATATGACGTAGAGGTACCTCCAAAGAGGTACTCTGACATCACGATTGGGGTGGGGGCAGTGTGAGGAGCAGAAAGGAAATTTCAACCATTCGGTTCAGCACAAAGATGCTTTTCTACCAGTTTCTTATGATATACAATATTTTTTCAGAATTGTTGAACTAACGGAATTCATGAATAAGTTTCATCATAAGGTAGGCATACAAACACGTTTACAGTGATCTAGGGTGTACTTACCCTTTAAAGATGTTTACCTAATTTACTCATTACTCTTTTTGCATTGTTTCTTTCTTTTTCATTATCAGTACCCCTCCAATGTCAAAAAGGCTTGAGTGTAGCTGGTTCTGTGTGCATTCCTTGTTCCTATATGTGTATGTGTGTGTGTGTGTGTGTGTGTGTGTGTGTGTGTGTGTGTGTGTGTGTGTGTGTGTGTGTGTGTGTGTGTGTGTGTGTGTGTGTGTGTGTGTGTGTGTGTGTGTGTGTGTGTGTGTGTGTGTGTGTGTGTGTGTGTGTGTGTGCAGTGTTTCCCACAGCCCTTTATAGTCAAGGCTCATGCAGCCTCTTAACTTGCTCCACCGCCACCTAACACACTGTCACTGATTGGGCAGAGATTTAACTCACCTGGTGTTTCAGGTTTAAATCAGTCCTGATTAGACTTCCCCTCTAATCCCAGCAGTACTACTTTGAGTATCCCTGGATTAGCACCTAGACTAGCAGCTATCCTGCATGTGTGCGTGTGTGTGCATGCATGTGTTTGTGCGCGTGCGTGCGTGTGTGTGTGTGTGTGTGCATGTTGTAAGGGGGCAATAACTGAGAGGATGTATACATTAGATCCTGAGTGAGGGTGTGTACTGCGCGAAAGAGGAGGAGCTTGCTAAGAATGGACGTGCCATAAATTAGTAACATGGGTCCAGTCATAAAGGCAGTCAATAGACCTGTTGGCCATTTAAGGAATTCGCTCTGATGAGCTCGGAAGGGCAGGGGTATCTGGCTACGGTGTGCTCGGAGAGTGGGGGACCAGGAGAGAGAGAGGATCTGCAGAGAAACTGCAAAAGTCCAGAAAATCTGACATAGGGAATCAATAGGAATAGAGAAACAAAGTTGTAGCAAGAGACGGAGAGAGGCGTGACTGTGCTTGTACCAGGTGGCATACAAGGATCGAGTGAAAAAGAAAAAGAAAGAGAGAAACTACTTTTAAAGGTGTATTGAGAGAAAGAGGAGGCTCTGCGTGAAGACTGAAAAAGACGCCTCCTGTGGCTGGATCGCCATGGTTACCCTGGACTTGGAGAAATTGACTGGGCCAGTGGGCGTGGTGCGGATGCTGGCGGTGCTGCTGTCCGGTATCTGTTTTGGCCTGGCGGTGTCGGCGGTCCACAGCGGCGACCCCTACTGGGTCTGGTGTGTGTTCACCTCGGGCTTCTGCTGTTTCACCACTCTGCTCATCCTGGTTCTGGAGCTGACAGAGCTCAGCGATAAGATGCCCGACTCTTCGTGGGAGAAGTTCACCACCGCCTTCGCCATGCTGGCCACCCTGATGGAGCTGGCCACCTCTGTCATCTACCCCACCTTCTTCGCCCAAGCCGGCCTCCCGCAGCCTATCGCCGCCACCGTCTTGTCTTGCCTGTGCTTGCTGGCATATAATAATAATAATAATAATGCATGGCATTTATATAGCGCCTTTCTAGATACTCAAAGCGCTTTACAATGATGAGGGGGAAACTCACCTCTACCACCACCAATGCAGCGGAGGTGGGCCTCACCCTCATGGAATCCGATGACAAGAATGACTTCCTGACCGTGCCGGGCCTGCTGAAGATCCTGGAGGCCTTCGTGGCCTGTATCATCTTCATCTCCCTGGACTCCGCCCACTACTTGCGTTACGACGGGCTGAAGTGGTGCCTGGCGGTCTACACCTTCTGCTTCATTTTCTCCCTCCTCATCATCGTCTTCACCATCTGCTGCGAGCTCCCCTTCAGCAATGTGCTGACCGGGTACAACGTCCTGGCCGTCCTGATGTACATGACCGCCGCGGTCGTCTGGCCGCTCTACGCCTTCCAGAATAACCCTCGGCCCAAACCCTGCGACCCATTCGACCCCAAGGACCCCTGCTCCTGGGACAGGCTGGTGGTGGTGTCCTTCATGACCTGCGCCAACCTCGTCTTCTACATCGTGGACACGGTCTACTCCGTGCGCGAGACGTAGACATGGATGCTGTATGTCTTTGATTCTTTTTGAGAATCTTTTCCAAATTATTTTTTCTATATTACCTATGTGGCCACACTGCAAAAACCAAAAAATAAGTCAATCTTAACAAGCATTTTAGTCTTATATTTAGATGTAAAATCCTATTTCTATTACATTTTTGCTAAATAAGACAAAAAGATTGCCAATGAGGTGAGAGTTTTACTAATTTCAAGATTGCCAATGGGGTAAGATAATTTCACTTACCAAGCAAAAAGTAACTTAAAACAAGCTAATATGTTCTACTTGAGAGAATAAAAATAAGATTTTAAGCTTCATTACGAGACTACAACACACATATTTTTTGCAGTGCATCCTGCTTTGCTGAAGATTATTAACATTGGTTATATAATGAAACTGCAGCACAGTTGATTTGTCATCGATATGAATCCATGTTCATATTCAATACTTCAGCCTGTCCATATCTCCTGTGTCAGTACTAATAAATGACAGATAATTAAAACCAAAAGTCCTGTACTGTATTCTTCAGGTGGGTTTTAACTTTTTTTTAAAGCTTCGTTACTTGTTTTCAATTTGACTCAATACAGCTGTCTGTGAGTTAGCGTTTACCTCGAGCCTAACAACCTGATAAGCAGACAGACAGACAGGTAGGCAGGCGGGTAAACTGATGGCATTTTAGTTTTTCTTTTCTTTCACTTTTAAATCCATGAGATGTCGATTGGTCAATCGAAAATTCAGCACTTCGAAATTTCTTGATTTAAATTAAAAAAGGAATAAAATGGGTGAGATCTTATTTTAGCGTTATTTTATTATATTTCTCTGTGACTTGCTAACTTAAGAAGATGTTTTTTTTGGGGGAGGGTTCCAATATCTCGGAGATGTGAGCGTGTAGCTCAGAGAATGAGCAGCAGGTGCAGGCGAGTGTCACAAAGGCAATGCTCCATCGATCAAGAGACCTCCGTCAGTGGCAGGGAGTACCTCCTTTAAGTGGTCTATGATTGACAGCAGGCCTAGCTCCACCCACTCCCGAATCAGACAAGGCCAGAGAAGCTTGTGATGTCATTAATCATTAATCATTAAACGAGACTGTAACAGCTCTGGGCCTCCACGCACGAAGCTTTCTCATTTCTTTCGCTTTTCATTTTAATGGTGTTGAAAATTAAACGAGCCTTTTGCCATAAATACTTAATGCAATGTATTGGATGCTTGTTTATAACATTGTTGAGGCTTTTTGTCCTAACAATAACAATTACACAAGTAAATACATAAAAATATACATATATTTTTTGCCTTTACCCCTAAATGTTTTTGTGTAAAAACCTATTCCAAAATATTACAGCTCAAATATATTTTGGTTAAGTTAGAAGGAAAGAAAGTGCATCTCTTATGTCTCTTATCTCTGTACAACGTCTTTGTGACAGTTCTCTGTAAAAAAGCGCCATACAAAATAAATTAAAATTGAATCTCAATTTCATTCTCTCCTAAAACCCACCAGCAAAAACTATTTCCTGACCCCATGACTGACTGTGGATTGTGGTACGAGCATAGCTATACACCATGAATTGTAGATTGTTCTATTAATTGTGGTGGACCATAAAATAATTGCAAAAAGTCTCGATATTGAACACTATCTTTTTCATTGTAAAGTGAGGTAATAAGCATGCAGACGGTGGGATATCATTCAAGTGTCACGAAGCAAAGTGCACGGTCTGACACTACACAAAATTACTCTGTGGGGTTAAAACACGTTGAACACGTCGAAATAAGTCTTCACAAACATTTGTCATAAATGTACTACAGTGGGAATAATGATTAGAATCAACCAGAGAAAATTGGTTGAAAAAAATGGGGAACGAAATTCTGATTCGATTTGCTGTGATCGATTTCTTAATATGCTGTCGGTATTTACAAACTTTTATTACTGTGTGTGTGTGTGTGTGTGTGTGTGTGTGTGTGTGTGTGTGTGTGTGTGTGTGTGTGTGTGTGTGTGTGTGTGTGTGTGTGTGTGTGTGTGTGTGTGTGTGTGTGTGTGTGTGTGTGTGTGTGTGTGTGTGTGTGTGTGTGTGTGTGTGTGTGTGTGTGCGGGCAGTGTTTCATGCAGCTCTTTATAGTCAAGGCTCATGCAGCCTCTTAACTTTGCTCCACCGTCAACTAACACACGTTTGTACTGCTGTTTAATTGATTTGTTCGATTTGATCGATTAATGTCATTGATTGGGCAGAGATTTATTTAACTCACCGGGTGTTTCAGGTTTAAATCAGTCCTGATTAGAGGGGAAGACTGAAAACCAGCAGTACTACTGGCCTGGAGGGCCAGATTTCAGTATCCTTGGATTAGCACCTATGACCAGCAGCAATCCTGAGTCTGCGTCTGTGTGTGTGTGTGTGTGTGTGTGTGTGTGTGTCTGTGTGTGTGTGTGTGTGTGTGTGTGTGTGTGCATGTGTAATGATAGGGTGGGGAGAGGGCAGGATGTGTGTTGTTTGAGGCCTGAGTAAGGGTGGGGGGTGAGCGAAAGGGGAGGAGCTTGCTAAGAATGGACGTGCCATAAATGAGTAACATGTCATAAAGGCAGTCGATAAGGAGTGACGAGCTGGGTGGACGCCCTGCCAGCATGTTCGCCTGCACCTGCACCTGGAACAGCCGCACCTGTTGGCCATTTAAGGAAGGCGCTCTGATAAGCTCGGAGGGGCGGGGTATCTGGCCGGAAATTCCAAATTCCTCTCTTCTCCTCAGTACGAGCCCAGGCTCTGCTGAGGTAAGGTGTGCTCGGGACCAGGAGAGACTGGATCTTCAGGAAAACGAAGAAAGTCCAGAAAATCGGACAAAGGGAAGCAATAGGATATAGAGAAACAAAGTTCTAGAGAGAGGCGGAGAGAGACCGTTGAATAGAGAGGTGTGACTGTACTTGTACCTAGTGAGATACAAGGATCAATAGAAAGAGAGAAACCTTTGAATATTGAATTGTGAATATTGTGTATTGAGAGAAAGAGGAAGCGCTGTGTGCAGACTGTAAAAGACACCCCCCGTGAGTCTGTGGGACCGAAGCCGGATCGCCATGGTTACCCTGGACGTGCACACGCTGACCGTACCGGTGGGTGTGGTGCGGATGCTGGAGGTGCTGCTGTCCTGCATCTCTTTTAGTGTGGCGGCGTCGGCGGGCCACTACAGCAACTCCAGCGACTCCAGCGACTCCTACTGGGCCTGGTGCATGTTCACCTGGTGCTTTTGCTGTTTCACCACTCTGCTCATCCTGGTTCTGGAGCTGACCCAGCTCAGCGCCAAGGTGCCCATCTCCTGGGACGACTTCACCACCGCCTTTGCCATGCTGGCAACCCTCATGGTGCTGGCCGCCTCCGTCATCTACCCCACCTTCTTCGCCCACATCGACCTCCCGCGGCCCATCGCCGCCACCGCCATGTCCTGCCTGTGCTTCGTGGCGTACGCGGTGGAGGTGGGCCTCACCCGCGCGCGGCCCGGCGAAATCAGCGGCTTCCTGTCCACCGTGCCGGGCCTGCTGAAGGTCCTGGAGGCCTTCGTGGCCTGTATCATCTTCATCTCGCTGGATCCCGACCGCACCTGGCGTTACGACGGGCTGAAGTGGTGCGTGGCGGTCTACTCCCTCTGCTTCATCTTCGCCCTCCTCATCATCCTCTTCACCATCTGCCGCCTGCTCTCCCTCTTCCCCTTCCCCTTCGACAAGGTGCTGACCGGGTACAACATCCTGGCCGTCCTGATGTACATGACCGCCGTGGTCGTCTGGCCGCTCTACGCCTTCCAGGACTACCCCCGGCCCAATGAATGCAACCACTGCACCTGGGACGGGCTGGCGGTGGTGTCCTTCATGACCTGCGTCAACCTCGTCGTCTACATCGTGGACACGGTCTACTCCGTGCGCCTGGTGTTCTTCGTCGCTCCCGCTTAGCGTCCCCGAACCCGTGACCCTAACTCTGCCCCGCTTCCTGTCTGCTTGCCTGCTATTGGCTGACGGTCGACGCGGGACTGGACAGCGCGGCTGCATGAAGGTTTTGCTTCAGGTCTGATGAAGGCCATCCATTATGCGCGCTAAGCTGTTGAAAAGACTTGTAACTTTTTTGTAAAGAGCACACAGGGTTCTGTGTAACTCGAGAATATTTGTAGACATGGATGCTGTGTATCTTTGATTATTTTTGAGCATCTTTTGGGAATGATTTTGTTCATATTACCTATGCCCGTTGCCCAGGGTATGGGTGGGATCAGTCGGCATGCGTTCATCAGGCAACCCCGCTAAGCATGGACAAGCCTATGGCCTGCAAGCAGCTGCATAGGGTGGTCTTCCTTCGATTCCGCTCTGTGTGAGATTGGCGATGGTGTGTAGGGAGAAACAAGTGGTTGATCCACGTGTTTCTTAGGAAAGCCATGAGTTTGCACTGAGGTAAGATACCCGTGTGTCCAGTGCAGTGGGGTTGTTTCATGAACGCGGTTTGGGGAGACAATTGGACATTACAAATTGGGGTGGGAATTGGATATAGACATCCCCGTGTTGCCGCCATGTTGCATTGCTGATTAACATTGATTAATATAATGAAACTGCAACTGTTGATTTGTCATCTATATAAATCCATGTTCATATTCAATTTGGAGTATTTGTTGCTTGTTCCCGCTTCCCCCTTGATTACTGAATACTTGTTCAGCCTGTCCATATCTCCTGTGTCAGTGCTTACAAACTACACATAATTAAAACCAGGAGTCCTGTACTATATTCTTGATGTCGGCTTTAAGATTTATTTTATTTTTTCATTCTTACTTGCTTTTCATTTGACTCGATACAACTGTCTATGACTTAGGGTTTATATCTACCCCGAGGACCTGAGAAACGGGCAGGCAGCAGACGTACAGACAGGAAGGCAGGCAGGTATACTGACAGCATTTTGTGTTTGGAGAAGACTCTTTTCTTTTACTTTTAAATCGATGAGGCGATGAAAGCAGTGTGTCTTGTGATATTAATTTAGAAAGATGTGGCCAGGAACTGACCGTGTGTATTTGTATTTATCCAGGATATGAAAGAATAACAAAGAGACAGACAAAGAGAGAAAGAAACCAGCTTTGTAGAGACACTGAACTTTGTAGCCACCATACTGAATTTCTTTTCCTTTTTTTAACTTTATCTTATCTCTTGTTTACTTGGGAGATAAAGCGGCTCGAAATGAGAATGATGTAGGTGTGATGAAGCAGAGCCTCTTCCTCCTCCTCCTCCTTCTCCTGCCGTGTCTGGTGAGGCGCGGCTGTGAGACAGATGTGTTTGGAATGTGATGGTATGTAAGAGCAGGGGCCTGGCCTGAACTCCTGTGCACGTACATGTGTTTACACAGAGAGAGAGAGGGAGAAAGAAGGAGAGAGAGAGAGAAATAAAGAAAGACAGAGAGACGGAGTGGCTGTGGATAGGTCAATCGAAAGTTCTGCTCTTACCAATTGTAAAAGCATTTCTAAGTTTACATAAAAAGGGAATAAAATGGATGGGATATGTTATTTTAGTATCATTATATTTTTATGACTTTTAAGATGCGTTTTTTTTTTTTTGGGGGGGGTGGGGAGCTGTTCCAGTATCTCTCAGAGATGTGAGCGTGTAGCTCGGAGAATGGGGAGCAGGTGCAGGCTAGTGTCACAAAGGCAATACATCACCTATCTTGAGACCTCTGTCAGTGGCAGGAAGTACCTCCCCTAAGTGAACTCTGATTGACAGCTGGCCTAGCTCCGGAATCAGGCAAGGCCGGAGAAGCTTCTAGTGATGTCATTAATCATTAATCGAGACTGCAACTGCTCTGGGCTCCACGCACTAAGCTTTTCTCATTTTATTTCATGTTTGTCATTTTAATGGTGTTGGAAATTAAATTAGCCTTTTGCTATAAATACTTTGGATGCTTGTTTCTAACATTGTTCATGCTTTTGGCCAAACAAATAAACAAGTAATTACATTAAAATATATACAGGTATGTATTTTTTTCCATTTCCCCCTAAAAAAAAATTGTTTTAGAAAAGCTATTACTTTCTTGGTTTATAATTTCTAATTTCCAAAATATATTTGAGCTGGAAAATTACACCAAAATTTTCCAGCTAAAATATATTTTGGAAATTAGAAAGCAAGAAAGTGCATCTCTATTTAATTCTCTCTTGAACCCCACCGGCATAAACTCTTTCCTGAGTGATCCCTCTCTCAAGTCAAGTCAATTTTATTTATAAAGCACATTTAAAAAGACTACTGTCAACCAAAGCGCTGTACAATTAATAAATACATGGATAGCAATGGATAAAACTTTTAAAACAACAACAAAACGACAAGGCAATAATGCACAGAATACACAACAACTATGACAGATCTCAAGTGGGAAAAGATGGGATTTGAGTTGAGATTTAAAAGTGTTTATGGACGGTGCAGATCTAATGAGAAGAGGCAAACTGCTCTCATTTCTTTTGTTCTGGCTTTCCCCCTCAAACACACTGGCTCAGCTGACAGACTTGACAGAACTTCCAAAATGGTGCTGCCATTTTTAGTGCAATTCCCTTGCCAGATTGAAATTCGCTGCGGTGCTCCCATCTAGATCTAAGCAGCGTTATTGTGGCACTATGTTGCTCCACAGAGGGAGGTAGAATATGTTATTCTCTTAGCTCAAGTTTGTGAAGCAGGTCCCTCAGTCAGACAGGAAGCAGGTCCCTCTGTCAGACAGGAAGCAGGTCCCTCTGTCAGACAGGAAGCAGGCATTGGAAGTTTTGTTTAATTTGAGAAGTGAATTCAAATGCACAGACGCACAGACATACATGCACGCGCACACACGCGCACGCACACGCACGCACACACACACCCAAGCATATCTGTACATGTACACACACAGAAAGAGGTTCTGGCCCCAAAGCCTATTTAAAAGTCAATGGGGCAGCAAAGTGAATGAAGGTCACGCACACTTACAGGCAATTAGCCCATCAAGGCCAAGCTGGCTGTCATTTAACCCGACGCAACAGCCTCTCATCGTAGTTAATCTCACCTCAGGTTCACGTATTTTCTTCAGTTTGTAATCAAACATACGGGCCAAAAGGCACACTTTTCTCAGGGCAGGGGCCACGTTCAAATGGCTGTGATTACAGTTTTTTACGATTGCTTTGACTCATTTTGCACAGCAGAATTTCAATGTACAAAACTCAAAATGCAAAGTGCCAAACTGACTTTCAAAATTCATACTCTACATCCTATGCTGGCATACAAAGTGTAAAACTGTTAACGCAAAGTGCTAAACTGACTTGCAGAATTCTTACCTTAAGACACTACATCCTATGATGACATACAAAGTGTAAAACTGTTAACGCAAAGTGCTAAACTGACTTGCAGAATTTTTACCTTAGGACACTACATCCTATGCTGACATACAAAGTGCAAAACTGTTAATACAAAGTGCCAAACTCTAAATCATATGCTCCATTCTCAGAATACAGCCACCTAATATTACAACAATGTTCAAATGTTTATTACTACAAATGCAGATCACTAAATCAATTCAACAGGTGTTTGTAGGAATGTCTCAGTACTTCCAACAACCTTGCCCAGGTGAGTAGCATTGCAACACAATTGATAATATCTTCACCACTACATAAAAGGCTGCTTAGAAACCTGAATGGCAGTTTCTGACAACATGGAGCAGGTCAGTGAGGTTGAGGTTGGTAACAAAGGACAGGGACAGGGACAGGGACAGGGACAGGGACAGGGTCGTGGTCGTGGTCGTAGTTATGGTCATGGTCGTGGACCATGTACAGTAATTGCATTACTGTATGATTTTTCTTTAATGATTAAACTTCATATAATCTAATCTAATATTTTGTTTGTCTTTCATAAAAACACAAGCGCAAAACTGCAGTCTATCACAGGGGATGATTGCTGTACATAATTTCAAGTATTTATGAGGAAATGACCATTGCATAGTCTTTTTTGGTATTGCATAATGTATTTTGTGTTTGACCACATTATTGGATAATGGCCATTGTATTTGAAAATGCACCAATAATTAAACTTCAACGATGAACATATCCACTGTTCTGACATTATGATAAACTTTAGCATGAAATACAATCTAATTTGGTTCAGTTGTTTCTATTGTGCATGCTATATATGATTTTGAGCCCAAGATTATAGTATAGCATTTTGCGTTATGACCAAAGAACACTTTCAAACTCTTTTTTTATCAGAAGGATTTTGTGTTTGGCAGCATTATTTCATGATGACTGTTGTATATTGAAAATGCAGCAATGATTTAACTTCATTGTTTGAAATATCTAATGTTCTGGTGCTGTGATAAACTTTTGCATATAATATTCTCTGATTTGACACTGGTATTTTTATTTTGCATGCTATATTACATTTTGAACCCAAAATGAGCAGTATAATAGCATTCTGTCTTAAGAGTTTTGCACATTGAAACTCTGTTGTACAAAATGAGTCAAAGCAATCGTAAAAAACTGTAACATGTCGTATCCCACCCCGTTGACCCTGCTGGAAATATTCAAATATTCAAATATTCAACTGCTGTTCTTATTATTCCTGTGGCCATGCTTGTTTTCTTTTTTTGTTCGTTTTTTTTTTGTTGACAACTGAACTCTTGGAATATTTTCCGTGAATAGCTTGACAGGATAATGTACGCATTGTGCTCCACAGGGACAAATATATATTTAAAGCGGGTTGGTACACGACGTTTTTTTTGTACGGGTTTGTTTTGACGAGTTTTCTGCCGAAGTCCATGAATTCTCAGGAGACAAAGGGAATAATTTCCACACAGAGCCTTTAATGAAGTGAGGCTGTTATGTTGGGGAAGGACAGTGTGGTTTCAGCATGGGGGAGGGGGGAGCCTATGTTGCTTATTATAATGGAGGTTGTGGAGCTCATGTTGGGCGGCTTATTCTGTTCATGCACTGCTCTAGTGGTCTGGTATCAAATCCAGACCATGGCTGTGTCCGATTCAGAGGGTTTTAAGTATACCACATTTAGGGGAAGTTTTGCCTACTTAACGACTTTCTCATCCTGTCTACTCAAGAGGCCTACTTAATAGCATGGAAGGGTGCTGATTCGGACACAGTCCAGGCTAGTATCTCTAGCATCGCCCAGGGAAGGGGGGGGGGGGGGTTTCATTTGGCCAGGATGACATCATCTCATGGTGCAACAGTGACCCCTGCAGATCAATCGAGCGCTCACAAGTCTGTCTGTTGAGATGAATGTAAAATGGCTTCCTCTGACTCATGCCTGCGCAAGCC
>CM056393.1:16569834-16632334 GCA_029718625.1 Synaphobranchus kaupii
GTTCTATAATTTCTAACCGGCTACCTTCAAATTAAAGCTGACAGTCTGCACTTCAACCTCATTGTCATTGTATAGAGTACAGAACCAAAATAACAAAAAATGTGTCACTATCCAGTGAATTATGGTGCTCACTGTAAAAGGACTGATAAGGTTGTCTTGTTACTCTGTATATTCATTATCTTACTGGCAGGATGACTAATGTATTTGTTTCTCTGGGCATGTTTAAATGGAGCACCTTGTGCCCAGGGTCTCCAAAATGGCACAGGAATCTGTAAACCTCTCATCTCTACAAATACGTCTCTGCAAGTCTGGACAGATTTGTGCCTGCTGCCAGCCAGTCCCAGGTAAGAGCGAGCAGACGTGAGTGAGGAAGAGGAGAGGAAGGACACAGGGCCCATTGATCACTGTGACAGCTGCTGAGGAGAAATGAGTTTAGATTTCATTTGATAGATCGGATTATACGCTGGGTAGCATATTCTAGAAGGGTCCGTAGGAGCACTGCCTCTTTGTCCCTTTTGTTTGTATCAGCATGGATGCAGATGGCCGACGTAGAGGACTGGGGGGACCGTACATGACCTGACGGATCAGTCAATCAACCTTAATCAACTGGTCAATGGGACCTGCTGTTTTGTTCGTGACCTACCAGTGTCCCTAATTTCTCTGTCTCTCTCTCTTTGTCCATCATTTGATGAACTGAAAGTAAATTTGTAACCTGAATGTCATTGTCTCTGCTCAAGGTCTATGGTGTCCTTCATTTTATCAAAACAATTCCACAGTGTCTGTTCTCCTGTGTGTCTGTGACTTTTGCACAATGAACCGTTTAGTCGGCTCTCTGGGTTATGCAGTCTCCCATTTGACCACCAGGGGGTAATAGAGAGCCAGTTTCAGTTTGCAGTGTGGTTCGGGAGGAGACGACAGATGCTTACATTTTGGACCATTTTTGGCTGCTTTGACCTGGCTTCTGCATGACTTTATACCCGAAAGAGCGTGGGGAGGGCGAGGGTTTGAATTAAGATAAAAGAGGGATAGAGAAGAGTGGAAACGTGTGAATGTGTGTATAACACACGTCTTGTTTCAGAGACCCATTCGAAATCATAATAGCTGTATTTTGGAGAAATTTGTTCTTCTTTTATAAAGTATACCCTTTATAAATTACACTGTATTTTGAAGCTGCTGAGTGGCATGATCTGTTAAATAACGGGTTCTTGGTTTGGTCTAAAGTCCTAGCCAGTAGCCATGCCAGTATGGACTGTGACTGGAAGAGTGGTAGCTACATAATCAGCTGCACTACGGCTTAATCTACTTGTGGGACTTCTGGTTGATTTGACACCTGCACAGAAAAAAATCCGGTGTAAATCTAACACTGATGGTGTACATTTAACACCCTAGGGTGTTAAATGTTTTTTCTGTGTGCAGTTTACCTGTGCCAAATGTGGTCTAAGTGTAGTCTGGCTCTGCTGGTGGAGGAAAAGAACTGACATCTGAAAATATGCAATTCAGATAACAAAATATGTTAATTGCTCCGTGGACTTTACATATAAATCTAATTAATATAATAAATATAATTATTTTCGTTAAGATAATATATTCAGAACATGATAAACATGGCAAAATATTATTTTAAATGAACTGAAAGATCTGCGTAAACTTGCAGCAAAATCAACTAGTAGATTTGAAATTAGATTTGATTTAATCGCTTCATCACGTGACTGCTCTGAGTCCCTTCTGTTTTATTATGAACGCTTTGCAGACCTATCGTTAAGTCATCTGTCTAGTTACTAAACTGAATAGTATACTAAATACAGCTACATACTACGAAGGCCAGCGCGCAGTGCAAATGTACTCAGCATCTCGTGCTTGGGAAGGTGGGTGCTACTGGGACATCGCGATGAGAAAAGGTGAAACCTGCAGGAAAACCCCGTGACTTACGCAGCTCAGTGATAAATACCAGCGTAGAAGCCAGCCCCCGTCACAAAACGAGAGTACGAGAATGCGCTTCATTTTCACAAGAAAACTTTACGCAGCGCTTACCGTGTCCACTGCAGAAACTTAGTTTGGAAATATAATTTGTTTGTGTGCGTAATACAACGCGTGCTTTTTAAACGTACATTTTAAAACTATAAAGAAACACAGGCAGAGACCGGAGAGGCTCTCCACAGTTTGAAATTTTCACAATTTTGAACGCTCCAGCTGCGCCTCAGAGAAAAGCGCACTCGGGATCGAGAAGGGATATCAGTGGAGTGGTAACGCTGATGGGAACGCCTCAGTAATCGAGTCGAACCAAGGCTGTTCTCATCCTGCCCAAACTCCAACCGTATCTACATCTGGCCAGTGGATTCGAGTGAGAATTTCATGTCGAGAAAGCATGGAAACACGCACGGGACCAGTGGGCATGTTGCGGAGGACTAAGGACAACATTCGGAAGGAAAAGGGTTAGTACGTATATTTTTATTCTGCATGTGCATTAAAAAAAATTAAATCGAATTAAATTGTGAAATATTTTCTCAATTAAATTTAGGATGAATTTGGTATATTATTGTCTGTTTCAGGATTCAGTTTGCAGTTGCTTGTTAATGGATTCAGATGTGTCAACGCAAGTCATAACCCGTTGTTAGAACTGATTTTCACCTGGTTTAGAGTGGTGGGGTGAAACATGTATTTTAATCCGATCCTTATTCCAATTCAATCATCAGACACAAGTCTTTTGTATAGAACGACTACTGACTAATTACGTTTTAATATTCTTAAAGAATAAACCTCGTGGAAATGTAGGCCATGATTAAATACGATTTTGTTTATATTCTGTTTAGTTTATTTCATGTTGTTATACTAAACGCACGCACCATTTAGCTGACAACAAAACGGACAGCAAACAGGTGGCATCTCACACGACCACTTTTGGTCAATTTTATTCAAGATTCAAATTTTTCATGAAGAAATCAGTTTGACTTCTGTTTAAAGATTTCATGTAACTTTGAGCTGAAGTCCCAATAATCACGTCATCACACCGCCAAACTTCGGGCACAACTCTAAGGACAACCCAGACCCCAGTTCTGCATTATTGCCAAGGAGTGTCCGTACAGGTTGCAAAATATTAACGAATTATGATGTAAGTCAATTAACATATAGGGCATAACCAACGGCTTACCTGATATTTTTATGATTTGCGGAATTTATTTAACGGTTTTAAACACGGTTATAAACGTATGGAGATTAATTTTAGGATGTCTACCTTGTCTTTCGGGTGTGCTTTTTTGTAAGCTAGTAACAGGGTACATTAAAGCACTCTTCCTACTGTATCAGGTCATGAGGTTCAAGGCTTGAATAAACGTGCGCGTGTAGACCAGTGTTGTTACCTGTACAAAAATAATTAATTTCCGAAATTGGTATTGGATACTTTACGGAAAACGAGGACATTTATATGCATAATTACAATTAATTAACAGATCCTGGACTGGTGTTGTTAGACAGATTAAGTTGAAAGAGTTGTTAATGCGCCTGCGTCTCTTGCTGCCTGCGTTTAAAAAGCGGTTCTGGTGGGTACAGCCGCTCCAAGTGCGCTCCGCTTGCACGTGCGCTTTAAGCGTGCGCATCTGGTGTAAAACGGGCAACGGGCAACACCCCAACTTACCACGCGCAACAACGCGCTTTTTAACTACTTTCAACATCAGCCTTTTCGCTTTGAAACACTACGCAATGGGCGCTTTGATGGTGACAGGTAGGCTACTCTCGTAATAAAGTTGCTTATGCCCTTACCCTATGAACCATAGCATTATAAAGTATCTAATTAGCCTATGTTGAATTTTGGGTAACATGGAAATGACTAATTTCCTGCTTTTTATCTTGTAGTCTTTGAATAAATTGATTCTTAATTTTGAAAAAATTAGGTTCATTTTAATATTAAGTCATCAAAAAGATGTTGGATGAAAGTATAGCCTATTCATTAAGAATGCATCATCAGATCTTGCTTTTCACTGCAGTTCTTCAATGAAACTATTGCAAATGTACAATTCACTAACTCATTCAGACAGTAGCATCCTGCTAAAAAGTCAAAAACTGAATTTCTAGTTTAGGTATATTTGTGTACAATGTGTATTAAATACATTATTTTCCTTGGTGTTAACTTTGATTCAGTTTTACCTCTCTTCAAATGTGTAGGTTTTTACGTGGGGTATAAAAATATAATTTTTTTGCCATTACTTTTTAAGAGTGACTCCCACAGATAATATTTTTACATACTATTAATCCTACAGTTAATACAGATTAATATTTTACTGAAGCACTTCATGTTAAAACCCAGTTTCTTAACCATAATAATAGTACACTGCTGCCCAAAAATGACCCTGAATCAATTCTTGGGGGGTCAGAGAGTTCCCACAAGCTCATTTATGTTTTGACACGCCCATTGTCCATTCCCCACTTTGTGAGAGTTCGAGACCATACGTTTCAATGCAGGAAAAATTATGTTTACACACGCAATATAGTATACAGGAGCAACGTCATCTCTGTGTTTTGAAGCATGGTTCACTGCCTTTAAACGTCACCGTACGTATTTTTGCAACACATCGTGCAGACCTTTACTGACTGGCTTTTCCAACACTCAGATTTCTCAACCCAAGGTTAAGCTGCCAGAGTACCCAACCTCTCTCAGAAACCATTATTTGGCCGTGTCAAGTTATGGCAAAACATCATTAATCATTGTATCCTCTAAGGGTGCAGTGTAGCATAATGTTTAGGGAACTGTGGGTTCGATTACCAGTGGGGGCGCTCTCGTTGTACCCCTGAGCAAGGTATGTAATCTGAATTGCGTCAGTTTCAAACTGCCTTAATGGATTTTATGTATAGAGAATGTAATATGTGTAATAGCTCTGGATAAGAGAATGAGTGCCTAAATGATTAACCGTGGGTGCCTAAATGCAATTTGCATTCTTAAATAGATATTCCAGTGATTCAGGTGAATGGTTTGACCCAAGTTGGCAATGAATCATGGTTGTCCAAAGAGTTGTGTAATCCTGTGAACTGCAAATTTATCAGGGATCCCACGACCCTTGAAATTATCCTTGACATCATGTAATACTGCGCACACATCTCATTATCCTTGAAAATTAGCCAAAATAAAAAAATTGTCTTGTGAAATCTTGAAATATGAGTGTGCCGATAATGCTATTCTAACTCACTGGACAGCTCAATGGTTTGTACATTAATACCACAAACAAAAGCCATCAGTTAGCTGGAGAGTGAACTGTATAGCCTATACCTTATAGATGCAGAATACTGTCAAAATATTGGGCTTCATAAAATTATAGTTCGACCTTGCAAGAAGAGCAGTATTGCAGCCCAAATTAACGTTGACCATTGAACAAAGATAAATTCTTAAAATTCATGAATTTATCCTTAAAGAGACATCAAGAAGGCATGGAAAATATAAATATGATTTGAGTGTTTGTTAGCCACAAGAAAAGATAAATGAATAAACGTTGGTGCTTCACCGACTCCTGGCATGCGTACCGTGTCCTGGTAAATCCATCCTTGACTGTCGCGCCTCCTGCAATTTGACAGTCTGGGTTTTTACTCAAATTCTGTTCTGAAGGATTCAGAGACACTGCCAAAAGGGCTAGACTCTTGTCACAGCCCATATAGAATAAATGGCGACAATTCGATATGTTAAAGTACTCCTGGAATGGTTGATCAAATAATTGTATGTATTTGTTTTTAATCTAAAGACGCCAACCTAAAGACGCCAGTGGAGATAAACAGAACTAGCACAATGCCGGTCTAATGTACTAATGGCAGCCCTTAACAATGGACAAAGACGTCTCCTCATGCTGGCAGTAGAGAGTAAAGCATGTGGGAAACTTTCTTTGTCTCCAGTTTCCTCCTTGTCTAACCTGCTGAGCAGTAGGGAAACGCCTGGCTTGTACCTAACAGCAAAGCGCTTTGGACTCAAAAGCTTCATCAGGTTAAAAGTGCTGACGCTGTTGTAAAGGTGTTGAGTTTCTGCCGTTTTTTTTTTTGTATAAAGATGCAACCGACCTATAACTAATGAATGACTCTGTCTATCTGGCACTGGTATTTAACCTGTCAAGATGTGGTTTAGCAGGGGTCCATGCAGTGCAGAATGAATGGGGTGAAAATTACCGACAAACAGAGGAAAAATCTGTGTTTTTCTCTCTCAAAAGGTTCAGTTACACTGACGCTACAGTGTAGAAAACTGTGCCTAGAATTCTTGGGGTGGAGCTTAATATCAGCAGTGTAGTATAATGGTTAGTGAAATGAGCAGTGAAAGTGGATTTGATTCCCAGTTGGGGTGTTGCCACTATTTTGAGGTATTTTTCTGAATTGCTTCAGTAGAATATCCAGCTGTATATGGATTGCATGTAAAAATATGATCTGTGTTAAGTTGCTTAACTTATGTACGTCTGCTAAATAGAATAGAATAGAATAGAATAACTTTTATTTCCCCGTTTGGGAACTTCAGTTGTAGCCCCAGCTACACAGACAGTGGGGCAGACCCACAACACACAAACAAACATATCAAATAAACACGTTCAATAGAATCATTACATTAATCAAGTGAATTAAAGTGGAATACAGCCATGATTAAAAATAGCCCCCGCTGTCCCGAGATGTCCAGTGTCATTAAGCAGTCCAACACACAAACTCCGCCCCCACGATTTCCTCCATACACGCAGTGTTGCGGAAATGGCTTAATGTGAAATGTAAATGCAAGGTGGGCTGTGTTCTCTGTGATGCTGCAATGGCCAATCGTGTGCGAGCATGCATGGAATCGAGGTTGGTGGATTGCCCTTTGTATACTTGGGTCCTTCCATAGGTACCTGGTGCAAAGCAGCCTTTCTCATTATAAGGTGATACCACAGAACCGTAGCGGTTGTGTCCTCCATTAAACAGGTCTACATATACTGTGGCTTGCGTCACATTGTGTCTTTTTTGCTGTTTCCATTTACAGCCTAGTCTGCTGCAAAAAAGAAGCCGACGTCCTTCGCTTCTCCCGTTCCTGTTTGCTGCTATCCTCCTCCTCCTCCTCCTCAATCCCCGCCCTTCACTTCACCAACTGAGCTCCACTCCCCTGACAACATGGAGATCTTAGACTTTGCTTGTCTCAACCATACCGCCTCCCCCGTCGTTGGCGGCTCCATGGCCAACGTCTCCATGAACACGTCCGGCTCGAGCGTGACCTTCCAGAGCAGCAGCACCGTGGTGACGGCGGTGATCTCCTTCACCGTGTTCCTCCTGGGCCTGACGGGCAACACGCTGGCCATCTACGTCATCCTGCGCTACGCCAAGATGAAGACCGTCACCAACCTGTACATCCTCAACCTGGCGGTGGCCGACGAGCTCTACATCCTGGGCCTCCCCCTCATCACCACGCAGAACGTGCTCTCCTATTGGCCGTTCGGCTCCTTCCTCTGCCGCGTGGTCATGACGGCCGACTCCATCAACCAGTTCACCAGCATCTTCTGCCTGACGGTCATGAGCATCGACCGCTACCTGGCCGTGGTCCGCCCGATCCAGAGCGTCAGCTGGCGACGGCCCCGGGTGGCCAAGATCATCAACGGCCTTGTGTGGGCGGTGTCCATCGTGGCTATGCTCCCCGTCATCATCTTCTCAAATGTTCAGGATCAGCTGAACACCTGCAACATAAGCTGGCCGGAGCCTCAGGAAATCTGGTCTACGGCCTTCATCCTCTATACAGCTACCTTAGGCTTCTTCTGCCCCCTGCTGGTCATCTGCATGTGTTACCTACTCATCGTGTACAAGGTGAAGTCGGCGCGGATGCAGGCCGGCCTCACCACGCGTCGGCGCTCGGAGCGGAGGGTGACGCGCATGGTGGTGATCATGGTGGTGGTCTTCGTCCTCTGCTGGCTGCCCTTCTTCATCATCAACATAGTCAACCTCGTCTTCATACTGCCCGAGAACAACGTGACGGCTGGCGTCTACTTCTTCGCCGTCATCCTCACCTACGTCAACAGCTGCGCCAACCCATTGCTGTATGGCTTCCTGTCTGAAAACTTCAAGCGGAGCTTCCGGAAGGCGCTGTGCGTCTCCAGGACCAATGGGCGGGAGGGTGGGAATTCCAACACGCATCAAACCAAGCTGACCAACACTATCGAACCCCTAAGCAGCCATGACTACGACGGGCGCATGCAGAACAACCAGGTACGTCACATCCACACCCCTTATTATGATACAATGGAGAGAGATGCAAAAAATTATACATTATGTTTTTCATATGTCCATAATGAGTGCTGATATGAGCACACTATTCAGCAGTGAGTATAAATGTTTAGTTTCCTTTCTCTTTATCTGAAATCCATCAGCAAGATTCAGTGTAGTGACAGGATCTCTGTGATGTGTGTGTGTGTGTGTGTGTGTGTGTGTATGTGTTACCGTAATTGTTCTTGTCAATTTCTGACTGCTTGTGGTGTATGCATATAC
This sequence comes from Synaphobranchus kaupii, assembly GCA_029718625.1. Classification (NCBI taxonomy): domain Eukaryota; kingdom Metazoa; phylum Chordata; class Actinopteri; order Anguilliformes; family Synaphobranchidae; genus Synaphobranchus; species Synaphobranchus kaupii. Next base: position 16,578,292 of record CM056393.1, read on the forward strand.
AGTATGGAAAAACAATGCACAGAGTTTGTGTTATACGCTCTCTCTGTTCAAGTCAAGCTCACGCTCAAAGGAATGCTTGGTTATCCAGTACAATAGCTGTTTTATTTGAAGATATTTCATTCATTTGTGGCTTTTGTGTTGGAAGCTGGACTTGGTTTGGGTTCAACAAAAACATTCACTGCTGTCTTTGCAGGTGCAGTGTCCATCTGAGGAACCACTGGCTATCGACCAGTCAAAGTTATGAAGCTCAAGCTTTTCAAACCAAGCAGAAATTTTAAAGACCCCCCCCCCCCCCCCCCTCCAATGTGATGACCCCCCATCACCCCTCACCCAAATGTAACATCACAAAATCACATCCAGTAAGGAACCCCGCCATCTAGACCTCAGCAAACCTCCTTATTTCTGCTTCGGTGAACTTTCTTGGCCATTCTTGTCTTTTATTTCCAGTGATTGTGTCGAAGAATGAACCTGCACATCTCACTCTGGTGTTTGAAGCCCCTGAGGTTAAAGCCATGCGCTACACCCCCGTCGTTCCTCCTCGGTGTTTGCGGAACTTTTGCGGCTTAGCGGCGGCTTAAGGGATGACTCGGCTCAGACCGCCGTCGATTCCTGGCCGATGTTCAGGGGGCCCTGATGGAGCGAGCAGCCATTTCGCAAGGCGCCACTTGTCGCTGTGAGGTCCTTGTTTTCTCACGCATACACTTTTTCTCTCCCCGGGAACCGGCTGGCAAGGACGGCCATAGAGACCTGTAGGGACAAGGCAGGTTCTTGCCCTACACAGATCGGACATTCTAACATTCTCCCAACATTGCATTGCTCCCCTAACATTTTCAATGCTCTATTATTCTTCAACTTTATAATGTTATATGTACCACCCATTGTTGTAATGTTCTCTACCTTTGGCGTACGCATTCATTTTCACCGCGAAAATGTTGGTGTAAATTCAACACTGCTGGTGTACATTTAACACCCTAGGGTGTTTATATGAGTCCACATACTCATGTAAACACCCCAGGGTGTTAAATGTACACCGCCATTTTTGCTAAATAAATTATGAAAAGCATTTATTGATACTGTTATTGCGATCACCCAGTTTAAGTGGTGGTGTTGTTGTTTTCCTTTTTATTGAATGTATTGCAAAATCACAGTTTTGTGTCTTAGCTATTTGAATATAATTGGCCCTTTGTTTTTTTTAGTTAAATTATTTTTGTCTCGTCAAGCATGTATTGTGTGGGGCGATGGAGAAGGGATACACAATTGTTTTCTTCTACTGTAGTTGTGTGGAATGTTCTTGATGTGGGGAATTTTCTGGCACAAATGTTCACATGCTTCTTTGTCATGTCTGTGGCTGCTGTGGTCTGTGTGTTTGTGGTTTGTGTGGAAGTTGTAATAAAAGAAAGCACTCTGAATTAACTTGCGCTGCAGTCCGGTAAATCCACATCCCACTTCTCCAAATTAATTTTAATATATGTGGGGTACTTGGAGTTGCCCAGTTTTCGGCCCTGGTCTTGCATATATAAATACTGTGAGCAGGAGAGCCAAGTGTTACTGTGTTTTTTTTTTACTTCTGTGGGAGGATATGTGTGTGTGTTTGTGTGTATGTATGTGTTTTGCAAATACAGTAACATGTAGTATACTGTATGATAGCGATTCAGAATTTTCAGGGACAGTGTGGATTGTAGGGACACTTATTACAAATGTCTTTGGTCGAAAGCATTGTTTTCTTTCAGTTTGAATAAAATTGTAAAGGACAAAATCACTAAGCAAAGTTTACTCTGCTTTTAATAATGTGTCTAATTTCCAGCTAATCATATGCGATGCAGAGATTGGAGGCTGGAGACATGAGTTTTCATTCCTTTTAAGTTCATCGAAGGGATTTTGATAACCAAGTTGTAAAGAATAAATTTTGCAAATTGACAGTAACATTCAGTAATGCACCGTCTCCCTTCCCAGTTAAAATTAAACATTAATGAGGAGAATGTTCCTCAACAGAGAATGTTATTCACTGATTCACAAAATTTCTCCCAAAGCCACAGAAACAAATTTCCCAGGCAGGTTGTATAAAAACGGGTAACGTCCTCTGACGGTTATCATGTACTGTATGTACTCATGAAAGGAGGACACATTTTTATTTTATTTTACTAAGTCTGTGAATTTAAGTCTGCAAATGCCATCTTTGTTGTGTGTTATTAACTTCCCCGATGAATGACCAACCACAAAAAGAAAATACTGGAATAACAGCCTGGTCCTGAAGTGTTCCCTATGACATTAAAAAAGTGAAATCCCTGAAACCAGGAAAATGTATTTGAAAAATAACTAACATCTGGGAATGTTTAGGGCACCAAAATATGTTGTTAGCTGGTTGCCTGCCTCCTTTACCTCCTTCAGTGGTACAAAGGTCAAAGGATCTTCCCCCTTGACTAGTATACACTATTCCCTCTTTTTTCACTAATCCCTGTACCCTGTTTTTTGAATAGTTGCCTATACCTTGTTTTTTTGACTGCTCCCCTGTACACTGTTTCTTCACTAGTCCCCTGTACCCTGTTTTTTGACTAGTTCCCTATACCCTGTTTTTTGACTAGTTCCCTGTACCCTGTTTTTTACTAGTCCCCTGTACGCTGTTTTTTGACTGGTTTCCTGTACCCTGTTTGTCAAAATACATATCCACTTAATCAGTCAAGGGGCACATTAAGTTTTCTGTCCCTAGGCTCTATCTAGCTCACATGGCAGGACGGGGACTGTTTTAGCCAAGACGAATGCTCAAACGAAAGCGGAATTCTTTGTGCCACGGTGGGCCAGCGTTGTGTGGCAGTGCAGCCCGGTGCCTGAATTTACGTACGTCAGTCAGTCTATCTGTCAGCAGGAGCTTGTGCGTCTGCCCCGAGATCACGCCACCACATTTCCCCCTGCCCCTCCTTCCCACCCCTATGCCCCCCCCCCCGCCCCTCCTTCCCCTATGCCTCTTTATTTACAGGCAATTGCTCCCTCTCCACGGATTCCTGCTGCCTTACGGGTGGAAACAGGCTTCTCTTCTCACACAGAGGTGCCTGCAGCCTCCCAGATCCCGCTTGTGTTTTTGCCCCCTCAATGTCAGCAGAGAGGACAAGGGCTGGCTCTCTCTCTCTCCTTCTCTCTCTCTCTCTCTCTCTCTCTCTCTCTCTTTATCTCTCTTTATCTCTCTCTCCCTCTCTCTCAAATTCAAAATATTTTATTGGCATGAAATACGCGTGTAAATATTGCCAAAGGGTACAGATAGAAATACAGAAATACCCTAGAACATGAAAGTAAAATTATATTAATCAGACCTCTAACCGTGGTAACAACAACAAGAACCACTATATCAGAATAATAATACTACTAATAATAATAATAACAACAAGAATAATAATGCAGAAATAATGTTTTTTCTTATGTTTTTGCTGGTCAATCAGTGTCCCTCAGTTTATGACAGGCAACGATGTACTTGGAGCTGCAATTGGAGCTGCTGGCCTTTCTCCTAGTAGGATTTGCAGTTTCCTCTCTTTTGTTAGGGAATAGAAGTCTCTTATAATTAGAGATCATTTGTTGAAGTAATGTGTTCTAATTTCTGAATATTTTTTCACAATGTAGGAGAATTTCTCTCTCTCTCCCTCCCTCCTCTTTCTCCCTCACTCTCCGCAGACTGCAGGTCAGTCTCCATTTACACTTTACACAGAGTGGTGAGTTTGTACAAAGAATCCACCCCCCCCCCCCACACACATGGTACTCCTGTTACCATTCTAACCCCCCCCCCCCCCCCACTCTCTCTAATTGAACCCCCCATCATTGTTTTCACAGTGTTCTCTCTCCATCTCTCTCTCTCTCACACTCACTCTCTCCATCTCTCTCTCTCTCTCTCTCTCTCTCTCTCTCTCTATGCTGCCACTTTTTATGTCTGAATCTTTCCATCTCCCACATGTCCTTCCCTGGCAAAGTCAAAAAGCTGCCATTTGCCACAGTTATGAAATTACATTTATATTCTTTGACGGCATTCTTTTTGGTGTTGTTGTTCTTATTCTTCTTCTTCATAAACAAAAGAATATTTCCAACACTCCCCGCATCCTCTGAGAAAAGGAAGCTCTGTACTACTGACCGTTTTCAATCTCTTCCCCAGACAGAGGCTGTGAGAGACTGAGAGTTTGGACAGCAAGCCACCGAAGTGGAATACGTAAAATAATTGTAGAAATTCTCCAGGATTCTCATCAGTGTTAGTTATATCTGCAGCACGCTGGGCCGTTTTTCATGTTTATCGGCTTCCTACACATAACGACGTCGTACACATTACGGCATTATAAACATCCATCAATGAGGGCGTCTGTTGTGTAAACTCAAGTGTTCATGGGACCACAAGGTGAGTGAGATCTGTGCACTGCCCGTGCGTCCCTCTAAACCACCACAATCCTGAAATTATTGTGTTTATCCGGAATCCTGACTCTATTCACAAACAATAGCTCCCTGCACTTATACGTACATGGTAAAACACACACACGTATTCACCCACAGAAGTTCAAAAACACACCCCTATATAGTGCATACATACTGTACACAAACAGGCAGATGGGCGCCTGCACAATATGCACACACATGCACATGCACACACACACGCGCCCCACTGTTGATCACACAATAAGGTAGATTGGGCCATCTGAACTCTCTGCTCCCCTAGTCGTCTATTCGCGCCATGTCGGTTTGTATGTTGTACTTGTGCTGTCTGGTTGTGGCAGTTGTCTTGAGCAGGTTATGGGGGTGAATTGTTAGACCGGTCTGGAGTTTGGGCCTCATGGCTGGATTAAATTTGTGATGAGTTGCGACGGGGGCGGCAGAGTCTGTCAAGTGAACCGTTCATTCCCTCTCCGATTACTCATGCGATGTTACTCTCACTCCCACCTAACGCAACGACAAATCAAATTCACTGCAGAACCTAAATTGCCGAATTCTATTTCCATTGTTAAAGAATCCCGGAATTCCATTTCCATTGTTTCGTGAATCCCAGAATTCCATTTCCATTGTTCACAGTTCTGTTCACACGGCACAGAAAGGCAGGTAGGCTGTGCCACTCAGCCAGATCCACTCAGTAATTGCCTGTTACCCCCCCCCCCCCCCCCCTCCCCTCCTCCAGGTTTCCTACAGCTCTTCAGGAAACCCAATCAGGAAACCCAATCCCTTCTATAAGGCCTTCTGATTGACTTCAGATTTGTCCCCACTGTTGACTTCAGGTTTCCTGGAGGGTGGGCAAAAGCTCTAGTTCTCAATAGTACAGTTCTGTTTGAGCTCAGCTTCCTAAACAGTTGTGGAAATAAAAATAAAAAACTAGACGCGCAGAACACCTGTTTATGTCTGGTTTGTCTCTGCACTCAGTGTAGGCACTTGGTTATGATTACTTTCAAATTTTAACGAGACTTCTGCTGTTGTTCCTGCCAGCAAATGCACAGTGATACCTTCTGTTGCCGTCACGTGGGCATTGAGCAAATTACATCTGCCTGGAACTCAAGGCCTGGTTTTTTCAAGGAGTGGTATGATGGAAAACATTACATTCATCAACTAAATTTAGTTTGGCTAACTTTGCACTTATTGATCATAAATGGGCCTTCTGTGTCTATATTGTGATATTGCACCTGTGTGTTCCTAACACTGATGGTCTCACTTTTATAAGTCGTTATGGATAAAAGCCATCTGCTAAGTGCCTGTAATGCGGACTAATGTAACGTATCCTAGCACAAAGGCAGGTTGGATTTAGCCACTATTAACAACACACAAAAACTGTATTTTGACACTGCTCTAGCACTAATCAACTAAAAACTATAAAATAGATGAATGTATGATGAATATAGGGTTTAAAAAGGTTACTCCTGAAGAGAGCTAGTGACTGGCATTCTATATATTTCCCCCTCCACAGGTCCGGAGTACAGGAGAGGCCTCATGGTTCAACATGAGGGGGGGGGGGGGGGGGATTGCCAAGCTTCGGTGTCTTATGAGATATATGGTGTGTTTAATATAGTGTGTTATGTGCAATAAGCACTGTGGACCATGCAATGTGTGCAATGTTTGTATACTTAGTGTCAGCGCCATTAAATCTAATATGGACTGAGATAAGTCTCACAGGGGAGTCTCCCATAAAATGTATTAACTTGCATGAAATGTAGTTATCCACCCTCTATTGTGAGTAGACTGGGAGGCTTATGCTTCTTTTGAGGTCTGACTGAATGGTAAAAGGCCAATTATACTTTTTATATATAAAATTACATTTTAAAAGATAGCTGTTGCCATGGTTGCCAGAAATATTATTAAACTATAGGGAGTGAGAGGATAGCTGTGATGGGAAGGGACAGTAACTCAATTATCACAATTAACACACCCACAAAAGCAGGGAATGTGGGCGAGAGATCCAGTGCCCTCTATGTGTCAGTACTCGCACCAAGGCCACTGACTTGATTGTAAATATGCCTCTAGCTCTATAGTTATACGTATAGTTTATATTATAGTCGATGATGTGTTTCCCCATATATCATCTACCATGAAAAAACATGGTAGATGGCACCCCCCATCCATGCACACACAAGACACACACAAACACAGACACACACGCACACGCACACACACACACACACACACACACACAGAACCAGCTACTTACTGTACGTCGCTTTGGATAAAAGCGTCTGCTAAATAAATGTAATGTAATGTAAATGAAATGCCAGTCTCTGCCCCCCTCCCACCTCCAGTAAGGGCTTATAAAGTGGTAGTCCCCCTTGAGCTCCTTGAAAATGTACTTGACATTTAATACATTTAATACATTAATACGTGCCTCATCGAGCATAGCGTCAGTTCAGGCAGGTCACGAGAGTGAAACCCGGCCATAGTTAATCAGCTGACAGCTCAGCTGAGTAGTGACGATTCACCCATCAGTCCATTCACATAACAAGGCGGTCTATTTAACCGCCTCGCCCTACCATGGTGGATCCCCTGCCAGCACACCCGCTGCACACAAAAAACATCTTCTGCGCTGCACATCCTGCTTGTTCTACTACACGCCGGGGAAAAAGAATCGGAATCCTGCAAAATTCTACGTAAAAGCTAAGAGATGTCAAGCTCTGTATTCTTAAGTTTTATGCTCTGTTAGACAAAAGAAAAGGGCGATATATTCAAATAACATTCGGTTTTTCGAAACCTGCTTCCCTGCATGCATGACTGCACACTGTCAGCGAAAACGAATAGGATTCCTGAATTTGTTGCTAAAGCTAAGTGACTGCAAGTATCGTTTAAGCTTATGGTCCGCTATGGAAACTGGCGATATTCAAATAACATTTCCCGGACAAGGAAGGGCGATATTCACGTTGCGTAAGCTGGCTATTTAAAGCGTGGGTCTTGTCGCGTAACCCGGACCTTATTGCTCGTATTCGAAACCTTTCAACAGGATTGCTAGCTGACATTAACAGACTATATTGGCTTCAGAGGCATAAAACGCACGGTAACCTTTATATGATCCTTGGGCTAACCTAAACGGTAAGCATACACCCTGCCCCGGATTATTGGTTGGTCATGTTCGTATACTCGCTGCCTCGTTCTGGAAGTGGGAGACCAAAGAGATCTGATACTTCGTGGACGCGGTCCGACTAGGCTAATCATTGAGCTGGCTTCTGAATAACGAGAGGTTCGTGGCCGTTCACGGAGGCTGATACGTAAGTGGGGAGAAAATGAATAAATAAACAAATGCGACAAATGATTAGTCTACATAGTTCACGTCCTAACGCACTGCTGCTCCAACTATTATCGTAACTAGTTCTGCGTGTGTAATCGGTAATGATGTGAAGACTAGGCCTACCGTTAACCTGGTGTGTAATTATACATTCTATATTTTGCACGTTATTGCGTTGGCCGATCTGTATCCTGCATGGTATTTTAATTTATCGGGACATAATTGCGCTCGTAGGCCTACTGCATCTGCGTAGCCTACTCGGATACCTAGCTAATAGTTTTCAGGTTGAATTTAAGTGTTGTAGCCTATTCATCATTATTACGGCTAAATTATATCATTGCCAGGGATTTGTAGGCTACCCTAGCATACTACTGATTGCAGACAACCCTAATTCACATTGTAACATTACGCGTGTAGTTTTTTGTGGATACTACTAGGGGAGAACCGGGACGAAAGAATAACATTGATTTTCGCGAAAACTACAGAAACCCGAATACCGTAGTCAGTATGTGACACGTGTAATCATTTCACTCTGCAAAGAACCAGTGATGTGCGTCCCGTTTTTGCGGAGTGCTAGACCAAAGTTATTTTGACCGCTGAAAGTAAAATATCGAAACCGGAAGTGTTTTTCGGTCGTATAAGTGTGTTCATGTTTGAATTTTCCAAACATGCATAATTTTCTTAATACAACTGTGGACTAAAGGACAGCATAGGTTCGAATGTGATGCTTGCGAGAATTAGCTGATAGCCAAGTTGAAAGCAAGCGAGACACGAGCGGGACGAAGACACACCGTTAAAGGCGGTGGTGAAAATCAATGCACAACCTTGGAATGCGTATTGACCCCATCAGAACCGAGTATTCAACAATGCCGTGGTATAAATGAATGTAATGTATAATAAGCATTAATAAATGATGTCTGGTAGCTATTAATAAAGGTGAGTTGCTATTAAATCATCAATTTCAGACCGTTTAACGTTTGCGATGCAAAATTCAATTAATTATGCAACATGATGCTCTCGACGCATGGTTGATTTTCATGGATTTTAAACTTATAGCAAGTGGGTAGGCGGAGCAAGAGGTCCAATTTCGGGGCTGGAAGATTCGCACTTGGATTAAAGCCTTGCGTTTTCATAACGACTACGTCGAAACATCAGTTACTTTTAAATTATTTACCGACGCAGCGCTTTCTATTGCTTTTGGGGGTTTATAATACTATGGTTGCAGAAACATGGCCTAAAGAGCTGCAAACTCTGCCTCGCAATATTCAATTTATAGCTTTGTTCGAACTATACCCAATCATCGTTGCTTGCATCCTATGGGAAACAGCTGGCCAAGGAAACAAATTTTTGCCTATTGCGACAACCAAGCCACCGTCAACATCATTAACAAAGGATGCTCGTCTGTCCCTTTCATCAATAGGCTAGTAGACGCCTGGACTGGATTGCGTTATGCATAATTGGATTTGGACTTGCGTTATGAAAAATTCACGCTTCGCGCTGTTCTTGCATATACTACAAATACAACTTCAGTAGTTAGAATGGCCCTAGGCATACGGGCGCCATGAAGCCAATGTTACGCACAGCATCCTCCCTGACGTCAGGGAGAAGACCAACAGGCGTTGGTATGGTATTAATTGGCATTTGACCTGAGGGATGAAGAGCTTCTCCCCATAAGCATGCCGGCTTCATCAGTAGCCGAAAGGTCGCACATAGCTTTTAGGTGGTTGGTACATATACATATACTACAAATACAACTTCAGTAGTTAGAATGGCCCTAGGCATACGGGCGCCATGAAGCCAATGTTACGCACAGCATCCTCCATGACCGTTAGGGAGAAGACCAACAGGCGTTGGTACGATATTAATTGGCAGTGACCTGAAGGGATGAAGAGCTTCTCCCATAGGCATGCCGGCTTCATCCGTAGCCGAAAGGTCACACATAGTTCTTCATCACTACACATAGAACTCCCCTGATTAGTTTTCTCCCATGGAAGTCCAACAGGCGTTGGTACACATAGCCACTGATCCACGTAATGTTAGAAGACCGAGAGCTGGAAGGTCACACAGTTTTTCTTCACTACACATATAACTCCCCTGATTAGTTTTGCTCCCATGGAAGTCCAACAGGCGTTGGTACACATAGCCACTGATCCACGTAAATGTAAAGGGGACTTGGGTTGAAGGACAGGATGGCTACATCGGTAGCTGAAAGGTCACACATTGTTATTCACCACTACACATAGAATTTCCCTGGGTAATCCAATGTCTGGCTCCCAGGGGAAGTCCAACATGCGTTGGTACACATAGCTACTGATCCATGTAACGTTTAAAAGGCCTCGAGCTGAAGGACAGGATGGCTTCATCGGTAGCCGGAAGGTCACACATTGTTCTTTATCACTGCACATAAACTTCTTGGGGTTAGTCATACTATACTCTGGCACACGGGGGAGTCCAACAAGCGTTGGTACACTTAGCCACTGATCCATGTAACGTTAAAGGACCTTGTGCTGAAGGACAGGATGGCTTCATCGGTAGCTGGAAGGTCACACATTGTTCTTTATCACTGCACATAAACTTCTTGGGGTTAGTCATACTATACTCTGGCACACGGGGGAGTCCAACAAGCGTTGGTACACTTAGCCACTGATCCATGTAACGTTAAAGGACCTTGTGCTGAAGGACAGCATGGCTTCATCGGTAGCCAGAGGTCACACATCGTTCTTTATCACTACACATAGAACTTCCTGGGGTTATTTTGCACTGCATCTGGCACAGGGGAGTCCAACGGGCGTTGGTGCACATAGCCACTGATCCATGTTACGTTAGAAGGACCTTGTGCTGAAGGACAGTATCGCTTCATCGGTAGCCAGAAGGTCACACATTGTTCTTCATCACTACACATGGATTTCATGGGGTTGGTCCGCACTCCGTCTGGCGCACGGGGGAGTCCAACAGGCGTTGGTGCACATGACATTGATCGTTGTGGTATTGGGGGATTCTTGAGCAGATGGACAGATCGGCTTCCTCCGAGGCGAGGGGTCGTTGCACGGTCATCAAGTGTGCACATGCTGGCAGCACTTGGCGTATGGTTGTTTTTTGGGTTGTGCAGCTGCCCTCGCCGCCATACCCATGCTTGCTCGCGTGGATGGGCGGGAGGGCTTGGTGAACAGAACCATACCGCCAAACCTAAAATGTATTGTTTCATAATGTCAATAAAGGTATTTGAACAACAGTGGCCTGACTGAAATCGAGCATAGCGTCAGTTCAGGCAGGTCACGAGAGTGAAACCCGGCCATAGTTAATCAGCTGACAGCTCAGCTGAGTAGTGACGATTCACCCATCAGTCCATTCACATAACAAGGCGGTCTATTTAACCGCCTCGCCCTACCATGGTGGATCCCCTGCCAGCACACCCGCTGCACACAAAACCCCCCCCCTCCACCCCAGCTCCATCCTCTTCAGTTTCCCATTGCGCACATACACCTTGCCTATATCGCTCCTGCATGAATCACTAACATTTTCGAGTGCCTACTGATTTCTTTTCCTCTTTCCTTCCCGCTTCGGCATCCGCCGGAGCGATAGCTATAGATCAACAAACATCGTTCTCCAGAAGCAGACGGTCAGCTCCAGCTCCATGCATGTACTCAGCTATGATGCACCTGCCGGGCTTCAATCAGTCTTCCTCACCGGCTCCTTATACATTGACATTTTCATATGTTCGGTCTACAAATTTCTATTCTGTAATCAGCATTTAGTAACCGGTGCCAGTCAGCGGCGGATGGACTTCCCCCTCAGAGTCAGGTTCTGCCCAAGGTTTCTTCCTGCTAACAGCGGAGTTTTTCCTTGCCACCGTCGCCTTAGGCATGCTCTACGGGGTTTCAGGCCCGGTTCCTTGTAAATTGTTGTGATAATGACACTTAAAAGTGCCATTTATATATATATATATATATACATAACTGACTGAATGGATTCTGTCAAAACCATTCTCAGTGCTGCGGTTCTGTTCTAGCGTAACCCTAATGGGGGTTGTGCAGCTGCCCTCGCCGCCATACCCATGCTTGCTCGCGTGGATGGGCGGGAGGGCTTGGTGAACAGAACCATACCGCCAAACCTAAAATGTATTGTTTCATAATGTCAATAAAGGTATTTGAACAACAGTGGCCTGACTGAACTGGATTTTCCCAGGGAGAAAGAGTGAAAGAGAGAGAGAGAGAGAAGGGTTAAGAAGAGAAAGCACAGAGCTAAAAGTAGAAACGGTGGACAGAATTATAAGCATTCTTCACCTTTTCAGATGCAGCTTGCGTAAAATTAAAATATGTTTTTTTCCCCAGTTGAAGTTGCTTTATTCTCATGAAATGGCTTTTGGAGTGCTCTTACAGACAGTAAAAGGGCTAGATGGTGGGTGAAAAGCAGACATTGGTAATGGGTGGACGTAATACCATAGAAATACATGAAAGGCTTTCAGTGGTGATAAGAAAACTGATGGTGGCCAATAATGAGCATTCCAGAGAGCTCTGCGCTTCTCGCTTTCAGCCAATCACAGAGTTCTACACTTCTCACTTTCAGCCAATCACAGAGTTCTACACTTCTCACTTTCTGCCGAGCTCTGCACTTGTCACTTCTCACAGAGAGCTCTATTATGTTTCAGATCATTACTAAGGGGTGTGGCTTAACCCATTTTGCATTTTTTGAACTGGCTGGTGTTCAGGAAAGGGCAAAGGTCAAAGTGGAGAAAACTGAAAATATCAGGCTTCCAATCCCACATCTTGCTGCTGTCAGCCCCAGAGCGTGGTGTACTGTTGTAGTAGTTAAAAGATCTGGCTTTAGTGGGTATGATTCCCAGGCAGGAATTTCTGCAGAAAATACGTAAGTGGTGTAAGCCAATTTAGTTTTCTGAAAGGTATGTTAATAACACACAGAGTATGCAGTCTGACTGAAAAACACCACATCTTCCCAGTGCCAGATCTTTATCGGATCACAGGCTGAATAACAGTACCATGACGATCATGAGTCTACACATCTCCTAATGTTGTATATTCACCTCTGGACCATACCAAGGGCATTCGATGCCTTACTGTATTCTTGTTTAGGCCACGTAGCTCCTTTCTGCTGAGTAGTTACATTTAAATTTAAAATTCAGTTAAATTTGTCGCAGCAGCTGAAACAAAATGGCTGCAATGTTTTTTGTTGGACCACTGGCTCTGGGTTTCCATGTTAAAGCTGAGGTCTACTGTCAGGTAGGTCTACTGTCAGGTCCTTTTCTGGATCTTTTTTATTTTTTTTAATTATTATTTTTTGCCCTCAATTTAGGAGAGCATAAAAATTATTTTAGGGAGCACAAGTGATGCTGTTGCTAACTCGTCTGCAAAAATATTGTGTCAACCGGTCCAAGAAATTTGCCACTTGGTGTGTGTGTACATGTGTCTATTCATGCAGGTGGACTATTGGGGCATCATCTACTATATTTACTTCCCCTATTGAAATGAGATCAACTCCATGCATATGCGCCTGTTTTAAAAGGTAAATGTATACCTTGCCACAGTGGATAAGCTAAAGGACACTTTTAGTCCTATTTTATGAAAATTGAACAGAGTATACTAATAGCTATAATACCTTTACTATAATTAAATTATTCTATAACCCAGTGGCGTGCACAGACATTTTGGGGGGCAGGTGCTCAAGTAAAAAAAAGGGCACCCCTCTCTTATTTATTGAAAAAAATAACGTTACAGTGACACATCTTATACTTACTTACATATTTATTTATTTCAATACCCATACACTCATGCAGATGTTTAATACTCAACAGGTTTCTACAAAATTACTGTATCAATTCACACACAGACGAATAAGACTGCTTGGTGAGAGAGTCAATGCATTTCAACAGTAAGCCTCACCAGACTGTAGCCAGTCAGTGGCCCTCAGTTTCCCTCGCCAAAATTGAGCGTAACAAAATAGCGTTATTTACCCCCCTTCCCGACAAGCTACCATGACAGGGTTGGTACCAATGGATGCCTTAGGTCTTCAGGTTTCATATTTCATCAGTCTAGCTTTAAAAATGAGCCCTCTACAGCCTCTGAGAGTAATGTCGGGCGCGGGAGTAATGTCGGGCGCGGGAGTAATGTCCGTGCGCGCGGAGTTTAAGAGGGCAGATGGCCTATTTCGAGGCTGACTGCTGCTGTATTGAAATGTTTTAATAGTGGTCTAATTTCACAACAGTGACAAACAATGCCAAGTTAGTTTGGCGACTGGCTTAGGGCAAACATTATCGTTACGTTACCTGGCTGGCTGTCATGTCAAGTGGATGCTGCTGCAGGGCATTCAGTTTGTGTGGCAGCTGCGTCAACAAGAAAGTCGAAAAGGGAGGGGCAGGGGGAGGCTCGTGAGGTGCGGTCTCGCAGAATTACAACTCAAATGCAATTTTCGGGCATTATTACACGCTTTTAATTGAGAATTGATGCCATGGGCCACATTAAAAAACTGAAATATAAAATTAGAAAAAGAAATTAACAAAAAATGTCTTTCAAAAAGGGCACTTATCTGGTCAGAGGGCAAAAGAGCAGGTGCTTGAGCACTACCTGAGGTCTATCTGTGCACGTCCCTGCTATAACCTAATACTATAAATAACAATCGGATTGTATTTTATATTGTCGTCTCATCAATATTTTTTAACCTTCGACATATCTTGACGAAGACTGCTGAGGCCAAAGCTTTGATTTTTCATCACCGTCAACGATGGCAAGGGAGTGCAAGGCTGCCTTCATCTTTGTACAAGGGCTTGACCGGTCAACACCTCATTACCGTTGCCTGTATGGCCTTTGAAGCAGGTCTGCACAGCATTAGCAGTACTCTGGCCACGTAAAACATGTTCTTTTCATTTTGTCCTTTTCAGTTCATAAAATAAGGCACAAAGTGTTCGGTGAATGAAGAAAACACAGCCGAACGCAAAGGGGTGCCCAGGGCACTCTCGGCTGGAGGTGTTACCATGGCAACTGATCTCCAGGAGACCTTTTCAGCCACAAAGCACTCAAACATCTACCAGTGACACCAACTGTGACGGCAGCCCTAATCGCAGTGATATGAGACACGTATAATGCGTTTTTTCGGGCGTTTTTTTTCGTGGGCGAAATCAAGCAAAGACATGCACACGGTATAGTTATTTCATATAAAGAAACATGTAGACTGTCTGATAATAGTAGACTAAACCGACTGAATCTTTTTACCCCATAGTCCCACCAGTGCACTCTGTCATTTGATAACAGAAGCATACGTGTTCAGTTTGACTGAAATAGTTTATTGGTTTATTAATTTTGAGGAAACAGGAACAAAAAAAATATTTAAAACACACAAATAATAAATAACGTAACTAAGTAACAGCTGAGATGCCGTTGAAAACAGTTTGTATTGAGACTTTGCTTCCATGTGTGGCCCTGATTTTCAGCTGTGGTGGTTTCTTTTCTGCGAGGGCCAGCTGGGGGACCTGTTTGCATTCCAGAGAGGAGACATGGAGAGACACCCATTGGGCCTGTTCTGGTGTTTGGGAACACACCCCATGACTGGGTAATTTGTTTACTTTATCGAGACTTTGTGACGCCCTGCAGAGATTGACCAAAAAAGGCCCGTTTTTTTTTCCAACATTGTGATTTGAACTTTATGCAGAGTTGTAGATGTGACACCAGTGTCCTGTGCAGTATGGGTCACTATTGATCATTTGATTTGAAATCACCAGGGAACTCTGACATACAGCCACCAGCAGTTGTCTTCTGTCCCAGTGGGTGAGCAGCGAGATGGGCTTGCGTTCGTGTGGTATTAACTGGCATGTTACCGCGAAATGACAACCTTGTTTTGTCAACCGATCGCTGATAACGCTCATCAAGTGTCTCTTGCCTCTCCAGTGTCTAATCTACAACCATCTGCTACCATAATAAATGATGTAGTGGCTGGGCATCTTGTCTCCTTGCTTTCCCCATGGAGCTCTTGTGAAAAAAAAATACATGAACAGTTACATTTTTAAGCACTTAGCAGATGCTCTTATTTAGGGTGACGTACACAGACTGCTTACTTTTCTTTAGCCTACAATTCATTTAAACACCTGGGTGTTTACTGAAGAACTTCAGGTTAAGAACCTCACTCAATGGTGCAGCAATGGCAGTGCCCTGCAATCAAACCTGTGATCTCAATTCCCTAACCATTTTTATTTTATTATTATTATTATTATTATTATTTGAAATTGAATGCTGTGTATGACATTTGTCCCAAACTTGTTATGTAATTTGTTGTATTTTCTTGGGCATAAAAAAACAAAACAAAAAAAACATTGTCCTACACCGCTGCCAAACAGGAAGTGTAAGACGGTAATGGGTTTTTGAGATGAAAGGAGGGAATAGGAGAAATATGGTGTCTGCCCCGTGCCCAGAATACATCTTCCGCGTTTACATGACAGCATGTCAACTCAGCGCACAGAAATGGAGCAAGCCGCAAAGACTAGGAAAGATTAATAACCAGAATTGTTAATATTCTTGACTGTATAGACTAGAGTCTTCAGACTTTGAAAGTCTCTCATATCAGCAGGTGATTCATTATTTGTAATAATATTCCCATTTTATTTTGCCAGTTACATTGAGTACAATCATGTTGAAATTAATCATTAGAATTTATGAAAATATCATGACACTTTGTTTCAATTGTGTTCATTTGTGTATCTATGCTGTTGTTCATTTACCGTTATTATATGTAGGCTACTGCTAATTATTAAATGTTAATATAAATGTTTATATTTAGGTGTGAAATCAAAACTCTTTAAAAAAAAAACTCTGGAATGAAGAACTGAAAAAAGTGACATGTTTTGCAAACCCACTTTTAAAATATTTTAAAATACAAAAATAACACTTTTTTTGTGTTCTGCAGCTCACGTGGGGGAAGGGATGACATATTTCCATGTTCTTATGTGCATCCGTACTCTGGCAGTTGAATTCCAAACAGACTCAAGCCTTCCCAGAACACTAAAACATGTTTGAAAACTGCCTTGCAGTGACCTAAAAAGGAAGAAACGGTAGCATGTATCCAGCATTCCTGAGGGAGACACAGGGCCTACGGCATGTTATACTTCTAAGGTGTTCGAAAGATTGCTTTTGGAGGAAAGCTTGCTCGTGGGCGTGGCTGTGGGCATGACTTCAGTATTTGTCACAGTTCAGCATAAGATGAAAAATATTTTGCATGTGAAATATTTAATATGAGGCAAGACATTGACAGAAAGATGGGTTTGAAGGTCATTTGGTGTTGACTGAAATCCGAGTTTCCACGGTTAATGCTTGCTATTAGTTTTAAGTAAGTAGAGGTGGGCCAAGCTCTCAACCCTGTGGAACTCACGGGGTGTATCAAATCTATTTCTACGTACGAAACTCACTGTATACTGCTGTTGACAAACTCGTGAGAGGGCTGTAGTGTTAACACCAGTGGTACTTTCTCACTGTACTCAACAAAATTACTTAACAAATAGAATCATAAACGTAACAGAAAGTGAGCAGGATGCGAAGATGAACTGTGCCAAAGTCAGCAAACAGGAGATGAATGGTAGTAAGTTTGACATGGGCAGCTCCTGTACTCCGCTTGGCCTGGATAGAGAGGGATCAGCCAGTTCATTAGATTCCCTGAGAGCCAAAAGCTAGGAAACCTCATCTCACAGGGGAGGTTATTAGGGTTGGCCTGTAGTTCTGAACTGAGTCCGGTCTGGGTTTCCTTGTCCTTTTTTCAGCGGGGCACAGAACACCATCTCCCCGGCAGGGTGTCGCCAGCCAACTGTACTTTTCATTGGATAAGAGCGTCTGCTCAATGCTAAATGTAGTGTAAGCTTAGAGGTAAGAGCAATGGTAACAGACTCTAATGACTATGAACTGATTGCTGTCATTATGATTTGACACGTAAAAATCATTATTAATTTGACTTTGATTTTTTATGATTTGATTTTTATGATTTGATGTGTCAATAAACTACTTTCCTTTTAAAACCGTAATTGATGTGATAGTCCATCTATAATAGCTACTTTATGCATCAAAGCATAAAGATTTGTGTTTCGTTCGTGTTTCAGTGCACCGTAAATTGGAAGCATCTCGTTAATCATTGTTTGGCTTGACATAAGCATGACAATGTTTGCAGCTAATGTGTTGAACGTTGAACTAATGCAACTGTCACAATAGGCTTATGAGGGGTATGCGGAGCGCAATGGATTGTTATTTCCCATCAGCCAACCCCCTTTCCCTTTTGTGTGCATAACCCCATGTTCCTTGGCCTTGTAACAGACTGTTGAGCTACAGGAGTCGATCGGAAAGTTGAGCGGATGCATTTTTCTGTGTGGAATGCATGGTACAGTATGTGTGGGCAGAGCATGTAGGAGGTAATAAGAGCCAAGAGAATCTGCAAAATTAACAACAGCCTTCCCTGGTCTAATAAAGTTCTAATTCATCGGTCTCGATGGCTAAACTTATCTTTGTTGTCTAAATTAATGCAATGTAATGTAATGTACTGTTATGAAACGCAGAGGTAATCTGCTAAACATTGGCCCATTCTAATTGGCTAAAATGCGCGCTCCTCCATCACCCACAAGGAACCCCTACAAGGCCTGTATGCCAGGTCATAGTGAGTTTTCCAGTTGAAGAAGTGAAGAGAGCATCATTAGAATCTGAAGTTGAACAGCAGACTAACGGCAGCAAAGTGGAATAGATTATCCTCAGAATTTCTGATAAAAATCAACAATTCAATTAAAAATACTTTATGCTAATAATGTTTCAAGACTGCCACCCTGCACGTGCTTTTGAAGGTTCATATGGAGATCAGGAAACAAAATAATTAGTTTCACTAACTCGTTTGTAAAATAAATAAATAAATACTCCAGTTCAATGGGGAATGTCAGAAACTGGCACCAGAATCGTCCAGAATGTTTTAACGGGAATTCTTATATGGGCTTTTTCTTGCTGCTCTGGGTAAAGAAAGTTCATACAGCAGATGACAGACCCACCTGTATACTGCACTGTACGAGGAGTCATCAGTGTGTTTGGTCAGAGGTCAGATGTCATAGGTCAAGGGTGTCCCTATTGGTGGGTGTGATAGATCAATGTTAATGATAAAATTGTAGAAGATTCCACGAACTGGTTCACAACCAGCACATAACCATGGTCAAATTGTTTACATATTATTTAACTGTATTCGGTGGCATACAGTTAACATTGGAGATGAATTGCTGTCATGTGGTAGCCTACCTGCTGTACAGGTCTAATTAACTGTAATGATCTGCTCCACAGCCAACTATGAATCAAAAGAGGAATTTCTTGGAATATGCAGTAATTTATAAGGCTAATTAAGTGCCAGAAGGTTTGTGGAGAATTACCAGGCATAACTCTGGCTCATCTTTGTGCACAAAAGTATCCCTGTGATTTAATTTCCACTGACAGTGGCAATGAATCAGTCCTTCCTCCACCTTCATAAGCCAGTGGTTAAATTAGTTATTTCTTGACTTGTTCCCAATGGACAGTCACAGTGGTTTTCTCATCGAAGAACTGCTTGCCATTTTGAGAACCTATTCATTTTCTGTCTGTTTCTTTTGAAGGTTTTCTTTTTTTGTTGTTTTTGCTTTTATTGCTTTTGTAATTCAATCACCAAGTGTAATTTAATCACACTTATTCTCCCCTGTTGTTCCTTGTGCTATCTGTACTATTTCAAGGGCTGGTCTGATAGAGGGAGTAGCAGCAAAATAGCTGTCCTTAGTCAGCGGCATGGCTGCATTCTGGCAGAAATACTGGTCAAAGTCTCTGCTATTAGAAAATGTTTCTTGTGGGTGGGATCCAATGAACGAAGGTCATTGATGCTCTGTTTTGCACAACAATTTTGTTATGACAAATGCTTTTTTCACCGCATTTTTTTCAATCCGCATCAACAAAATGTTCTGACCAAGAAGAACAAACACAGAATCTTCAGAGCTGCTGCACTTAAAGGCTTTTCCTGACTAAAATGTAAGAGGAGACACTGGCTACCATCATTACTCTTGATTCTGAATTGAACGCTGTCAGAGGGACAGTTACAGCAAGATGAATACAAAGCAAGTGAAGCGAATTACACCGGTGCCCTGCAGTGACCTCTGGGTCTTCCACCATCGTCAGTGGACCTCGTGGACAACCAGGGAGGTATTTCACAAAGCGGAATTAAGTAGTCAGCAGGCCAAATTTATTTTGAAGTAACACAGACTCTCATCCAATCAGATGTCATCAAATTCAAAATATTTGCAATGGTTAGCCGGCAAATAACTCTTTAAACCCGCTTTGTGAAATCACTCCTTAAACCTGATTTTTTAGCTGATTGAATGATGACTCTTGAAGGTGGATGATGGAGATGCCAGGTGATGCCGGCCGACACTTTCTAGCTGGCAGCAAGACACCAGCGTCAGAGAAAGCTGGCGCGTTCTGCGGGAGAGATCTGAGCCGATGCCCACTGCCTGCGTGCAGCTCCTGCGCGCCCTGATTGAAATTCCGCCGAGAGCAGAGACAGAAGCCGTCCTCTGTCTAATCCCCTAACAAATGCAGGTTGTTTGAGTCGGTGCCGGATGGGAGTTGACAGATTTTCCTGGTGGAAAAAAAAAGGCCACCTGACTCATCCTTTGTGGAACTCGAGATAGAAAGAGAGAGAGAGAGAGAGATAGACGATAGACTTTAATGGAGAGAGAGAGAGAGAGAGACAGAGAGAGAGAGAGAGAGAGAGAGAGAGCAGGAAAGGAGGGGGATGGAGTGGGGGGACATGGTGCAGGGAGGCAGTGGTGGAGTGGGGGGGGGGCATGGTGCAGGGAGGCAGTGGTGGAGTGGGGGGGGGCATGGTGCAGGGAGGCAGTGGTGGAGTGGGGGGGGCATGGTGCAGGGAGGCAGTGGTGGAGTGGGGGGGGGACATGGTGCAGGGAGGCAGTGGTGGAGTGGGGGGGGCATGGTGCAGGGAGGCAGTGGTGGAGTGGGGGGGGACATGGTGCAGGGAGGCAGTGGTGGAGTGGGGGGGACATGGTGCAGGGAGGCAGTGGTGGAGTGGGGGGGGGCATGGTGCAGGGAGGCAGTGGTGGAGTGGGGGGGGCATGGTGCAGGGAGGCAGTGGTGGAGTGGGGGGGGACATGGTGCAGAGAGGCAGTGGTGGAGTGGGGGGGGACATGGTGCAGGGAGGCAGTGGTGGAGTGGGGGGGGACATGGTGCAGGGAGGCAGTGGTGGAGTGGGGGGGGACATGGTGCAGGGAGGCAGTGGTGGAGTGGGGGGACATGGTGCAGGGAGGCAGTGGTGGAGTGGGGGGGGACATGGTGCAGGGAGGCAGTGGTGGAGTGGGGGGACATGGTGCAGGGAGGCAGTGGTGGAGGGGGGGGACATGGTGCAGGGAGGCAGTGGTGGAGTGGGGGGACATGGTGCAGGGAGGCAGTGGTGGAGGGGGGGGACATGGTGCAGGGAGGCAGTGGTGGAGGGGGGGGGGGGCATGGTGCAGGGAGGCAGTGGTGGAGTGGGGGGGGCATGGTGCAGGGAGGCAGTGGTGGAGTGGGGGGGGCATGGTGCAGGGAGGCAGTGGTGGAGTGGGGGGGGGCATGGTGCAGGGAGGCAGTGGTGGAGTGGGGGGGGCATGGTGCAGGGAGGCAGTGGTGGAGTGGGGGGGGGACATGGTGCAGGGAGGCAGTGGTGGAGTGGGGGGACATGGTGCAGGGAGGCAGTGGTGGAGTGGGGGGGGACATGGTGCAGGGAGGCAGTGGTGGAGTGGGGGGGGGGACATGGTGCAGGGAGGCAGTGGTGGAGTGGGGGGGGGACATGGTGCAGGGAGGCAGTGGTGGAGTGGGGGGGCATGGTGCAGGGAGGCAGTGGTGGAGTGGGGGGGGACATGGTGCAGGGAGGCAGTGGTGGAGTGGGGGGACATGGTGCAGGGAGGCAGTGGTGGAGGGGGGGGACATGGTGCAGGGAGGCAGTGGTGGAGTGGGGGGGACATGGTGCAGGGAGGCAGTGGTGGAGTGGGGGGGGACATGGTGCAGGGAGGCAGTGGTGGAGGGGGGGGACATGGTGCAGGGAGGCAGTGGTGGAGTGGGGGGACATGGTGCAGGGAGGCAGTGGTGGAGGGGGGGGACATGGTGCAGGGAGGCAGTGGTGGAGTGGGGGGGCATGGTGCAGGGAGGCAGTGGTGGAGTGGGGGGGGCATGGTGCAGGGAGGCAGTGGTGGAGTGGGGGGGCATGGTGCAGGGAGGCAGTGGTGGAGGGGGGGGACATGGTGCAGGGAGGCAGTGGTGGAGTGGGGGGGGACATGGTGCAGGGAGGCAGTGGTGGAGTGGGGGGGACATGGTGCAGGGAGGCAGTGGTGGAGTGGGGGGGGACATGGTGCAGGGAGGCAGTGGTGGAGTGGGGATGCTGGGTGCAGAGAGGCAGTGGTGGAGTGGGGGGGGGACATGGTGCAGGGAGGCAGTGGTGGAGTGGGGGGGGGACATGGTGCAGGGAGGCAGTGGTGGAGTGGGGGGGGACATGGTGCAAAGAGGCAGTGGTGGAGTGGGGGGGACATGGTGCAGGGAGGCAGTGGTGGAGTGGGGGGGGACATGGTGCAGGGAGGCAGTGGTGGAGTGGGGGGGACATGGTGCAGGGAGGCAGTGGTGGAGTGGGGGGGACATGGTGCAGGGAGGCAGTGGTGGAGTGGGGGGGACATGGTGCAGGGAGGCAGTGGTGGAGTGGGGGGACATGGTGAAGGGAGGCAGTGGTGGTGCTGGGGGTTCTGGGTTGACTGATTACACTTGGGAAGCCGTGCCCTTTTTCATCAAGGTCCTTTTTCTGTCAAATCACGAGCGCACAGTCTTTAATAATGAACAGAAGGTTAAGTACCTGCTCTTCTGCGTTTTCGTGTTCGCTTGGAACAGAACCCAGCCCACGCAGCCGTCCCCCAGGAGCGAGGTTAAGATGGCGTGGTGCCATGGTGCCATTACGGTGGCTTACGACCACTTAAGTCCCACTTAAGTCCCACGTAAGTCCCAAAAAAAAGGGACCTTTTCCCCTGGAGAAAAATCTAAATCATTCTATCCCTGGAAGCTGTGCTTCCCCGAGTTTCCCATTAGATGCCCAAGCTGTAGGGCAGCCCCGGGGCAATGTGTGGGTATGAGGACACGCCCTCCGTGGGCAAGCCAAGACACACAGGCTTTCAAGCACCAGCGGGTTGGAGGGAGGGGGAGGGAGAGGGGGATGAAAGAGGAGGTAGCGTACGGTCTTTATCAAATCAAATCAATATTTATTTATAGAGCGCATTTCATAACTAGTTGACACAATGCGCTTCACAGAAAAAACCCAGGCTAAACCCCGACAAGAGCAAGCCAATGATCAATCTTCAGTGCAATTCCATTTCATTTGCACGTCACTGTTTTACAGAGACGAGGTCACAAATACGCGCGACAGAAATGGGAAGTATACAAAATTAGGAAAGACTGAGCCTGGTCCCTCAAAAATCGGGCAGGTGAGGTTAAGGTGAGGCAGGTGAGGTTAAACAACTCCCCAGTAGGAACGCTCGTCCTGAGAGACTTGACAGAAAAATGCACCTGCTATCCCCGTCTCGAAAAGGGCTCCATCCTCTTTGCAAATGCCGGACTGAAAATTGTCAATATTTCACATTGTTAAATTGCAGTCCTTGAACTGCTAAGTCCCTCATTTTCCCATATTTTCCTTCCATTCTTTCTGTCTCCGTTGCCTTGTATAATAGTACAGTGGCTGATGGGCAAAGAATATATTCCATGTCGTGGTCCTCCAGTATGGCGTATATTACGTTACTTTACTGCCATTTAACAGGCGATCTTATCCAGAGCGAGTTAAACAAATTTAGCATTTTTACGCCGTATCCATTGACAGTATGCAGCTGGATATACGTATTAACTGAAGCAACGCAGGTTATGTACCTTTCTCAAAGGTGTGCTATGTCCAATTAACCCGCGCGGTGTCCTATCACACATTTGATAGGTTGGTAACTGGTGGAAATATGGGAAAGTAGCGACCTTGCCCTGCTTTGCTGTATTTACCAACATCGTCCACAGCGCACATAAATCACCCCAATTCCCCGCGTGCTCTGCCTACGTCAAGCATGTGACACCAGAAGCCCCTGCAGGCCACTTAACAGAGCGCTCCCTTTATATTATACGGGGGTCGGAGGTCAATGTTTTCCACTTCACGGCACTCCACGGGCTGTCCCCGGGGGCCTCCGTTACGGGGGTACGGTGGCGCACGGAGGGGCTACGCTCCCCGCTGGGGGCTGTGAACTGACCCGAGACCCTCTCACTCCAGACGGGGGGGTCCACTTCAAACACTGTATTACACTATCAGCTTCCTTGGTACAGTTTGCATTTCCACATTTTGCACGTGTATACGGTTGGCTGCTTACGTAAGCTGCTTTTCTTAGGGATGATGCAGCAATTTGAACCCATAGACTTCAGTTTATGAGCCCTGTTCCGTTCCTTTTTTTGCTCCTCCGGTACAGTTTTGAACTCAACTTGATTTATTTCAACATTTGGGAATGGCCAGAAGGCATTCGTGGGCGCGCCTCGTTACTCATAACATCAGCCGACGGCACAGGCGAGCGAACGCCCTCCGCCCCAAAGAGCCGGCGGCAGCGGACCGCCATCTGAGCTGCGCACGTTGCGGCAGGACTGCGCAGAGGAGTTGCTCTCACAGGACAGGACCATTACTTATCTGAAATCGAGACTGTGTGAAATCCCGCCGACTGAAACCTGTCCACGCTCTACCATGGCAAAGACGATTAAGCTCGGCAGTCTACAGGCGGCACTGGCCCGGTAAGGACGAGCGCTCTTTCTTAAGCGCTGCTCCACCCTCAGTCCCTGCCTCAGTGACCTGAGCTAAATCAAATGATTTACAGACAGCCCATTAAAGAAATGTCCTTGGCTTCCTGGGCATCACGGACGGATGGGCCTTTCACTCAAAGACCATCTGTGCGTCTGAGACTGAACAGGTGTGTATCTGTCTGCATGTGCATGAGCGTACGTGTGTGTGTTTGCGCGTGTGTGGGTGTGTCTGGCCTTGTATGTACTGTATGTGTGCGTGTGCATGTTTGCACTGCGTCACACGCGTGCGTCTGTGAAATGTACCCTTATCCCAGACCACAACTGTAAGTGATTTAAAAGGGACTACCGCCATAATGAATAAAAGGCAGAATTTGATCATTTTCGGTGATTATTACTGTACTTCCCTCCACATTGGTCCCCACCACACATCTTCCAGAGTACCCCCACCCCTACCCCAAAATGCGCCCCCCATCTCAGGTTAATGAAAAAGTCCCCCTCTCAACCAGAAGGGCGGCGCCACGTCCGCTTCTCATAAGGCCACTTTATCGCAGAAAACTCACATTTGTTAAAACATATTAGATTACAGCTGCCTAATCTCTTTCGCCATATGTCTAGCGCTCATACTGCCGGTGCATCGACCGCGTGGCCCAGCCGCGGACACAGAGGATAAATCACATCACGCCAACGGCCACACGTCCCATCTGGTCCTAATCTACCTCTCCAACATCTGCCCGTTTCTCTTTTGATTAAATATACTCTAAATCTCTGACGCAGGAGACGCCCTCCTTCCCCATTGTTTTTTTTTATTTTTCACCTGCTGGGAAAGGAAGATGAGATAGTAGTAGTATAGCGGTTAAGGAACTGGGCCCGCGACCGCAAAATTGTAGGTTTCATTCCCAAGGCGGAGCGTTCCTGTTGTACTCTTGGGCAAGGTACTTAACCTCAACTGCTCCAGTAAACATCCAGCTGTATGAAGTGGTTGTATGTAGGCCACACAAATGTAAGCTGTGTCCCTCTGGGTAAGAGAGTCTGTGTGAAATGACTAAAATGTAAATGTAATGTAAACACTAAGGCTGCCCTGCTCTGCCGTGCCTCTGTCTGAGGAGTCTGACATACACAGGGTATGGGCAGAACAGCACGGCAGGATATGACCTGCAGAGATTCAAAGGCTGCGTCCAAATATTCTTCAGTCCTCTCCTCCTTTCCTCCACTCCCCCACTACCACTCGTCTCCTACCCGGACATACGCAAAACTGCCTGAATGTTTTGAATACAAGTAGTTGCATGTACAGTAGCCTATACAATGTACCTGTGGTTTGCGTCGAGACATTAATCAATTTGTAACCATTTGCAATTAATATGTAGCCTAATCAGCAACATTAGATTAGGACACAAAGATCGATTTCTGGGGCACGGAGGAGAGGAGGTGATATGGAGGAAAGGAGGATGCATTTTTTGAGTATTGGGAGGCGCCCCCAGTCTCCACTTTTTCCAAAACCGTGGTGCCGAGCACTGTATTAATGTTGGCAGAGTGACGTCAACCATCCTAACGTTTATGCTGCCTGCAATATCCATTCTCAATGGCAAGGAGAAGCAGGTGTAGCCCCGCAGAGAAGAGCTAGGACCACAGAACTATATAAGAGTTCTGTGGCTAGGACCGATAATAATTTCACAGCTCTAACAGAGCGGAACATCCTTCAGCCTGGTCGGTTAGGGCATTGCACCCCACGCTGATAGGAAGCAATTTGCTGCACCGGCTGGGCACAGTGTTGATGACAATCATATCACAAGCGAAATGTCTAGAAATTGGAACCGAGCAGGCAGCTGCCGTCGAAACAGTGTTCATCTGAGATGAATAAGGGGGAGTCTAGGGTGTGTTGGAATAATCAATACACGTGAAAAGCATTGATAT
Source organism: Synaphobranchus kaupii (assembly GCA_029718625.1). Taxonomy (NCBI): domain Eukaryota; kingdom Metazoa; phylum Chordata; class Actinopteri; order Anguilliformes; family Synaphobranchidae; genus Synaphobranchus; species Synaphobranchus kaupii. The sequence continues at coordinate 16,604,737 of CM056393.1, forward strand.
CCCTCTCAAATGGAGTCTGCTACTGTGGCATAGGGAGCTTATAGCCGAACGCCGTGTGTTCTGTGGCACTTTTCTGTAACTCTGGCTCGCCATGGCGCCAGGGCCAGAGCTCGTCTCCATGAACGGAAATTTGTTTTATGAAAGAGGGTAATCATTCGTTGAGGCCAGGGGTAGGGAACCCTGGTCCTGGAGAGCCGCAGGGTCTGCTGGTTTTTGTTTTCACCTGAAATACAGCAACTACTTAGACCAAAGAAACCAGATGAGATGCGTTAACTGTGTAATCAACTGCTTTAATTGATCAATTAAGTGGCGAGTAACAACAAAAACCAGCAGACCCTGCGGCTCTCCAGGACCAGGGTTCCCTACCCCTGGTTTATGCTATCAGGCTCGTGGACTACCTCGCTCTCTGCCCTTCCTGGAGTTATATGCTACAGATGAGGGAAAATTATGTTGTCCATTTCCACCCAAACAGATAAGAAAGGTAACAATAATGATTTCAAAAATTCTAATTCACCTAAATGCTTTTTAACACCGTAACAATGACTATAAAACTGAGTTAGACTAATAACACCAAAAATATAAACATTTTCTGTGAACTTCTTGGACGGAGATGAGGGTTAGTGATGATGCTGTTATTGTCGGAAATTATTTTAGAGAGTATTCTATTTTAGGCAAATGCTTTCTCGTGATTGAAGAGTTCATCACTTTTTTTTGAAGTAGGCCTAATGAATTCAAAATGAAGGAAACGGCAAAGCGCAGAGATGACTTCGTTCATTCCATTGTTGTTTTTTATTGCGATGCTTTGTGTTTTTCTGAGTAACTGTTTAACATCTCTGCTGGTTGCTTGCGTTAATAATGAGTCTCTCAGCTTCTTCAAAATTGCGCGTGTGCCAGCGGGATCGCAGGAAAAGATTACGAGCCTGGTCGGGCAGGCGGAACATTAAAATGGCCCACGTAAATCAACGCGCACAGCGAGAGACGACGAAGCGGGGGCGGTGTGGTGGGCTGGTTGTTTGCCTATGGACTCTCGCGACTGATAACTGCTGTTGTTCTTCGTCCCAAAAACTGCTGGGCGGAAGTAATGCTGCGTTTTGTACAGCTAGTTGTGTTAACCTTTTCCATCGCTCCTTAATATCACCCTAAACTAGCCTGAGCTCTGATGTTTTCCATTAGGGTTGAAGTGAGTTTGATCTTGTTGAACAAATTATTTTTATTATTTTTAATTCACTGAAAAATACCAAAATGCATAAGGCTAATGTGTTCGGCCCTAATAGTGAAAAACGTTTGGTCGTCCACATCAAGGACTAACCCTTGTCCTGACCCTTCCTCTCAATCCTGAACATAACCCTAAACTTGCTTCAACCATAATGCTTATACTGTTTTTCTAACCCTAATTATAGGCCTGGGATTCATCTAATTTTTCTATTAAAATGGATGAAATACAATCTAAATATCATCAATTTAACAAAAGAAATACAAGGAAACCTGGTTGGAGTAATTTATTTCAAGAAAATTATTATCGCTGGATTACTGAACATGCAAAAAGTCTCCATAATTACACACACGAAGACATACGCTACAAACAAGGTGCGTACACTCATATGCACATGCTCATGCTGAGGCTAGTCTAGGCCCCTATACAGTGACGAAACTTTGATCATCTAAATCAAGGACTAACCCTGTATGGATGGTAACCAGCACTGGTGTCTGAAAGACTGTGTGGAACACTGTGTGTGTGCGTACGTGTGTGTCTGTGCATGTGTGCACGCAGTCCAAGGGTCAGGCCAGCAGAATCGTCCTTTCGCTTCTCGTACTCGGCAGTCACTGCCGATCCTTTTCACTTTAAGCTGCACACTCCCTCGTTCACACACTCACCCGTCCACTCTGTTTCCTCGCTCTTTCACTCTATACACTCCGTCCTGCGCTTGCTCACTCACTTTTACACTCACCGGCACCCTCCCAGTTGTCATTCATTACATTATAGTCACTCTTATCCAGAGTGGCGTACAGTGGAGAACACAAAAGTGTGGCATCACCATAAAGGCATAGAAGGCCCATTTACTGTATAATCAATCTATGGGCCTTATTCATGAAACATGAGCAGAACGAATTTGTACACAAATCGTTCGTATTAGCAATTTTGCCCGTATTTTCGCATTCATGAACGTTTTCGCATCTGAGATTTGTTCGTATGTGCAAATAAAATTTACACCTGCTCAGGAGCACGCGTCTACTACTGCATCCGTAAATTCGAAATGCCGCTAAATGTAGCTTCTGAGTGTCAATTAGAATAGGCCTGTGAATGTATTTTTATTTTCAGTTAAATTCACAAGACTAAATGTAGCCTTTGAAATGCACAATGCAAACGTAAATTACGACTGTAAGCAAGCACCTTAGATTAAGCTTATTAATCAATTGTAGGCTATTAATTTATTTAATTAGACCCATAACTTAATTAATGCTCCCAGTAGGCTACTATTTTTATGAATTGATTAAATTTAAATGTTATATGACGTTACATATGCTATAATTAAAACACACATTTAACCATTGAACAAAGTTTTCTATAAAATTACTTACAGGTCTGTATAGCCATCATTGCAATGGCTGACCATGTGCTGTTGGAGGAGTTGGCTACTTAAAGGTTGTATCAGCGATTTTGGGTGGAAACATAAATGATCACATTCATCTGATTTTTCCTCACGATCCGCTAGCTGCCCGCCCCATAAGCAGGCCGTCAAAAAACCGCGTCTCTGTAGGCAGCCTATGCTCCGAGATCGTACACAAAAACAATGGTACTACCAACTACTCAAAACCAAAATAAACAGTATTCCAACCAATCACAATGATCTGCACAAACGTGACGTCACTTCTGAAGCGAAATCCCAAACAAACATACTTATGAATAATTATGTTATGTTTTAAAAAATAGTGTTCAAGCATCCAGAATTATAACCACGTTAATAACGTTTGTAAGAAACCAAACCGTTTGTAAATCCGTCAAGATTTCAGCGAGATAAGAGTATTAGCGTTTGTGCAGATCATTGTGATTGGTTGGAATACTGTTTATTTTGGTTTTGAGTGGTTGGTAGTACCATTTGTTTTTGTGTACGATCTCGGAGCATAGGCTGCCTACAGAGACGCGGTTTTTTGACGGCCTGCTTATGGGGCGGGCAGCTAGCGGATCGTGAGGAAAAAAAAAATCATTTATGTTTCCACCCAAAATCGCTGATACAACCTTTAACAGAACACATCTTTAAGATCGCGCAAAAGCTATTTGTTGGCTGACCGTGATGTAGCTATGGCTGGTTTGTCGTTTTTGGGTTTTTATGAAACTGCCAACCTGCCCAATGTCATTGGTGCCGTTACTGTACTGCACACACGTAGCCTCAGGGCTCCATCCGAAGATACGTTTGCAAAATATGAATTGAAAGGGCTGTCACATCTGTGCAGGTCAGATTTCAAACCACCTCGAACATGCACAGAATAAATGACGACAAACAAAATGACGAAATTAATTAATTAATTATCTTATTTATTTCCAGGCTGCGGTCGTGCTTGGCAGATAGAGGCAATGCAGATAGGCTTGCACTTTAACAGCTCGTGTGATGGGAGATTTTGCATTTCCTGCATGTTATATCCTGCCATGTCTTTTTACTTTACCATATAGGATACTTTACCATTTACTATATGACACCGGAATGGACAATACTAAAGTATTTATTTTCCTTGATTGAACATCTGCAAATAAAACTTCGATTTCAGTGTCGGAATAAATCTTTCTTTTGCTTTTCCTGGGCCATTTTGACTTTGTGTATGGAACTTTAAATCGAAGTGACATCCTCCATATAAGGCAATTAACCCTATTTACTTTGGCCTATTTTATACAATTTTCGCCTAGTTTTTACTAGTGTCAATTAAGTGCCAATATCTCAAAAACGATTCACTGCACATCCATGGTTGAAAGTTTCAATGAAAGAAGAGGCTTGTACCATTCAGAAATTTGCATCAGAATAAATTTATGTAAAAATGGTCACATACAGTTTATACATAATTCACATAAAAAAACAAAAAAAAGTACAAAACGCCTTGTGTTTTTACAGTTTAGCACTGAATATTTCAACTTCAAAGTACTGGAGCAAGCCAGACTTCCTTACACTAGTGCACTGATATGTTGTCCACTTGGGTTTAGAATTTGGTAAAGATATCTACAGGCTTTCCTTATGCATTGGTATTTTTACCAAAACGGGGCCCGAGTGTCCCAAAACGTTTCCAAACGTCGCCAAATATAAAACATGTGCATATCTTTCTGTCTAGGCATGTCAATCATCAGAAAACTTTATTTTTCTTTTAAAACATTTTTTGTAATACAGAATGTGAAGAAAATTAACCTACACATGTTTTGTGTTTATGTGTATGAGGGTATTCTCTTACAAAGCGTGCCCAAAAGTGCCCAAATACCTCTCCGAAAAGGATTACTTACCCTAATGTTATCCAACCAATCTGCTTTACATTTAAAATGGCACTGTACTTCAAAGTTAGATTTACCAGAGCCCCATAAGCCAGCAGAATAACAGGTTTATCTATAACAAGCCTTCAACTTGACTTTTTACAGCAAAAGTAATGAATTATACATCACTATTTGGCAAACCTGTCTGTTACCACCTCCTACGACAGAGGTGTTAGGTGGGGGAGGGGTGTCTTCACTGTCCTCCCTGAAAAAGACAGATTCAAGTACATTACTAAGTAGAATCACTAAAAAATGAGAACACAAATTATCTCAAAAAGACATATGGCAAGTATTACAATTAAGTGGAAAAAAATTTTTATTTTATAAAAAAAAATATATATATATAGATATATATATACACACACACACACACACATATATATATATTATATATACGTATATACATTAAAAAATCTTACATCCACAGTACGTCTGATATTAGCTCCAACATAATTAGCAATCGTAGCTAACTAGGATTTATGAATTCGTTTGTCAGCTTGCACGAACTAAATTACATTATTATAATACTGTAATGTCTTGACTGAACCGTGAAATAAAGTACTGAGAATGGATGTCGTTTCATGCGTAAATTCAACAACTAGCCCTTGTGTTGGTTGCTGCACAAAGAAACTGCGAATGAAAGCTAGAAAACAAACAAACAGCAGGCGCTCCTAACCAGCCTGTGACACCATAGAAACTAGCGAACTCCTGCGAGAATCCATTTATCACCAAACTAAAAATACTCTAGATAATAGCGCTCCATACTGTTGATGATTATGATGATGATAATAACAATAATAATAATAATAATAATTTGTATTATATATTTTTAAAAAACACTTACATGTCCAGGCACGGGTCCATGCCAGAGTCATTGCTCTGCCAGAACACAGACTTCTTCGCCTCTGGGACACTTCTTCACCTCCAAAACCTGAGCAACCGTGAAATAAGCGCTCTTCTTTCCACCGTTGATTGCCACGTTCGCGTATAAATGTATAAAATAATCGTAAACTTTGAAGCAGCAAAGACATCACCAGCGCAATTGCACCAATACAGCTGCCCGTGTCTGCGTACAGAGAAAGACTGGTCTGTGACGTTTTTTCAGCTCACAAAAAAGCTACACATTGCTAAATACATCTGGATAGACTACAAACTTACTTGTAACAGCAATCCAGCCCATCCCTTACAGGATAAACTCAGTCAAAATGGCCACAGGCGTCATCTGATGCGGTCGACAGTCAGGAGCGCACAGCCGATTGCCCTATGGGTTGTCGTTACGCGTGGATACAGCGCCGTTCACAGTCGCTTGAATATGACATGTTTTACTTCGTTTGAAAGGGCAGGAACCCCCGTAGAAGATAATCTACGTGTTTTACGTTAGATCATTCCTGTAGCAGTCTAGTAATGCTTTTACGCAACGGTAGTAACGTAGTACAAACGCAAAAGCGAAGGGTACGCACTGTGGAAATTGAGACTTTCCTGGATAATGGATAAATGGGTTACGAAAAAACGTTGAGGATTCTTCAGAAAAGGGTTATAACTGCATAACCAGGTATCGTATTTGGTTGCTTAAACATGTTTATCAAGAGAATTTGTAGAAAATAAAATGTATTTATACAAAACCGGAAGTATATCGGTTGTATGCATACTGAAGTGAGCACGGGAAAAAAACACCTAATGTTTATTTATACAACTTTTCAATAATATACAATTGTTCCTGAATCGGATCTTGATTTTTTAGCGTGTTGAAATGGTACCAAGAGCTTTTGTGATACGCATTTTATTGCCTGTGATTGCGGTGAGGTGAAGGCTGTAAACAAATAAAAAAAGTGGGTTGGGCTATTAGCACCCTGCTGCTTTATGGCTCTGTAGTGTAACCTGAGAGCTGATAAGCATATAAACGAATGTGTTCGCAGGCTGTGACTGTTTTTAACAATTTTGCGTCGAAAGTTCCGTGTTTTATTAACGTTATAATTTAGAATTTAAGAGAAATATGAACACTATAAAAAATTGGACCGCATGCGTCTCACCACTAGGGGGCCAAGATTTCAGTGTCGGAATAAATCTTTCTTTTGCTTTTCCTGGGCCATTTTGACTTTGTGTATGGAACTTTAAATCGAAGTGACATCCTCCATATAAGGCAATTAATGTACTTGGATTTATGCTAATCACAAAATAATGTGAACGTGCTCGTCATTCACGTGTATGGACATACGTACGTTAATACGAAAAAAATCTGCCTTTCCCACATGGTTTGATGAATCCAGCGTAAATTTTTCGTACCAACCTATTTCGTACATAAATGTATGCACATATTTAGGAACGCTTCATGGGGCCCAATAAGTGTACTATTAACGTAACAAACAGACAGTTTGTATTGTAACATGTATTCTACCGTTCACTCAGCGCCTTTAACCCAGTTAATCTGAACTCACTCATTCACTTTGTTATTTTATCATTTGCTCTCCTGTAGATATGAGGGGTTTTTCACTTTAAAGTCTTGTTGTGCCTGGAGCTTGAAGGCACAGACAGAGATCGCAAGATGGTCTTGTTCGGGCAGAGTCATTACAAATGCATGGAATAACTTCACACAATTGGTAGTGAGAGGAGATGCTGTCAGAGTGAGCGTTTGTGAGCGTTCACTCTCTGTGCTGTAAAATCAAGGTGCATTTTATTGAACTATTGATCAAAATCTGTCAGTCTTTTGCAAAGCTCTTCTCTTTTTTACAAAGAAAATGCAAAATTCCAAACCCACATAGCAGATATGTTTACCGGACTTCAATATTTTTCCCTCAAAAGTATCTCGTAAAGAGCCTAATTTTCTCATTTTAGAAAGTTTCATGAAGAAGTTTCAATTTACACAGGCAATTTTATCATTGGCAAAGTAGTGGAGGGGCTGAGAGAAATGTGTTTCTTTTAAATGGTTGTTTTACACACTCAGTCTGTCTCTCCCTCACACATACTCGGATTCACATTCAGATTCAGATATGCTTTGGTGGCATGACAATACATTGTATCATATTGCCAAAGCGTATAAATGAATATATTGCAAAATAATAGCATGTTGAATGAGCAGTAACCTGAATGGTGACTAATTGTGATCAGATTGTCTGATTGATAATAAATCTGTATTGTGCAATGCTGCTGCTTCGATTCTCATTAAGGGAACACACAGGAAACATAAATGAAACATACAGGGAACACAAAGGCCATTTTTCTCCCTGGCTTGGACTTTTGTGGGCCCAGGGACAAACACCAAGGTCAGAGGGGCACATCATTGCGTTCATCTTCCCACAGTCCCCGCAATGCATGCACACACACAGAAATAGTCCCCGCAATGCATGCACACACACAGAAATACTGTACATACACACACAATTTTATGCATGCACATTACACACATAAATGCATACACACACATACTTGCAAAAAGTATATAATTATATGCACACACAAACACACTTGCACACATTCTTGCAGGAGCACACACAGATTCACATAAATACCCCACATACACACAGACATACACTCGCAAACATACACACATATACTCACACATGCACGCGCACTTGTATGCGCACACATGCACATGCACACACACAAACAGATTCACACAAATGCATACTCACACGCACGTGCGCACACACACCCAAGTATGTATATATACATACATGCACGTGTACACACACACGTCACTCACACCCATGGACGCAGATGTTCAGTGCAAACAGAAAAATGTCCTCTCTTGACAAGCTCAGCGGGGGCCGGATGAACATGTTTTCCTCAGCCGGGTGAGCAGCGTTCGATGGAAGCGTTGGGGATGTTCTGTAAATTCACCACCCCACCCTTATCTATCCATCTCCCAAATATACTGTAAGTGATATCAGTGTAACCCATAAAATGCTATGGGATTTGTCAATTTACGCAATCCGTCCTTTCAGTCACTGCTAGTGCTGAAGGAGCCCCCCCCCAAAGATTACCCATGCCTCAGTACCCAGAGTCCTTCTAAAGTCATACACGTCTAGCAGTCCCTCACTCTCTCATTCACCCAGGTATTACTCTGAGTACTTTGTTTGTAGAAAGGGGCAATAGTGTGGCACTTACGTATATATTGTGTAAATTAAACTCAAATTTTCGTTGCAGTTGTTTATCCCTCACTGCTTATGAGACTGTCTGAACAAAAAGTAGTAAATACTTATTTTTTTCTCTCCTCAATTTGGAATTGGCAAATGCGGCTTTTGAATTAACGCTGTACCGCCACCTGTACCGCCACATGCGGTCCCTGTGGCTGAAGCGCACACAGCCACCTGTGAACTAGTGACAGCTGCTTTATGCCGAACAGTCCACAAAGAACTACAGGAGAAAGCTAGCCCCCCACTGGTGGACAACAGTGTCTCTGACAACAGGTACCCTGGGAGGGCCTAAAGTAGTGATTAACTACTAAAGTATTTAATCACGCAGAGGCTCATACCTGTGGATACAGGATACATTTTGCGCTCATAAGTGTCTGTTTACCAGCCAAGACACTCAGGAGTCCCCAGTACTGAGGTTTCTGACTCTACTCTCCACAGAACTCTTTGTCTTTGCCTTGTTAAACCTTCAGGGTTGTGCAGAAGACAGGGACAGAGGACATATCCTCTTTTTTTTTATAAGGCCAACGAAAGGAAGTATTGTGGTTTCCCACCAAATAGAGGAACAAATGCCTGTGTATGTGTGTGTGTGTGTGTGTGTGTGTGTGCGCGTGTGTGCGTGTCTGTGTGTGTGTGTGTGCGTGCTTGCTCATGTTTATACTTGTGTACGGTAAATTGATTCACACAAATATGCACATCACCCTCTTGTGGATGGGATTTGTAAGTGCTGAAAGTTGAGAGGATGCAAGGTGATACACACGGAGAATGGAGGCAATCATCGCAGAGTTGCACATCTATTGCACAGACACTGCTGTCAAAATCACTACACCTACGTTTGTGTGTTCTTCCTTAAGGACCGTTCAACTTCCTTTTTTGTTGGACTGTTTCTGTTCTCGGCCAGGTGAACTCAGTTGAGCTGTGACTTCGCCCCTTATGTCAGGTTTGACTGGCCGGCAGAAAGTTTTTAAATGGCCAGCCAGCCACCCTGAAGCACTGGCCATGATGACAGCGCATGTGGGAGAGTAAGGTTTGATGTATTCTATTATTGGAGGACACTTTACCGCCCAGGCAAAAATACATCACCGTTCATTATCTTGACAGACATGACCAGAGAAGGAGTTTATGGTGAAAGGATGGAGAGAGGGACTGGGAGAATATGGGCTGTTGTACAGGCATCGTGTACAGGGACAATTCTATTCATTTACCTATTCCTCTCCTGCCCTCTAGTGGATAAAGCAGGCAATTATCCTTCAGGCTTGGATTCAACAAGTAAGTGTCATGCCCAGGTGATCAATTCTGTGTATCTCTCTTATGGATAATTAACAAGACTCCCCAGTTCCCCCACCTTTATTTCATTTTTTAAATAAGTTGTGACAGGTACGCCCAAAATGAAAGTGACAGAACGCAGAGATGTTCACACACACACCCAGCTCGCACATTTTAGCTGTATTTTGTGAGGACCAATTGGTGGAGATGGGGTCATTCCCCCAATTTGCTACTGCCAGAATTGGTAAACAGTCCTTTTTGTTTTACCTGAGAGGACGAATCTGGACCCTTTCCCGCTTGATTTACTCCGTGTTCAGTTATAAATATATACAGTATATTTTTCTATATTTGCTTCACAGTTATAAGGACACATGGCTTAATATGATCTATTCTGTGACAGATTTATGTAAATTTTCTTTTTTTATCTCTAACTGGAGAATGTTGTTTACACTACAGGACAGGATCAAGTGTTTGCGCGCATGCGTGTGTGTGTGTGTGTGTGTGTGTGTGTGTGTGTGTGTGTGTGTGTGTGTGTGTGTGTGTGTGTGTGTGTGTGTGTGTGTGTGTGTGTGTGTGCGTGTTCATGTTTATATGCTCCTGCTTCCTGACAAACCCTCCTGTTTCTCTTAGTCCATGGGCCAGACCAGATTTCGGTACCACTCAAGGTGGCAAAATCTAGTTACATTTTTTGAAAAGGTACATGTCCATAGATGATATTTTGGTATGATAACCTTTCCTAAGTGGTAGCTTTGTCACAGTTATCAGCACATGAAGTTAACCACCCCCTACAATAAATTGGATTCTAGGCGCTGGTGCATATCCTACTTAATGCTCATTTCCAGGACCTTTACTCATCTTTTATGAGGGCATGTTTGGTGGCACTTTAAAGGGTAAATTCATAGCTTTCATTTAAACCCAGTTGTGGGTCTGTCTAATAAATATAGAGGTCACATGGGCTCTTCAAAGTGTCAACAACAATTATTTTTCTACAATTTTCGCCTAAATTGTAGTCTTTATTTGAGCATTGTGACATGTAGGAACATCATTGACACAAATAACAAAGACTGAAATACTCACAGGACTGTAACAATTCAGGAAATGTATCATCTTCCCATATTATCCCACTATGAGGGGTGAGTGTGGGCCTTAAAGTAGAACATGGGCCCAGGCGACAAATTCTAGTTTGGTATTTTCAAAAAGTCTATATCTTTTAGATGATATTTCAACTTGATAAACCTTCCCAAGTGGTATTTTAGTCACAATTAACCTTAAGCCCAGTTGTTAGTCTGTCTGATAAATGTAGAGGTCACATGCCCTCTTCAAGTGTCAGCAACATTAATTTTTCTACAATTTTCATGTCTTTAAACGTATATAGTCTGATTTTTATTTTATTTTTTATTTTTACATTTTTTGCTGCCAAATTGTAATATTGTAGTATTAAACAGGTGTTTTGTGTTATATGATTATGTTCATGTTGAAAATGTATCTGAAGATTAAACAAATAAAATCCCAAATCGCATTTTATCTCAATTTGGATAAAAAAAATACAAATGTATGTTTGTATTTTTAAGCTATTTTACTTACTATATTTTATATATATTTGATTGCAATGTTAAATTTATTTTTTCTATTTTTCAGAGAGAGAGAGAGATACTCACTCTAGCAGTACACACCAACCAGCCAATTAATCACCGTGGCAATGCATGCCCAGGCATGCTTTCTAACTGACATACAGTGTTACAGTCACAGTCCCATCGCATTGCAGGCCTCTTCGTGTAGTAAATGAAACGACTATAGTGACATCAAAGTCCTTTATTGCAAACCTTTTTTACCATTTTTATTGTGTGTTTCAACACGGTAAAGCGTCATCTGGTCATCGGCATGAATGTATACATCATCCAGGTGAGTTTATTTACCAATTACCACGTTTGTTGCCTTGTTGAAATGGAATCTGTGTGTGAAAGTAGCATTGATTGAATAATGAAATGGACGCATTGAAAGTGAGTTTAGGATGTAGGATTTTAATGTGTCAGAGTACAACAATTTACATCACTGCAGTGTTGAGCTTAGATTTATTTATTGTATTTTGTATTTGTATTTTTAGGTGATGTATATCACAGAATAGAAAAGTATGGCAGAACAAAGTACAAGTGTCACATGACGGACTGTTTAATACACTGTTCAGATGATGACTCAAACCTTGTGGCACCTACAAATATAGAGTCATGGAACACATTACTGAGAGAAGCTAAAATAAGAGGCTACAGCCCCATCCTTAATCTTGCGAAAGACCTCCCTGAAGGCAGCATACCATCAGTATTGTATCACAGGAAATGTCGTAGCATCTTTACTATGAAGAAACTGCTTGACAGCATTGTCGCAAAAGAAAGCTCTTCAGAAAGTACTCTCACAGATGAATTAAGAAAATCTACGAGACAAGAACCACAAACATCAAGGGTGTATGAAGCAAAATGTATATTTTGCGACAAAGTCAGCAAGCATTTGAAAGGTCAAAGAACTAAAGAAAGCCTGACAAAATGTAGAGTTAAGAGCAGATGACACAGTCATGAGAGCGGCAGTCAGGAAAGGGGGTACAAAGTTGTTAACCACTGTCAGTCGTGAGTTAGTAGCAGCTGAAGCTCATTACCACAGATCCTGCTACAGAGCATACACAAAGGATCTAGATAAAGACAAAGACATTGGTGAAAGTAACGTGGGCCGAGCAGAATCCCCATATGAAGCAGCGGAAAGAATGGCACTCTCTAAAGTGTTTGCATATATTAGAGAAGGACTGATTGAGCATCCTACAGTAGTCCCATTAACAGACCTGACCACTATACTGGTCACAGAAATGGCTAAATGTGGTGTAACACAGGTGACACCTTCAACAAAGAAACACCTACGTCGCAAGGTTCAAGCTGAATTTGGTAAATCTTTACATATCATACCAAATGACACAGGAAAGCTGTTGGTATACCCTGACAATTTGAAAATGGATGAACTTGTAAACGTTTGCCAGGAACTCAAAGATGAACAGAAGGTGTACAATTCCAGCACTGACAAAGACGCCATATCACAAGTGGCACTGAAGTTCAGAAATTATATTCGGAACCAGGATATTACTCAAGCATGGCCACCACATGTGTCAGATCTGGAGAAGATGAACAGCGTTCCAACATCTCTTGTAGAGTTTCTCCAGACACTCCTAACAGGTACATCCACAGAAGGTAATAACCCATCCCAGAGGGTGCAAAGGCTCACAGCATCATTCAGCCAAGATCTATTTTATGCTGTTACCTCTGGCAGAGTTAAGCCTACAAAACACATCGTGTTGCCCTTTGCTGTCAAGTCACTTACTGGAAACGTGGAACTGATACAGATGCTGAACAGACTTGGCCATAGTGTATCATATTCTCAGGTAGAAGAAATTGACACAGCCCTCTGTCTTCAGAAGCAAGCAGCAAGTGAAGATGCCATCCCACTACCACAAAACATCAAGCCTGGTCTGTTCACAACGTTGGCATGGGACAAAGTTCCATGACAGAATGAAAAAACAGAATCTGAAGACATTCTCAAGCATCACAAAAAGAGATAGAGGAAACCAAAAACAAAACAAGGAGCTGGTCTTGAAAGCAGATAGAAATCTATTTGGGCATATGATCATTGCTTCACAAAGTAGAGATCTTCACATTAAAGATGTCCTGGCTCATCCACTTGGTCCACTGCCTTGGTCACTTTCAAATCCAGATGGTTCACTGTGGAAGACCAACAAGGCCGCTCTTGCTAGAGAGTTAGAGAAATCAGCATCAGCAGTTGAAGATATTGGAGATCACTCTGCATGCATCATTGATGGAATGAGCCTTGTTCAGAAACTGAAATGTGATGGCAAGACTTTTGGAGAGATTGCTGGTTCTCTGCTGAACCTAGCATTGCATGAAGGAGGAAAGAGTAGATGTGGTGTTTGATGTGTACTGGAAAACATCAATCAAGAATGCTGAGAGATGCAGTCGTGGTTCAGCAAGTAGCACTCAATGGAAGAACATCACCCGGGACACAATGTTGTGCAGTGGAGAAAGCTTTTAAGTAATCCAGACAGCAAAACCGCCTTGATTACATTCATTGTGGACCAGTGGGAGCTGCCAGAGTACCGGATAAAGCTTCAAGACAACTTTGCAACCTGTGGAGAGACATGCTATCGTCTGAAGAAAAAAGATTGGAAAGTTGTGGAGGAGCTGAAATCTTCCCATGAGGAGGCGGAGAGTCCTTAAAATCCCTGGGAACATCCTGGGATGTATCAGAGGAATTATACAGCAATATGGAATCATTTGTCTGCAGGATGTATGCACCGTCATCTAGCGTATGTGATGTCAATGATCTTCGCTACCTGCTGTTCTGCACCAAAAGAGGTGAAGTGGAGTCCAGCCTACTTCCCCCTTGCAGGGACTGCTTACAGCTGCATATACAGCGAGCCAATTACCAGGCAGCAGTCTGGACGCACTGCCTCGAAGGACAGCCAGACATACCAGAGCCAAACCGGCATGGATGGAAAACTGATGACAAAGGTATGCTTATAATAAATTCAATAAATCAATGTTCACCATCTTGCTCTAATACTGAAATAGTATAGGTAATTTCTAGACATTTGGGCTCCTCACTGAAATAGATGAGAAATAGCTAGGATAGCTATACATGTAGCTTGGATCTTCCACTTATTCTTACAGGTATGCTGACGTTAGACTGGATGCGAGGACCCCCAGCACCAATGGCTGTCCTGGAACTTATGGCCTGCAAGTGTGGACGGACCTGCAAGCTTCCAGACTGCTCCTGCCTTGCCAACAAACTAAAGTGCACAGAAATGTGCAAGCTACAAACCTGCACCAATCAGAGGGAGGGGGAGGAGGATGTAGAAGTTGCCATGACCCTGGATGATAATGGTGATGATGATAATGATGATGATGATTAGGGGTGTAAAGATTAATCGATACGAATCGGAAACCGTATGGTGTGGTGATGATAATGATCATTGGTTAAATAAGTGAATGAAAGTTAGAATTCTTGTTTTTTCTATTTTTTTTTCTATCACATGTTCTGTTCAAATAAAGTGACGAAATTGTCTTATTCTTTGGATCAACAGTTGGTGTCATTGGAGGTTAGCGACTGTGACTAAGTGACTAAGATACCACTTGGGAAGGTTTATCAAGTTGAAATATCATCTAAAAGATATAAACTTTTTGAAAATACCAAACTAGAATTTGCCACCTTGGGTGGTAGCAATTAGTGAAAATTCTCGCCTGGGCCCATGTTCTACTTTAAGGCCCACCCTCACCCCTCATAGTGGGATAATATGGGAAGATTATACGTTTCCTGAATTGTTACAGTCCTGTGAGTATTTCAGTCTTTGTTATTTGTGTCAGTGATGTTCCTACATGTCACAATGCTCAAATAAAGACTATAATTTAGGCGAAAATTGTGGAAAAATAATTGTTGTTGACAGTTTGAAGAGCCCATGTGACCTCTATATTTATTAGACAGACCCACAACTGGGTTTAAATGAAAGCTAGGAATCTACCCTTTAAAATGCTACCAAACATGCCCTCATAAAAGATGAGTAAAGGTCCTGAAAATGAGCATTAAGTAGGATATGCACCAGCGCCTAGAATCCAATTTATTGTAGGGGGTGGTTAACTTCATGTGCTGATAACCTTTCCTAAGTGGTAGCTTTGTCACAGTTATCATACCAAAATATCATCTATGGACATGTACCTTTTCAAAAATGTTGATTAGAATTTGCCACCTTGAGTGGTACCGATAAGTGAATTTTTGGGCTTTGGCCCATGGACTATCTAGTACAATCCCACACTCTCAGCACATGGTCCAGCAGGGATTCCCAGAAAGGTTTGATATCCAGGTGAGTTTATTTGTTTGTTTGCTTGGCGGGCGTTCTAAGATGGCAGCTGCACAATGGCGTGGGCAACAGAATAGCAAGTGACACATTATTGATTAAGCAGAAATTAAACGTAGTCTGAGATTTGACATCAAACCACAGCCAAACCATTTATAAGCATACACTCCTTATGCTTGAAAAGATTAAAAGGGAAACAAAAACATGTTCTCATATCATAGGTTAGGAGCCTAATAAGTAATATAGCAAGAACAACAGGTCTAGTAATGGGGCATATGCACAACAAAAATGCCAGTGTAAATCTAACACTGCTGGTGTACATTTAAGACCCTAGGGTGTTTATATGAGACCATGGTCTCATATGAAAACCCGAGCGTGTTAAATGTACACCACCATTTTTGCTGCGTGGGCTCAGTGAATGAGAGTTTACCATGTTCTTTCAATCAGAACCAATCAGATGCATTGGTTGGAATTAGAATGATTGGAGGATACATTACATTACATTATAGGCATTTAGCAGACGCTCTTATCCAGAGCGACTTACAACTTTTTAGCATTTCTTTTTACATATATTATCCAATTATACAGCTGGATATATACTGAAGCAATTCAGTTAAGTACCTTGCTCAAGGGTACAACGGCAGTGCCCTACCTGGGAATCGAACCTGCAACCTTTCAGTTACAAGGCTAGTTCCTTAACCATTATACTACACTAGCCACATATAATGCAGTGAAGCTCCTCCCATGTCACAAGTATTGCTTGAATAAATAACAGGAAGTTTCATACTTCCTTCTTCTCCTCGTCTCTTGAGATCGTCTGTTGAGTCCGTCAGTCTGTCCGTCTTGCTTTGGGTATCCAAGCACTGGCTGACTCCTTGTGAATCTCACACAGCCCCTCCCCTCTCCTCAGGGACACACGGACAGGTGAGTCTGCCACCGTGTACTCAAACAGATCCTTTTATTGGTTGATAGATGGATACAAAAATAGTGATGTCTGTGTACCTCTGGTTGGCAAAGTCTGCTGTTACGAAATGAAAATGACAGTTGAAATCTGTCTTCCTGAAGCTAATTTTACCCTGTTTGATGGAGTGAGTGTGTGTGTGTGTATATTGTACCTTATTGTACGTCGCTTTGGATAAAAGCGTCTGCCAAATAATTGTAATGTAATGTAATGTATATGTTCTCTCTTTCTCTCTCCGTCTCTCTTTCTGTCCGTCACTCTCTACCTGTCTTCAGCTGTCTGTTGCTCTGTCTCTTCTTCGCTCTGTCTCTCCTTCTCTCTGTCTCTTCTCTCTCTCTCTCTCTCACTCTCTGTCACTCTCACTCTCTCTCTCTCTCTCTCTCTCTATATCTCTTCATCTTGCTGCCCACCGCTTCATCAAGGAGTTCTGACACTCCGCTTGATGTGACAGAGAGAAAAGGCTAAGCTCAGCCTGAGCCCCCTTTAGTTTCACACGGTTTTCTGAAATACAGGAAGTTACGCAGCTTATTTTGTGCTTCCTTCATTAAAAACACTGTAAATGTCAAGGGGAGAACAGCACCTGCTCTGAAAGCCAGTTGAGAACACAGTTGAGTGGCGACACTACAGCGTCGATTCACACCTGTGCCTGGCAGGCCAGTTGCCATTGTTCCAGGCACGTGGGTGTGTCGTCACGGATACGGCCATCCTTTGTCTTTCCTGTTAATTGCTGCGGCTGTCTGTCTGTGGTTCTGAAAATTTGGGTCTTTCCCCTCAGGGATCAATCGTCATGGAGAAGGGCGAGGGACCCCCCCAGGACTTACCCCCACCGTACTCAGGGGCTCCGGCAAACTACGGGGGCACGGATTCAGCCCCCCAACCAGGCTTCTCAGCATCCCCCTACCAGGGAGGTAAGCGACTCCCCTTTCCTCCAACACTGACACTGATGGATGGCATTGTGGTTGGCAGAGGAAATCTGGCCACGCCTACTGGTTAAGTGGACACACATACCAGGGTTGTGTTAGCTAATCAGCCTGTTGGAGTTAAAATGTTAAATTTTAGATATAATATAATATGTGTGTATTTCTACTACTTTTTATTAATATAATTAATCAATATTATCTATAATCCACAATTACTTACTACCTTTAGTTTAGTCTCTCTAACAGAATAAATGTAATCTCATTAACCTTATTGGGGTGTCCAGTAAAACGCAGCAAGTGATGATCATTGGCCCAAGTAAGCCAGCCGCGAGACGACCTTTCGGACAAACGTCTTTTTCTCTATATCTTCTTTTTCAAGGTCCGAGTCCTGTGATGTACCCGCCACCGACCCCATGCATAGTGGTGGGGGCGCCCTCCTGCACCCCCGCAGGTGAGTCACCAGGTTCAAATCAGTAGGTCAGTTAGCATGTGATAGATGTAGACTACTCATTTTGGCGTTTCACAGTGCCGTCAATGCTGCATACCTGCGAAGGTGAAATCAGTACAGTGCCCTATGTAAAATACCGTAAAACTGGTCTGTGTGTCTCCATAGGGTCCCAGGTGATTCTTTTGCCTGGCCTGTCGGAACTGCCCAGTCAGACCCAGTGCCCACACTGCCATCAGCTGGTACTCTCTCGGACCGAGCACAAGCCGGGCCTGCTCGCTTGGCTCATCTGTGGCTCCCTGGCGCTTGTGGGGTAAACAAACTCAAATTATGACTTATTTTTTTCGTTGGAAACAAAAGCCAGGATCTTCTGAGGCTCTTTAAGACCGACAGTTGCCATCCCTGATCTGTTGCACCTTTCATTAAATCTGAAGGTTGGGTGCAGTATTGACCTGTACTATTACATTGACTTGCTATCTCTTATAAGGTATTGATGACCAATGAAACCACTTGTTTGTACACGCATCTATCTTATAATGGATAGGTAGGTTGCAGGTAAACTGTGAGCGCTAGGTATCCATTAGTGGTAGGAAAATGGTGAGCGTTGTTGGGCTGAATGGCCTGTTCTCATCATTAAATTATGTTACGTTAATGTTATGTAATCCAAGTGTTGCAATGAGATAAGATCCTTGTAGGGTTTCTGGTCCCTGTAAGGTTTGTTCTGTTTCTCCTATAGATGCTGGCCCTGTTGTTTAATCCCTTTCTGTGTGGACGGGTGCCAGGACGTGGACCACCGATGCCCCAACTGCAACAACCTGCTTTTTGTCTACAAGCGCCTCTGATCTGCCCTGAGAGAGAGTGGGAGAGAGAGAGGGAGGGAGAGAGAGAGAGAGAGAGAGAGACCGAGAGAGGGAGAGAGTGAGGGAGAGACCGAGAGAGAGAGAGAGAGAGGGAGAGCGTGAGACAGAGACTGAGAGAGAGAGAGGGAGAGAGGGAGAGCGAGAGAGAGAGACAGAGAACGAGATAGGGAGAGACAGGTCGTCTTGATAGCCCTTTCTGCTGCTTCACTGTATAATTGGAAATCTAATTTTTATTTTTTAATGGCTTGAATTAATAGATTACTTTTGTTGATTACTGCTATGATCGGAAAGCATTTATTTCAGTACAGGATTTTACACTTGTTAATATATTCAGCTGATACACTGATTGTACGCAATTGACATGGCAACGGCTGCAGAATGTCCTGTCAATGTGAATTTTTTTTTGTTAGTTTACAACTTTTATATAATTTTATGTTGAATTTGCAAATTGCCCATTGGGTTAGCAAAGACTTGTCAAGTGTATTTGCATTCAACACAAGTCAAGCATGTTGTTTGTAATGTTCTCATTGTTTATCTGATGTTATGAGAAATAAGATATGCATTCATGCATTTCCTTCCTTCTTGCATTTTGTTAAATGTGGAAAGGTTATTGAAGGTAGGATTGTTATTTTTTTTCCCGAAACTGTGTCAATAGGTGTGTCGTGTTTGCTAGCCAAACTGTTAAACTGTACCTGCATACCTGTACCTTTACCTGGTTCTCAACTGCTTTCAGTTGCGGTTCCTCTGAAGCAATTTCTTTGTGATCTTGGCGAGCCCTAAAATGAATGTACGAAAAACGCTGTCCTGTTCTGCGCCTCATCTTTTTAAATAAAATTAGATTAAATCAAGCCATTGAACAGAAGGGTCTGTAATATAGGCTGCGGAGCCCCCCCAAGGCACCCTTGGTGAAAAAAAAAAATCTGAAAGTGGAAATCCATCCTCCAGGTTGGTTTTGCAATCCGTGCATAGAGTTTTGCCAATCCGTACTTTTGGTTTTTGCAATCCATACGCACGGTTTTGCAATCTGTGCGTAACGTTTTTTCAATCCGTGCGTACGGTTTTTGAGTGAGATCAATTGGGTTTGCACTGTTAAATCCATTTGTATTTACATTACATTACAGGCATTTAGCAGACACTCTTATCCAGAGCGACTTACACAACTTCTTATTACATTTATCCATTCATACAGCTGGATATATACTGAATATTGGCAGGGCTAGGGGATGTTGTTAGGCAGGACATGAAGTGGGCTGCTGGCAACAGCATAGCCGTGTCAATATTGATATACCACGGGCTAGAGTGCCACATCGCTTTTATAAATGTGTGTGTGCCTATCTTATAATAATCTTATAATAAGTCACCCAAGAAAGACAATACAGCACCTTTTAAAGTACAGCTACTAGGCCTATAGATTGTTCGGTGTGTCCATGCCAAATTCAAGGTTACTAGGCAAGGACAAAGGTTAACGAGGAAATCCGTAATCTCTAGCCTACGGTTTTCCATTCGTATGCTCGTTTTTGCAATCCGTAGCTTACTCTCGGTTTTGCAATCCATATGTAGGCCACAGATTGCAAAACCAAGTGCACGGATTGCAAAACCGAGAATGCGGCTTTCCACGTTGAGATTTATTTTTCCAGCTAGGGTGCCTTGGGTGGCTCCGTAGTAGTAGGCTGTTTAACAATAGGTTAAAATTGAACTGATACGGTAATAGAGATATAACATGTAGGGCGGCACGGTGGTGCAGTGTTTAGCACTGTCGCCTCACAGCAAGAAGGTAGTCGACTGAGTTTGAATCCCGGCCGAGGGCCTTTCTGTGTGGAGTTGTGCATGTTCTCCCCATGTCCGTGTCGGTTTCCTCTGGGTACTCTTGTTTCCTCTCACAGTCCAAAGACATGCAGGCTCATTGGAGACTCTACATTGCCCATAGGTATGAGTGTGTGAGTGAATGGTGTGTGTGCCCTGCGATGGACTGGCAACCTGTAAAGGGTGTAGGCTTTTCCTGCCTCTCGCCCTATTTATGCTGGGATAGACTACAGCCCCCCCCACGACCCTGACCATGAATAACCGGGTTAGATAATGGATGGATATAACATGTTCTTGCTGCAGTTTATATGGACTGAGGACCAGCGATCACAAGGTTAAGGACAGAAGGGGGCACACATGCTAATTACCCTTCTTGGCCAAATTCCGGATGAGATGAAAAATATAAATACATACACATCCACATTACGGTACCCCAGTAAACAAGCAACATGTTCTAATTTCAATTTGATACGGCCCACAATCTGTCGACAAATGGATTGCATCCTACGTTTGAATCACTACCTTTGAATCTACTTTCAAATCTATTACAAAGTAAATTTGTAGAAAATTCTTATTTTGGATGTTTTGATGTTGCTTAAACATTTTGCAAAATGTTTTTGCCCCGTATTGCTAAAGTTGTGGCTGTTTCATTGCCTTCCAAAAGTGCTCCTCTTTTATATATCCCATAATCCTCTTAGCACGGAAGTACCTTAGTACACTCTATGGTTCGGCGTCATCCTTTGAAGAGTATCGCTGATTTATCTGACTTCATAACGCCACTGAGCCCCGCTTTCTCTATATTTATATAGTAAATAAATATAGTTTTCTATATTTATTTTTCTCTCCTAAAACCGATGTGAAAGCGTTGGTTAAGATGTCGTATTCCATTACGTTGCAGACGCAGTTGATCGACATTATGGAGGTATTGGCCAAAGCAGCGGTGGCAGATATTTGCAAGCTTTTCGATGAAGAGTCGGCGGTGTTGCGGTCGGAAATGTCTCTGAGTCAGTGCGAAAACAAGGTGTTGAAGAGAAAATTACTGCACATGGAGAGAGAGTTGAGGACTGCAAGCGCTCTGAAAACGTCCAGAAATGCAAGCCTCACCGAAGCTGGCGATGAACGAGGTACACAGTAACTTAGTTCCTGCTAGCTAAGTTAGCTAGTTTGCAAAATACTGTTTCCATTTCCCCCACCAGGGACAAGCCACGAAGCGGCGAAAGTGACTGAAATAATATTGAATATTATCTGCGCAGATAAAATAGACCAGTTCCGTATACAAGTGTGGTTGGCTGATCTAATCGACAACTCTTGCTCAAGTTTTAGGAGTGGAACATTCCCTCGCTATAAGTGTCTTGGAGAAAGAGCTTCGGATGAACATGTGGAGAGATGGAGAACCCATCGTGCATGGTGGAGCTGATGTTGACAGCACCCTGGAGTCAGTCACCAGGGACGAGGTAAAGTAATTCCATGCCATGTTAGTACTCATATTTAATGCGTTGCATCTGGCCAGATGTTATTGGTGGGTGAACAGGAAGTGTAGTTTTTATTTTGTGGTTTTTCTACGGACTAGTGCACTGCAACACTGTTATTGGACTCAGTTATGGTTTCCTCAATTGTATCTGATTCGGTTTTAAAAACTTTTTCAAAATGGATATCCCCATGGGTTTTAGGATACGTACTGTATCATAGGGCACCTGACAGTACCCAGCCCTGTCCTTCCGAGCTAAAGACTGTGGGCCCATGAGAGGTAATCGCCTGAGTCATCTCGGTTTAAGAACGATGATGTGATTCAGCACATGGATAGAGTGAACTGGTGTGTATGTGTGTGCGCGCTATTTTTGAGACTTGACGAGTCCAGTTGAAAATAACACATTTCTCACCCTTCTTGCAGTTCATTGAATCAAGGGAGGGGAGGCCTGATTGCTTTTTTGTCAAGGAGGAGAAATTTGAGGAAGATTTTGGGAGTATTGACTCGCACAGTGGACTGGAGTTCGGTGGGGAGAGTAAGTGCAGACTGGAGTTGGTTGAGTTGAAGATTTGGGTAAACTGGCATTTGTGGAATGCATTTTCTACATTTGATTGCAGGTTACTTCTGTAAATAGCTTTTTTTCCCCCCATGAGATCATGAAGTTTTGCCCCCATTTAAACACTGAAGCGTATTCGTTAGTTTACATTTTTTTAAAACGCAACAAAAAGAAAAATCAAAGCATATTCAGGAATTAAGCAGTAAACAGCAGCCAAGCTTCTTGTTGTTAAGCAGCCATTCGGGCGGACAATTTTCGCTCGACCTCATGTTTATTAACACCTGCCTTTCTTGACAGAGGTTTCGGAGTGTGAGGCTCCGGCTGGGGCGGGACCTCGTCACTGTGAGGCGGAGTCTGGCTCGCATCCCGCCCTTCTGGAAGCTGAGCCGGAGCTGGATTCGTATCCTATAGCCGGAGAGAACGAAGATCCTCATGGATTTTTCCTAAGCGGAGAGAGCGTCGGTGCGGCAAAGGAGGCCAAGCCCTACGGGACGCAGGGCGCGGAAAACCAGTTCATTTGCACGTACTGCGGAAAGAGCTGCGTTTATTTTAGTCAGTTTCAGAGGCACGTGCAGATCCACCTGGACGAGAGGGCTCGCGCCGAGCGCGGGAACGAAGGCCCCGAGAAAGGCGGCGACTTCTTTAACCAGAGCGTTCAGGCCGCGGAGAGACCGGCGGTTAAAGGGAAGTTCCTTTGCGTCCACTGCGGCAAGGGCTTCTCTAAGAAGCAGTGTCTCAACGTGCACCAGCGCATCCACACCGGGGAGCGGCCGTACCAGTGCTCCGAGTGCGGCCGGAGGTTTTCCAAGAAGTGCAACCTTAACTTTCACCAGCGCACGCACACGGGCGAGAAGCCGTTCCGGTGCTCCATGTGCGGCAAGAGCTTCTCGCAGAAATCGAACTTGAAACGGCACGAGGAGAAGCACGTGCAGACGGCGCAGAGAGCGCTCAAGAAGAGCCGCTTCAGCTGCAGGCACTGCGGGAAGGTCTGCGTCTCTCCCTCCCACCTCGAGATACACCAGCGGACTCACACGGGCGAGAAGCCGTACCAGTGCTCGGAGTGCGGCAAGAGCTTCGCCAAGAAGTGCAACCTCAATTTCCACCTGCGCACGCACACGGGGGAGAAGCCGTTCCGCTGTCCGGTGTGCGGGAAGTGTTTCTCTCAGAAGTTCAATTTAAAAAGACACGAAGGCGTTCACACCATTGGGAACCCGCCGAGCGAGAGCTTCTTCAGTTAAGTGCATTGTGGGAAGGATCCCAATAGGATCACATAGGAAAAAGCCACCCCAGCTGTGTAGAGTGCCCTTATACATAGACTAATAAAATTATTATTTATGATGGAATCAGATTTCATATGCTCAGAGTGGGAACCGTTCTCCTGCTTGTGCTCTCTGTATGATGATGTAAAATGTGAGATTGAAGAGAACAGTACTCATTATTGAAATAACGGATTTAAAATCACTGCGTATGCCTTGTTTAGTCTGTACAGTGTGGCTCCTTAAGGACAATAATTCTATGGGAAAAAATAATGTTCAGTGTTGTTTTCAGAGAACCTGGGGACTGACTTTGAACGAACTGGATCTTTGATATTTAACGGATGTTGTGCACTGCTTTTTTGACCTTCATGTTTGTACTTTTTGATGTGCAGTGACGTTGGTTGCATAATGACTTCCTACACCCAGGAGGGAGGGAGGGTTGACCATATCCAAGCATTGTATGGCTTTCCGAGCTGTAGGGTGTAGGCTTAAAACATGTATTTAAAAAACAATGCAGTTTAACAATGGTGTAGTTTCTACCTACAGTTGTGATTTGTATTTAAAATAAATATACATTTTGAAAAAAGACATTCCTTTCTGACTTCCGTCTAAATAAAAATTAGATGTTACTAGTTAAAGAACAATATAATAATTTATTATAATAAAAAAAATTTAAAAAAATTCATTTTTTAACACTTCATGAAAAAAAATGTGGGCTTGTTATAATGCATAATAATAATATATCCAGAGCAACTTGCAGTGTAGGAGAAACACAAGTGTTTTACTCACCTGATTTACATGAGCAATAGTGGCAGCCCTGGTCAGCAGCATTCCCAGACCTGCGAGTGTAGATCCAGCGTCACTAAAGCGCTTAACGTCCGTGTTAATTGTGCCGTCTTTCTCTCTTCTTGCAGTACGGTCCCCATGTTTACTGTCCCTCATTCCCCACCCCCACCTGTCAGTCTGTCAGTCTGTCAGTCTGTCAGTGAATCTGATGGTGAGTGACACGCGTAGTGACTCGAGTCACATCTCGCCTCAATGTCATTACCTCTGTTTTGTAAAACTGCCTCCTGTCCACGGCATGCCAGGGGATGGTTGAACACCCTTCACTGGCTTCCGGTGGCTGACTACATTCAATTCAGATCGCTTACACTTACACTACCAAGCTGAATGGTACTGCCCCATGCTATCTTCAGACAATGATTTCACCATACACTCCAACCAGAGCTCTCCATTCAACGTCCGCTAACAAGCTGGCTCTCCTATCGCTTCAAGCACCGAGACTTTGGGTGCCATACCACGGTGGACATGGGTGGCAGCGGGGGCATCACTCACACTGCCATACTGCCCCACCTTATCTTCACACGATGATTATACCGACAGCAATTTGTGTACCTGACTGGAGTGGGCTGAGCCTGGCTTCAATGACTTCAAATAATCACACACACACACACACACACACACACACACACACCCCCGCCCACACGCGCACACACCCGCCCCTGGCGAGTCGCAACATAAAACCCAGATGTTTATAAAAAATCTATTGATTTATTCACAAAAAGGAATAATTGTATTAACAAAATGCATTTCTCAAAAAACAACACCGGGCAGCGTGGAACACCGATGGTTGCCCCAGAGCGAGCTCCTTCCCGGCCGTCACAGGGATCCTTATAAAGGGGTTTGAATAGGTGCTGCCAATCCTGAAAATCAAAGACAAGCACAAAACACAAAAGGAAACGCAAAATCAACTACATGCCACTAGGGGCGCTGTGTAGAGGCCTGGAGGCATAACAAGTGGCACTGGCACACAAACATTCAGCTCTACTGAACATGGCCTCACACTCACGCGCACACACACACAAACATTCAGCTCCACTGAACATGGCCTCACACTCACGCACACACACACACAAACATTCAGCTCCACTGAACATGGCCTCACACTCACACACACACACATACACATACTCACTATACCTGCACACTTAAAATGAAGTGGTTTGGACTTTCATCCATTATTATTTGCATCACTGTACCTCTGTCTGTTTCTCACTGGTTCTCGCTTACGCTCTCTGTCTCTGTCTCTCTTGCTCTCCCTCTCGTTCGCTCTTTCTCATGCGCTTTCTCTCTCGTTCGCTCTCTCATGCGCTGTCGTGCTCTCCTCCCTCACATGCTCTCTCTCACATAAATTTGCAGGAACTGTACTCTGTCACTGTGGGGCTTCAAGACTGCTTTGACAGACTTGCTGAGAGAAGTTCTCTCTCTCTCTGGTTAATGACACAAGTCACACGGCCCAGCGATTGGCATTCTATCAGCAGGTCTCGGCCTTGTCCTTCACTCGTTTCCCTCGTCATTGCGATGGAAGGGTCTGTTGTGGGTATCTGGGAAATGGCACATCTCTTTAACGGTCTGGTACCCCAACACTTACACTCTGTTCCCACAATTTGAGCATTTTTGGCCATTGCACATACAAGCATGTTCTCTGCTGCCTTGGCCAATGGCAATCTTGATAATAATACTTATTGCAAAGCAAAGGGGCGTTAGAGCCACAAAATCTAAGTGCCACCCACCAAATTAGAAAATGGGATTGTGATTTTTAGTAGGATTGTGTTGCCGCTAAAATCCAAGACATGTTTTCTAAAAGAAAATTATTCTCCTTTATTTAAATACTCCTGCCCTTAATCAGCTAAAAAAATAAATAAATTTAAAAAAAAAACTCAAGTATATGAACACATGCTAAAATACATACAGATAAAATTCTGACTGAAGTACAGTTCAGACAAAATATGTGAAGGGATTTTGGCATATTTGGCTGCTGGAGAAGCTGATTTTCTTTCTAATAGCATTTCAATTTTTTAATTTCCCATGAGGAAATATAACATTCCTATTTAAAAATATGAAGATGTCTCATTTTCTGCCAAAAGTCCCGAGCACAGGGATTGCATGTAATACAGTTGATGTCTGTTGCAGATACGTGTAACCACCAGGCGCGTCTAAGCTCTAACCCGACGGTATTGCACTGCAAAATGCACGCGCGTTAAAACGACAGGGCAAAGAATATTGGTGGGACTTACAAAAAAAGTTTGCAACAACAACAACAGCAGTGTATGCATTCAAATCTGTGGAGATTTGAAAGTTGGGTTACGCTCCCGTATCGGAGAGCGGACGGCATGTCAGCACTTCCTTTCTGCCGCGACGCTAAGCCTAAGCCAGAGAGACTTGGCGTCTGCAGACGGGAAAAACTCTGAGGAATCTTCCTGGTTTGCCGAGATGAAACGGCCTGCTGCAAGATCTCACGTTTAAATAAAGATCCGTTAATTGCATTAATGAGGAAGACTGGACCAGCAGTCTAGCATGGTAATGGTGATGTCTTCGCATTGAATGTATGTTTCAACATGCGCGGACACATGACTGCACACACACACACACACACACACTCTCTCTCTACACTTCCATGTCCTCTAATTGTTGTAATCGTCAAGGACTCCCTTGTATCCACTTGTGATTATTAAAGAGAA
>CM056393.1:16637334-16663899 GCA_029718625.1 Synaphobranchus kaupii
TCATTTTCATTTGATTCCCATTTTATTTTAACACCTCATTAGAATGGCCATTATCATTTTGTTTAAGCGTGTTTGCATCACGAATAATAATGCACAGTAATAAAATATATATTTAAATTTAGATTGTATGGCATATGGTTTCTCTGGCTCTTCTGCTGTGGTTAGTCACGCCGAAAGAGTGAGAGAGAGAAAGAGGGAGTGAATGAGAGAGCTGTGAGAGAGAGAGAGAGAGAGAGAAAGAGGGAGTGAATGAGAGAGTGCTAGGTATGAAGAGCAAGTGAAATGAGGGAAGTTGTGAGAGAGAGAGAGAAGAGAGAGGGGAGGGAGGGAAATGGACGCAGATGGCGTGCTTACGTGTGCATGCATGTGTAATCAGATGTGCATGTTTGCACTTCTGTGTTGATTTGAATTAAGAGACCCCCCCCCCCCCCCCCCCCCCCTCCATGTGGCTGAAAGACAACACCCTCTCTCTCCCTTTCACAATTCAGCTCAACAGTTCAATTAAGCTTTAATAGCAGGGTAAACTGTAGGTATCTCATTAGGAGTGTCAGTCAGTGCTGGAAGAGTTTAGGTTTATCCATCTACGCCGCTGTCTCTCACACACCACTCCAAAGTTTGAAGCACTGCAGTTTATTATATGAAAATGTAAGTAAGTAAGTAAGTAAAATTTTATTTATATAGCACCCTTCCCAGCACGAGTGCACAGAGTGCTTTACAACAATAATAAAATCAGAACATCAATAAAAAAATTTAAAAGCATCCATAAAAGACAGGAAAGATCACAAGAAACAAACATTAAATACATAAAAACAGTGGTTGGCTAGGGATGGCCAAATGCCTGCCTGAACAAATGGGTCTTTAGCTGACTTTTGAAAGTACTCTCACATGGCTGTCCTCCCCCCCTCCTTCCTCGTTTCCGCCACAGCGAACATCCTGACGGTGGTGGTGCTGTCCCAGCTGGTCCTGAGGAGGCAGAAGTCCTCCTACAGCTACCTGCTGGCCCTGGCGGCGGCCGACATCCTGGTCCTCCTCCTCATCGTGTTCGTGGACTTCCTGCTGGAGGACTTCATCCTGGGGGCCCCGCTGCCCCCCGCCCTGGGGAAGGTGGTGCAGGCGCTGGAGTTCTGCTCCCTCCACACCTCCGTCTGGATCACCGTGCCCCTGACCGTGGACCGCTACGTGGCCGTCTGCCACCCGCTGCACTACCACGTGCTGTCGTACCCCGCCCGCGCGCGTCGCGTCATCCTGGCCGTCTACCTGGGGGGCCTGCTCTCCGGCGCCCCCTATTACTGGTGGCCGGACCTGGGGCGGGGTGCGCCGGGCGGCGGGTTCGGACCGGGCCAGCAGGCGCTGGTGTGGGCACACTGCGTGGGCGTGTACCTGGTGCCCTGTGGCGTCTTCCTGGCGCTCAACTCCGCCATCGTCCGCCGGCTCCACGGGCGCCGCCCC
Organism: Synaphobranchus kaupii; assembly: GCA_029718625.1. Classification (NCBI taxonomy): domain Eukaryota; kingdom Metazoa; phylum Chordata; class Actinopteri; order Anguilliformes; family Synaphobranchidae; genus Synaphobranchus; species Synaphobranchus kaupii. Next base: position 16,638,784 of record CM056393.1, read on the forward strand.
TGCTTCCGGCTCCGCGGCCGCTACTCCACGGGCAAGACCACCGCCATCCTGCTGGCCGTCACCTCCGTGTTCGCCGCGCTCTGGGCCCCCCGCGTCATCGTCATCCTCTACCGCCTGTACGCCACCGCCGGCCCCGCCCCCGAGCCCGCTCGCCCCCTCCACCTGCTGGCCGACCTGGCCAACATGCTGGCGCTCCTCAACACCGCCGTCAACTTCTTCCTGTACTGCTTCATCAGCCGCCGTTTCCGCGGCATGGCCGCCGCCGCGCTCCCCGCCTGCCTCTGCTGCGGCAGGCGGCTGCCGCCTCCGGCCTTCTGCGCCGGCCACAGCCTCTCCATCACCAACAGCTCCCGGATATCACCCGCCGGCTCCCGCTGCATCAAGATGCTGGTCTACCAGTACGACCAGAGCTCTGCCGCGTCGTTCTCTTCTCCCAGGCCCCGAACCCTGCCCTTGTCGTCGTAGCGACCATCCCTGTCCCCCTCCACTACCACCAGCCACTTCCTGAGGGCAGCCGACCAATCCCGAGGACAGACCTGGGGGACTTGGGCTGTCAGGACCGCGTGATTGGATAGCAGTGCTGCCAGTCTGCACCGGGTGGGAGGGGAGGGGAGGGGAGAAAGGGAGGGATGGGGTTTGACAGATTGAGTACAGCAGCCTGTCGCAGCCTGTAGGACAGTGACCTCCGATGCTGTTCCCTTGCAAAAACAATTCCTGCATTGAAAAGATAATAATGCTCTGCATTGTCTGATAAGGAAAGGGGAACAACTTCAACTCTATTTAAAACCCATGTACATTATTCTGTTATCTTCCTTTGAATATATGTACAGTGAGCACCATAATTAATTGGACAGTGACACATTTTTTGTTATTTTGGTTCTGTACTCTACAACTTTGAGTTTGAAAGGATACAATTTGACATATTTAATTTGACATATTTTCATCCATTTTGGATGAACCGTTTAGAAATTATAGAACCTTTTGTACGTACCCCCCCCCCCCCATTTTTTTTCCGGCATCAAAAAATATTGGGCTGTTTAACATAATGTAGAATAAAGTCATAATTTTTAATATTTGGTCACATATCCTTTGCATGCCATGACGTCTGTGACCCAACAATATCAAAAGATATCTTATTTTCTGGTACTCCTACAAGCGAGTTGGCTAAATGGCTCTAAGTCATCAAGGGTCTGACGTATCAAACAAGCCTTAAACCACTACTCTGCTACCAGATATGCAGTAGATATGGATGGTTAACTTGAAGGGTTTCTTCTCCTGACTTATTTTTCCATAGAGTTCAATAGGAAAATTTGTCAGGAGAAACAACCCTTAAAGTGATCCATCCATATCTACTGCATATCTGGCAGCAGAGTGATGGTTTAAGGCTTGTTTGATACGTCAGACCCTTGATGACTTAGACCCATTTAGCCATCCATGTGTTTCATACTGTTCCAGCGTAATTTACAGCTAAATCTATAGTCCCACCCCCCAATTCCCATAGAGATCCATTCAAATGCAGAGAGGTTATAGTATCGCTTGTAGGAGTACCAGAAAATAAGATATCAAGAGTCTTTTGATATTGTTGGGTCACAGACATCAGAAGGTCATTGCATGCAAAGGATATGTGACCAAATATTAAAAATAATTACTTTATTCTACATTATGTTAAACTGTCCAATATTTTTTGATGCCCTAACATGGGGGAGACTACGTACAAAAGGTTCTATAATTTCTAAATGGTTGATCTGATATGGATAAAAATACCCTCAAATTAAAGCTGACAGTCTGCACTTCAACCTCATTGTCGTTGTATCCTTTAAAACCCAAAGTGCTAGAATACAGAACTAAAATAACAAAAAATGTGTCACTGTCCAATGAATTATGGTGCTCACTGTACATATGCAGAAAGAGAGAGGGGAGAGCAAGAGAGAGAGACCTAGAGGCTTACAAGTGCATTGTGCTTTTTACATAAACACAAAAAGGGAAAGCAGATGGAGTCTCTCTGAACCACAAAACATCGCATTTGTTGGTTTGTCATTTACTGACAGCACGGGCCATGAACAACTTCCTGTTCCAGAAGTGCAAAAAGCACAACTTAAAAAAGGATGTTTTTGCACGTCCCCTCATGAGTTGCCATCAGGAACATCACTGTTATACTCTCTATTTATTTATTTTTGTCATTATGGCTCCCGAAAAGGAATATGAATTTGGAAAAGCATCCTATCTTTGTGTGAAGAAGGTCGTCTCTGCGGTGTCCTAGCTGCTGATTGGTATTGACTTGATGGAGGTGGAGCTTAATTTGATTGGACTGATATGTCTTTCACTTCCTGACAGCCCCCTCCCCTCCTCAAGGTGTCTTTAACCTTACCTTTGCTTTGAAATACCACATTAAGTATTTCCATTTAATGCATCATTCACACTCGAGTTCTTCAACAAGGTGAGGTGGCGTACAAAATCACTCACTGAATCCTGGCAATCTTGGGGAAATCTTCCCCAAACAGAGTGTTTCCAGAGCTCTATGGCTTTGATCATCCAATTAAAAAATAATAATTAAAAAACAGAGAGCTCTAATGAGATGCAGAAGCAGCTTGGAGTAGTTGCAGAACGCGCGGTAGATTGACTTTGAGCGTGACGTATGTACAGAATGAGGCTGAACGAGATGTGTGGCGTGGTCTCGTGTGGCGGCCGACTCTCGAGCCATATGCGATTCCCCCCCGCCCTGCTACCCTCTCTGTGTCTCTACCTGCTACCCTCTCTGTGTCTCTACCTGCTACCCTCTCTGTGTCTCTACCTGCTACCCTCTCTGTGTCTCTACCTGCTACCCTCTCTGTGTCTCTTCCTGCTACCCTCTCTGCTCTCTACCTGCTACCCTCTCTGTGTCTCTACCTGCTACCCTCTCTGTGTCTCTTCCTGCTACCCTCTCTGCTCTCTACCTGCTACACTCTCTGCTCTCTACCTGCTACCCTCTCTGCTCTCTACCTGCTACCCTCTCTGTGTCTCTACCTGCTACCCTCTCTGCTCTCTACCTGCTACCCTCTCTGCTCTCTACCTGCTACCCTCTCTGTGTCTCTACCTGCTACCCTCTCTGTGTCTCTACCTGCTACCCTCTCTGCTCTCTACCTGCTACCCTCTCTGTGTCTCTACCTGCTACCCTATCTGCTCTCTACCTGCTACCCTCTCTGTGTCTCTACCTGCTACCCTCTCTGTGTCTCTACCTGCTACCCTCTCTGTGTCTCTATCTGCTACCCTCTCTGTGTCTCTACCTGCTACCCTCTCTGCTCTCTACCTGCTACCCTCTCTGTGTCTCTACCTGCTACCCTCTCTGTGTCTCTACCTGCTACCCTCTCTGTGTCTCTACCTGCTACCCTCTCTGTGTCTCTATCTGCTACCCTCTCTGTGTCTCTATCTGCTACCCTCTCTGTGTCTCTACCTGCTACCCTCTCTGTGTCTCTATCTGCTACCCTCTCTGTGTCTCTATCTGCTACCCTCTCTGCTCTCTACCCATCTGAATAAAGCAAAAAGACAAAAGGGGGGGAAACTTTTCCACTCCTTTAAAAAAAATCAGGGCGAGAAGACACTTCATTTTAGGGGTTCCTATGGACACTGATGTCAGTCATCGTTTCTAGTTTGTGTGTGTGTGTGTGTGTGTGTGTGTGTGTGTGTGTGTGTGTGTGTGTGTGTGTGTATGTGTGCATGCACACACGTCTGTCTGTCTGTCTGTATTACAAGCGTTTTGTTTTTACCTTTGTTTCATTGTTGTACCAAAATCTCTACAGCTATATGGATGTGAAACTCTCCTATATACACAATGAATGTTAAAATTTAACTTGAATGTGTAATGCAGTAGAATGTATTTGGTTATTGATATTTATTCTCTTATGGGTAGGTAAATCTCTGTGTGCCTTTATCAAAGTACATGTCCGTGAGGAAAACAGTTCACCAATGTATTTTCGACAAGATGACCTTTTTATTAATGTCCTGCATTTTGCGTGAACATTTGTAAATGTTTGTATGTATGCACGTACAGTATACTGTATTTTCAATTTATCAAATGTTAAAATTCTTCTGCGTCACTCTCCCTTTTTCATGGCAGACTGCGTGCGCGATTGATTTTTTGCCAAACTTGACTGACCTCGCAGTGTGCACGTCCCGAAACTCATACTCACGTTCTAGAATGTCTGAGAGTTGCTGGCTGATGAATCCAGTGCTGTTTTAAACCTCAAATGCGTGAAAGCGAGTGTGGGTAGAACGTACCTGCATGTTTTCATTCACACGTGGGGATGACTGAGTACCATAGAATTGCAGCACACTTTATCCATGCTTATAGGAGTCCTTGCTGTAAGTAGCATGTGATGATTCCAATAAAGAAAAGAGCAGTGGAGGAATCTTTTATATTTTGTAATAGCAAGAATTTTTCTACTTGTATTTTTATTTGTCGGCAAGTATTTTCAATGTGTTTTGTTGTGTTAGTTGTCAAATAGTCCTCTTTTGAAATACACCAGAAAGTAATAATATGAGAATAAATGTACTCGCTATATACATAGGCCTGGATTCAATCAATTTTTTTCTTCACTCCAATTCATGATTAAATTCACATGCTTGTGTTTTTCATGACAAACACAGCTTGGCGTGTTTGATGATGCCCAAAATGAACATGCCGATGTGTGCCTGCATGGGGAAAAAAACAAAAGAAACACTTGAATTTAATTGCAAGTCAAAGGTGCAATATATGAGAAGGAAATAACTTTTTAAAAATGTAAACGTATGCTCTTCTTCAGGGGGATGGAGGGTTGGATGTGGCTTGTGCGGAAATTTGGAAAATGGCTCAAGAGGGGTGGAGAAAGATCAGTTAAAATATATGAGTTTATCTCTCAGCAGCAAAAGTATTTTACTAATTCTACCACTGTAATATGCATGAGGGAGTTGTAATAAGGCGGTAGTTGTAATAAGATAAACGTACAGTACACATTCATTAGAAACAGCATTCACCATTTGTTTCAAGTGTGTAGGTTCAAACCCTGCTTGGAGACTAGCTACACTCCACATTACTGAACTGGCACGAAAGAGGGGTTAATGCAAGGTGAAAGCATAACCTTTCCATCAACCTAAAACCATCAACATTCATCTCCCTGCAAAAAAAAACAAGCAAATTCACTGAATTTATTAATCTCCTTCAGGAAATTCGGATAAGAGAAACTAGAATGGCTAAACACCTGCGTAGTCCCCTCTCATTCTCCTTCCCTTTTTTGCTCCGTTTGGCTCTTGATACGTTTTTCTAACCGACCACACACACACACACACACACCTTGTTTGTCAAAATGCAGCAATCCTGCTGTGAAATCCCGGCTAAATCCCGTCCACTAAAACGCCATGTCTCCCTCCTGTGGCTAAATTATTAAATTGCAAATGCCTGGCTGGACCGAGAACGTGGGGAAGATTATTGTAGACGATCGTATTCAGATCTCGAGATAAACACTAGGAGGGCGTAGGCGATAGCAGCGGGTCAGATTTGACGCATCAAAGAGGGCAGTTGTGAGTTGCGACCCAAACTGCTAGGGCTCTTCAATACAGCGACAGGATTCAGACGCGGAATCGAAGGTCTGCAGCAGCACAAAAACGCACGTAAGCCGCCCTGCCTTTCATCTTTGCAGTAACATTATGACAACATTAGATGCACGCGCCCAAGTAGGCCACGTAGCTAGCTACGGGACATCTTGCGCAATTGCGCACAAATACTTTATTTGCCAAGGTTACCATTATTCATCTTTTGTCGATATGTTATATACATTGTTGTCAGTATGCTTATTACAACCACGTTTTTATACGCAATAGAGTACTTATAGTATTTGTTATGTAGCTTTGTAAGGAATTATAGCTGCTGCAGTAGCAGCAGCAACGGTAGCTAATTTCGAGACAGTTCAGTCCATGTTGTTGTTAAAAAAATAAGTATTAAATAGATAACACATTTGTGATTTGCGTGGAATTTATAGGCTATGATTGTACCGTTGTCTTTGTCTTTTGTGGACAAATGCAGATTGTATACTGTTATTACACAGTACACCACACGGGGTCAGTATTGGAGCGTACATTTGACCGTTGTGGCTGGCCATGGAAGCTCGTGCGGCTTACTCATTTATGTATGGAATAACATCATAATCGCAATAAAGTTAATTTCAACGCCCTTTTGTACTTCTGTCTCTGACCTGCCCATTTATTTTCTTATTTATTTGTGAGGATTTAGCTGTTGATGATTGAATTGTTGATGTTGATTAGTTCTCTCTTCCTCTCTGGTTCAAGGTGTGTTAATGAGTGAAATCAGCAGGTGTAGTGATTGGTTGGAATGAAAACCTGCATACTCTCGGCCCTCCATGGCACATGATTTGGCACCACTGTTATAAACAAAAGTGAATACAAGTACCCACCATAAGCATACCTTTCACAGCCATACCCATAACCTTACTATCACAGAAGGAAATTCAAGAATTTCTCCCTTGACCTTGACCCAATTTAGCTACCCTCTTTCTTTTTAAAAGAATATACTGCTCCAAAAGTACTACTCCACCCTGTCTCCCCCCCCCCCCCCCCATGCTGTCTTCTCTTCTACCTTCTCCCCCTGCAGTCCAGGGGATGGAGTGTGGCACAGCGGCCGATGCCTCCTTGTGGGGTTTTTTTTTTTTGGGGGGGGGGGGGGGGGGGGGGGGTTACATCTGCCTGACATGTGTTGATGTGTCCTTGTTTACAGGGTGAACTTTGAACCCGGGGGGGGGGGGTTGATACAGTGCACAGACCGGGGCCAGAGTCTCAGAGGCAGACGGACACACAGCGACGTCGCCACCATGGGCATCCCGGCCATCGCTTTTACCCTTACCCTGCTGTTTGGCGTCACCACCGCCCAGCCTGACCACCGCACAGGTATGCCAGCACTGAGAGGGCGTGGGCATGAGTAGGGGGGGCGTTGTCACTTTTGTGGGCGGGGGTTCACCATGCTGAGAGAGTGAGCCTGAGATTTTCTGCGTGTGGTTTCGATTACATTCATTTGGAAGACGCTCCTATGCACGATGGTTTGCAAAGCAAAGTTCACAGGTTCACAGGTTCTTTCTTGTCGTTTTACAGAGAGCAGACGGCATCAACAGTGAATGATAGTTAGTCCTTTTGGAGGCAGTAGCAGTGTGTATTAGAAGCCGTAGAAACGAAGCGAGCATACTATTAGCATAATTGGCTGTCCTGTCAATCCTAGGCAACTCTCCAGCATTAAATGTGGATGCTAAGCTATGGAGAAGGAAAACAGGTTTGGGGTTATTCGGGAGTTATGGTGAAGTATTTACAGATGGGTCTCCAGTACTGTGTGCCAAGATAATCATGCATCTTCCTACACTGACTGAAGACCCACATCAGGGGGCGGGGGAGGGGGGTTCAGATTGAGGAACAGAGTGTTGTTGGCCTTTCGTACTGTTCCTGCTCGTGGGCGGGGCTTCGAGCTGTCGATTTTAAGCGCCGCGTGCTTCGACTGTGCGACTTTCATGTTAGCTTCAGCAAATGTGGTCTGCTCCAGTGGGCCGAACAAAGTAGTGCCACTACATCAATTTAGAACTGATGTTAATAGCACGTAGCTGTTAGCAAAGCTGGCAGCCTGACCGACAGGAGGTCATTTTTAGCATGCTATGCTATGCCACGTTAAATAGCACGCTAATCTGCGAATGGGGCGGCTCCACCAGAAGCAGGAGATATTTTTGGAGTAAAGCTCCATTTTGCTTGCAGTGTGTGTGTGTGGGTCAAAGGTAATATATGGCCAGTGTTTGTATTTGTTCAGTGCTGTTCTCAGTTTGGATGGAGCAAACGTCAGGTTAATGAGTGGCATAGCAAAATGTATGGGTTAGCAACAGTTTTAGCTATTGAGGATTTTGGATGTTTCCAGTGCACTTGTGCACAATGATCACGCCATCTTCCTCCTGAAACGTGTGACTATCAGGCTTTCTGGAACTTATTAATGTCTATTCTAATTAATGACATCTACTAACTTATTAATGACTATTCTAAAACGCGGCAACAGAATTAGTGATGCCAAATTAATAATTGAAAATAATATTCCTTTGGTGGAAGAACCCACCTCTCACACCAGCCAAGGTCTTGTGACCTCATTTCAGATTTAATGTGTATGTATTGCTTCTTTAATGCTTCCCTATGTTACAGGCCAGTGTTGTTTACATTTCACTGTCTGAAAGGGATCACTCGCTTTCTGGAATTTTTTATATTATTTCAGCTTAAGTGTGTTTCTATTGACCCAGACAGTGTACAGGCAATGAGGGACATTTTAGATACTTGCAGAGGTTTTTAGTGACCAGCGAGCATTACAAAGGAGGTTATGGTCTATATGCACTTGCACAAGTAAGTCGAAAGCAGGTTGTACAGCAAAGTTATGTTTCCAGTGGCTGTACATTTGTGCACCATAGGAAATAATTCCAAGCAAATATAAGGTTAAACATCATTTAAAAAATAATAATTATCAGGGAATATGCATACGTACAACCTCTGGAGACGTAAAAACACCGTACAAGCTGTTTTGGATTATAGAAAATAAAATACACTTCAAATAAACCACCAAATGCTATTGTTATTTATTTACTTATTCCTGAGTATTCTTTTTTTTTTTAGATGCAAGGTTTTCACATGACATCGACGGTATGCTTCACCTAGCTAATGAAACAAAATGGCATGTACACAGACAGTGTTACAGTCATGGTGGGATAGGAACCAGTGTGATACACGTATTGAAAAATCGAATCATCACTGGGAAAGAGGGGAGGAGGAAGCGATATCTTGCACTGTTTAATGTTCCCAAGTCGCACAGCCAATAAATATGCACTTACGACCTGCGACCACTAAACTGCGCTAGAGATATATCTCCTCATATATGCCAGGTTGTGGGTCATGATACAGATACCAGAAAGGATGGTGAGGCCTGCATGCTCGATAAATGTTGCCGTGAATGTTAGTGATTCGTACTGAGATTTATGGAACTGGGCTTGTAGCTCAGAGACTACAACTCCCAGTCCCAGGAGGGGCACTGCCCTTGAGCAAAGGCACTTAACCTAAATTGCTTCAGAAAAAATATCCAACTTTATAAATAGATTGCGTGCTTAAAAAAAAAAGCAGAAATAATTACAAATTTAAGCCGTGTAAGTCACTCTGGGTAAGAGCATTTGCTGAATATTTAAATGCAAACGGACAACGAGAGGGTTTTGACATCGGGAATAAAGATGGGAGTGTAGATAGGATGACGACAAAGCCAAATTTAGGCAAAGCCTCGGCCTGTTCTACACTTATGTAATGTATAGACTCCTCCCGTAAGTGTTACGGTTAACCCTTCTAAACCAATTACCAATTAGTCTTTCCTGGATGCGCAGTGAGTTTGCCTGGAACCAGTGGTCTCATTGTGGTCAAGGCGGCATATTGATTTTTAAAATAAGATCTTTATAATTTGGGAGCTACTAGTGTGGTGTGAGGACACTGCTGGCTTTGCCATTGTTGTGTTTCTGTCCTGCACCTGGATCTCAGGTTTGGATGTGTGCATTTTTGTATTATTTTTTTTGGTTACAGGTATCCAGGGGTGGAAAGTCCAGGTTCAGAAAGTAAAGTCCTCCCCAGTATTTTGTTCAAATCACCTGGATTTGCAAAAGCACAATTCTTCAGCCAAGAGGTAGAACTAATTAGTGAAATCAGCTGGCTTGAGTTCATTGGGTGGAAGAAACACATGGCCTGGATTTTACACCTCAGCAGGTCTCATTCTAAACAAGCATAAGGGCAGTGACACCTTGTTGCTTAGTGACCAGGGAAGAGCTTGAATCCTGGAACTTTGCACTGGGCATGAGGTTGTACCTTAGCTTTCTTTTAAACATTTGTTAACATTAAATGTAGATTATTTTCAAATTTATTTAAAAAGAAAAATCAAACGTTTAATTCATCTTAATTAAAGAGGGGCTCAATGTAATTACTGTAATGGTAATGGTGTCTTGGACCATGATAAATGTTCATCAGTTCATTGTATATTTAAATATTTAAATATTTTTAAATATTTAAAGATTTAAATATTTTATAAATGAGTCCCAGGTTTCCAAAAAAGTTGCAGTTTGGTTTTAGATGGTCATAATAGATTTATAATTGTAGGTTGTCAAACATATATCTGCCGTGAGAAAGTCATTTCACTTTTTCTTTCCAGTTTAATATTATAATAATTTTCTTTATGGTAAATGAGAGTAAAATTAATTTGCAGGTGTGTTTGGAGGTTTTGAGCTTGCTAAGGTCTCCAATGAGGCATAATGCAGGGTTGAGAGGAAAACACTGGCCAAGGATCAGGCATACACCAGAATGTACAGATGGAGGGGCAAAGATAATATAGCCAAAGATAATTATCCCTCCCATGAGGAATAATTATCTTTGGCTATAGTGAATTCTAAAAAAAAACAAGTTACTAAAAAAAAAAAGGGGGGGGGGGTAAAGATACAGTAAAACCAAACAATAATTTAGTGATTATCAGTCATTTATGAAAGTGATAAGAAAAAAAACACACAAATATGCAAAACAAAACTTAAAATAACCAAATCACATAAATAAGACAACAGAAAATCAAGGGAGATTAGGTTAAGTAGCACTTATAACAATACAGATGAGCTTATTTCAGGAGGGCAGAAAGTAGCGACAAGCTTCAGTTAGGCTGTGAAGCACACTGAGCAATGATGGGGCTACGCGTCTATACAGGCCGCAACATGGTTGCGTGTCATTTAATTTCATCCGTATCGCTCATCGTGTCATTGAGAAGAGCCACGATGTTACTTCAGGGCCTTGACACGGCGCGCCTCCTGCGTAGAAGGAGGTTAGGTTGAGTAGCACTTCCTGTATAACAATACAGAACCTAATTAAGTCATTTCAGGAAGGCAGAAAGTATTCCTCATTTATTCCTCAAATATTTCTCATACCCCAGTTATTCCTCGTCTAGTCAGAAGAATCCTCCTCCGCTCAATAATCACGGAAGGATACTTTTCCTCCATTCCTAAATGTGTTCCTTTCCGTTTTTACCCATACCAATAACTCTCTGTGTGTTGGCAGCAGACGGTCTAGGGATATTTTGGCTGTGTATCCTGTGGAAGGTGGTAGATTTGACTTGATCGGGGGAGATTTTTAATGTCTCAGTGACGATGTGGCGGACGGCCCCCTCTGGTTCATCTGAAGACCCATGTGGTATTCCGGAGGAAATCTAATCATCGCGCACACTTCTGGTTTGAACAGCTAGGCGTGACTCTTTCCGTGTTTTTGTTTTCTTCTGTAAGAATATCAAGGTGAGATTGCATTTTCGACACAGTACCTTTTACTTGGGCTTCCTTCTTCTTCCAGTCGGCAATCTCCTTTTGGCTGAACTCCAAACTGTTTGTCAAATCCACAAGAGTAGAATTAATATCCACCAGCATGTCTAGCTTTTTGTTCATTGCCATCAATATATTATAATCCACCTCAATGATCCATTCATCTACACTGTTAGGACGACCAGGTTTATTTCTGTGAAATTTGGTTGGCTTCCCAGACACGGCTGAGTGGATCTGGTTCAAGCAAGCTCCTCCAATCTCAGTGTTGAGCACTGGCTGACCAGTGACAGAAGAAGCATTTTCACATTCATTAAATTTTCATATTTGTTAAATGAAGGACCAAAACCCAAATTGGGTAATCCAAATCCTCCAAATGTCTACGTTCTAAAGCTCCGGTTTGCCCTCCCTACTATTACCGACTGTCAAATGTTGAGGCCTAATGGTGCGGCGTGCGTGTGCTCGCATGCGTCTCAGGGTGAGAGGGGGCCCCTCATAACTAGCTTATGCCACTGATTCCAATCATAAAAACACATTCAGAATCTTTAGTATTTTTTCCACTTTTTGGACGTAAGTCTATCGTATTTTGCTGATTTTCTGGGGAAATACGTTTTAAATCATGATTGTCTCAAAACACATGGAATTCAATTTAGTATTTAATATGTATTATATTTACATCATTCTTTATCAATTCAAATAATAATAACACATTTATATAAGTTTTCCCATTTTTTCAGTTATCGGACATAAGATAGTCTTTTGTATTTTGCTGATTTTCTGGTAAAATAACGTTTTCATCAAAAATGTCTCAAACAACATTATAATCAATTTATTTCTTCATATTCCTTAAGTGTATATCATTCATAATCAATTCCAATGATAAGAATATTGAGTAATTTGTTGCATTTTTTTACTTATTGGATGAAAGACTATAGTCTTTTTTATTATGCTGATTTTCTGGTAAAAATGTTCATCATCTGTGTCCAACCACATTGGAGTCAAATTATTTCTACATATTTATTCAATGTATCACATCCTGCCTCCATCTAACCCTAACCATGTTATGGTACCTAACCCTAATCCTAATCTTTACCTTGGCAAGATAAGTTTTTAAAAATCTTTTCACAAAACTCATTATTTCATTAAGTAAACACGTTGTATTGAATTTATTTCTCTGTGTTCATTAAATGTATGTGATTGCTCATCAATTCTAATGATAAAAACATATTTATAATACAATTTTTCACTTTTTTGGATATAAGATTATAGTGTTTTATATTTTGCACATTTTCTGGTAAAAAAGTTTTTTTTGTCATGAAATTCTCAAAACAAATTTAATCTTTTGATTAAATTTATTATTTAATATTTATTACATTACATCATTCCTCATCAATTCCAATGATGAAAACATTCATAATTTTTTCAAGAATTTTTTCACTTTTTGGAGAAAAGAGTATAGTCTTTTGTATTTTGTAGGTTTTCTGGCAAAATATTGTTTTCATCATAGATGACTCAAAACACATTGTTTTCCATTTATTTCTTAAGTAGGTATGATTCCTAATCAATTCCAATGCTAAAAACACGTTCATAATTTTTCACATTTTTGGATGTAAGACTATAGTCTTTCATATTTAGAAGATTTTCTGGTAAAATGTGTTTTTTTGTGATAAAATTCCAAAACATTGGATTTAATTAATTTATTTCATATTTATTACATTTAAATCATTCTTCATCAATTACACTGATTTTACTACAGTCTTTTGTATTTTGCTGATTTTTATTGAATTAAAATTATACTTCATATTTGTTAAATCTCAAATTCTTCATATTTATTAATGTTTTTCATTGTTCCCCAATTCCAATGATAACACATTGGATTGAATTAATTACTTAATTAAGTACACATAGTTTCCTATACATCGGAATCAAAAAATGGCATTTAAATTTTTTTGACTATTTTGGCCCTTTTTGGATGTAAGACTATCGTCTTATGTTTTTTCATTTTCTGCAAAACACATTTTTCATCATAAATGTCTTAAAACTCATTATTTTTCACTTATTTCACCGCAGTTATTAAGTTAAGATTATTTCCCATACATCTGAAACAAAAAATGGCATTTTAATTTTGTTGACCATTTTGGCCCTTTTTGGACATACGACAGCAGTCAGCAGCTATACCACCCTGCAATCTGCTGCTGCTGAATTGTTGAAGCTAAGCAGGTGTGAGCTTGGTTAGTATTTGGTTGGGAGACCCCTGGTGAAAACAAAGATGCTGGTGGGCTAGTAAAAGGCAGCCCCCATTCTCGTCCAATAAACCCCAATGCAACGATACAGACAAAACACATTTTTCATCATAAATGTCTTAAAACCCATTATTTTTCACTGATTTCACCGCAGTTATTAAGTACACACATTTTTTTATACATCAGAATTGAAAAATGGCATTTAAATGTTTTTTTACCATTTTTGCCATTTTTGGACATAAGACAACTGTCAGCAGCCATACACCACCATGCAATCTGCTGCTGCTGAATGGTTGAAGCTAAGCAGGTGTGAGCTTGGTTCGCATTTGGTTGGGAGACTCCTAGGAAAAACAAAAATGCTGGTGGGCCACTAGGAGGCAGCCCTCATTCTAGTCCAATAAACCGCAATGCAAAGATAGGGACAAAACAAATTTTTCATCATTAATGTCTTAAATCTCATTATTTCTCACTTATTTCACCGCAGTTATTAAATACATATAATTTTCTATACATCAGAATCAAATAATGGCATTTAAATTTTTTTGACCAATTTGGCCCTGTTTGGACATATGACTATAGTCTTCTGTTTTTTCATTTTATGCAAAACACATTTTTCATCATAAATGTCTTATAACTCATTATTTTCCACTTATTTCACCGCAGTTATTAAGTACATATAATTTTCTATACATCGGAATCAAATAATGGCATTTAAATTTTTTTGACCATTTTGGCCCTGTTTGGAGGTAAAACAGCAGTCAGCAGCTATACCACCATGCAATCTGCTGCTGCTGAATTGTTGAAGCTAAGCAGGTGTGAGCTTGGTTAGTATTTGGTTGGGAGACCCTGGTGAAAACAAAGATGCTGGTGGGCTAGTAAAAGGCAGCCCCTATTCTAGTCTAATAAACCCCAATGCAAAGACAGGGACAAAACACATTTTTCATCATTAATGTCTTAAAACTCATTATTTTTTCACTGATTTCACCACAGTTATTAAGTACACACATTTTCTATACATCGGAATCAAATAATGGTATTTTAATTTTTTTGACCAATTTGGCCCTGTTTGGATATAAGACTATAGTCTTATGTTTTTTCATTTTATGCAAAACACATTTTTTCATCATAAATGTCTTAAAACTCATTATTTCTCACATATTTCACCGCAGTTATTAAGTACATATAATTTTCTATATATCGGAATCAAAAAATGGCATTTAAATATTTTTGACCATTTTGGCCCTGTTTGGACATGAGACTATATAGTCTTATGTTTTTTCATTTTATGCAAAACACATTTTTCATCATAAATGTCTTAAAACTCATTATTTTCCACTTATTTCACCGCAGTTATTAAGTACATATAATTTTCTATACATCGGAATCAAATAATGGCATTTAAATTTTGTTGACCATTTTGGCCCTGTTTGGACATAAGACTATAGTCTTATGTTTTTTCATTCCATGCAAAAGACATTTTTCATCATAAATATCTTAAAACCCATTATTTTACACTTATTTCACCGCAGTTATTAAGTTAAGATTATTTCCCATACATTTGAATCAAAAAATTGCATTTTAATTTTGTTGACCATTTTGGCCCTTTTTGGACATTAGACAGCAGTCAGCAGCCATACCACCATGCAAGCTGCTGCTGCTGAATGGTTGAAGCTAAGCAGGTGTGAGCTTGGTTAGCATTTTGTTGGGAGACTCCTAGGAAAAACAAAAATGCTGGTGGACCACTAGGAGGCAGCCCTCATTCTAGTCCAATAAACCCCAATGCAAAGATAGGGACAAACCACATTTTTCATCAATAATGTCTTAAAACTCATTATTTCTCACTTATTTCACCGCAGTTATTAAGAACATATAATTTTCTATACATCGGAATCATAAAATGGCATTTAAATATTTTTGACCATTTTGGCCCTGTTTGGACATAAGACTATAGTCTTATGTTTTTTCATTTTCTGCAAAACACATTTTTCATCATAAATGTCTTAAAACTCATTATTTTGCACTGATTTCACCGCAGTTATTAAGTACACACATTTTCTATACATCGGAATCAAATAATGGCATTTAAATTCTTTTGACCAATTTGGCCCTGTTTGGACATAAGACTATAGTCTTATGTTTTTTCATTTTCTGCAAAACACATTTTTCATCATAAATGTCTTAAAACTCATTATTTTCCACTTATTTCACCGCAGTTATTAAGTACATATAATTTTCTATACATCGGAATCAAATAATGGCATTTAAATTTTGTTGACCATTTTGGCCCTGTTTGGACATAAGACTATATATAGTCTTATGTTTTTTCATTTCATGCAAAACACATTTTTCATCATAAATGTCTTAAAACTCATTATTTTTCACTTATTTCACCGCAGTTATTAAGTTAAGATTATTTCCCATACATCTGAATCAAAAAATAGCATTTTAATTTTGTTGACCATTTTGGCCCTTTTTGGACATAAGACAGCAGTCAGCAGCCATACCACTATGTAATTTGCTGTTGCTGAATGGTTGAAGCTAAGCAGGTGTGAGCTTGGTTTGCATTTGGTTGGGAGACTCCTGGGAAAAACAAAAATGCTCGTGGGCCACTAGGAGGCAGCCCTCATTCTAGTCCAAAAAACCCCAATGCAAAGATAGGGACAAAACACATTTTTCATCATTAATGTCTTAAAACTCATTATTTTTCACTGATTTCACCGCAGTTATTAAGTACACACATTTTCTATACATCGGAATCAAATAATGGCATTTAAATTTTGTTGACCATTTTGGCCCTGTTCGGACATAAGACTATATAGTCTTATGTTTTTTCATTTTCTGAAAAACACATTTTTCATCATAAATGTCTTAAAACTCATTATTTCTCACTTATTTCACCGCAGTTATTAAGTACATATACTTTTCTATACATCGGAATCAAAAAATGGCATTTAAATATTTTTGACCATTTTGGCCCTGTTTGGACATAAGACTATATAGTCTTATGTTTTTTCATTCCATGCAAAAGACATTATTCATCATAAATATCTTAAAACCCATTATTTTACACTTATTTCACCGCAGTTATTAAGTTAAGATTATTTCCCATACATTTGAATCAAAAAATTGCATTTTAATTTTGTTGACCATTTTGGCCCTTTTTGGACATAAGACAGCAGTCAGCAGCCATACCACCATGCAAGCTGCTGCTGCTGAATGGTTGACGCTAAGCAGGTGCCAGCTTGGTTAGCATTTCATTTTCTGAAAAACACATTTTTCATCATAAATGTCTTAAAACTCATTATTTCTCACTTATTTCACCGCAGTTATTAAGTACATATACTTTTCTATACATCGGAATCAAAAAATGGCATTTAAATATTTTTGACCATTTTGGCCCTGTTTGGACATAAGACTATAGTCTTATGTTTTTTCATTCCATGCAAAAGACATTTTTCATCATAAATATCTTAAAACCCATTATTTTACACTTATTTCACCGCAGTTATTAAGTACATATAATTTTCTATACATCGGAATCAAATAATGGCATTTAAATATTTTTGACCATTTTGGCCCTGTTTGGACATAAGACTATAGTCTTATGTTTTTTCATTTTCTGCAAAACACATTTTTCATCATAAATGTCTTAAAACTCATTATTTTTCACTGATTTCACCGCAGTTATTAAGTACACACATTTTCTATACATCGGAATCAAATAATGGCATTTAAATTTTGTTGACCATTTTGGCCCTGTTTGGACATAAGACTATAGTCTTATGTTTTTTCATTTCATGCAAAAGACATTTTTCATCATAAATGTCTTAAAACTCATTATTTCCCACTTATTTCACCGCAGTTATTAAGTACATATAATTTTCTATACATCGGAATCAAATAATGGCAATTAAATTTTTTTGACCAATTTGGCCCTGTTTTGACATGACTATAGTCTTATGTTTTTTCATTTCCTGCAAAACACATTTTTCATCATAAATATCTTAAAACCCATTATTTTACACTTATTTCACCGCAGTTATTAAGTACATATAATTTTCTATACATCGGAATCAAATAATGGCATTTAAATATTTTTGACCATTTTGGCCCTGTTTGGACATAAGACTATAGTCTTATGTTTTTTCATTTTCTGCAAAACACATTTTTCATCATAAATGTCTTAAAACTCATTATTTTTCACTGATTTCACCGCAGTTATTAAGTACACACATTTTCTATACATCGGAATCAAATAATGGCATTTAAATTTTGTTGACCATTTTGGCCCTGTTTGGACATAAGACTATAGTCTTATGTTTTTTCATTTCATGCAAAACACATTTTTCATCATAAATGTCTTAAAACTCATTATTTCCCACTTATTTCACCGCAGTTATTAAGTACATATAATTTTCTATACATCGGAATCAAATAATGGCAATTAAATTTTTTTGACCAATTTGGCCCTGTTTTGACATGACTATAGTCTTATGTTTTTTCATTTCCTGCAAAACACATTTTTCATCATAAATGTCTTAAAACTCATTATTTTCCACTTATTTCACCGCAGTAATTAAGTACATATAATTTTATATACATCGGAATCAAAAAATGGCATTTAAATATTTTTGACCATTTTGGCCCTGTTTGGACATAAGACTATATATAGTCTTATGTTTTTTCATTTTCTGCAAAACACATTTTTCATCATAAATGTCTTAAAACTCATTATTTTTCACTGATTTCACCGCAGTTATTAAGTACACACATTTTCTATACATCAGAATCAAATAATGGCAATTAAATTTTTTTGACCAATTTGGCCCTGTTTTGACATGACTATAGTCTTATGTTTTTTCATTTCCTGCAAAACACATTTTTCATCATAAATGTCTTAAAACTCATTATTTTCCACTTATTTCACCGCAGTAATTAAGTACATATAATTTTATATACATCGGAATCAAATAATGGCAATTAAATTTTTTTGACCAATTTGGCCCTGTTTTGACATGACTATAGTCTTATGTTTTTTCATTTCCTGCAAAACACATTTTTCATCATAAATGTCTTAAAACTCATTATTTTCCACTTATTTCACCGCAGTAATTAAGTACATATAATTTTATATACATCGGAATCAAAAAATGGCATTTAAATATTTTTGACCATTTTGGCCCTGTTTGGACATAAGACTATAGTCTTATGTTTTTTCATTCCATGCAAAAGACATTTTTCATCATAAATATCTTAAAACCCATTATTTTACACTTATTTCACCGCAGTTATTAAGTACATATAATTTTCTATACATCGGAATCAAATAATGGCATTTAAATTTTGTTGACCATTTTCGCCCTGTTTGGACATAAGACTATAGTCTTATGTTTTTTCATTCCATGCAAAAGACATTTTTCATCATAAATATCTTAAAACCCATTATTTTACACTTATTTCACCGCAGTTATTAAGTACATATAATTTTCTATACATCGGAATCAAATAATGGCATTTAAATTTTGTTGACCATTTTGGCCCTGTTTGGACATAAGACTATAGTCTTATGTTTTTTCATTTTCTGCAAAACACATTTTTCATCATAAATGTCTTAAAACTCATTATTTTTCACTGATTTCACCGCAGTTATTAAGTACACACATTTTCTATACATCGGAATCAAATAATGGCATTTAAATTTTGTTGACCATTTTGGCCCTGTTTGGACATAAGACTATAGTCTTATGTTTTTTCATTTCATGCAAAACACATTTTTCATCATAAATGTCTTAAAACTCATTATTTTCCACTTATTTCACCGCAGTTATTAAGTACATATAATTTTCTATACATCGGAATCAAATAATGGCAATTAAATTTTTTTGACCAATTTGGCCCTGTTTTGACATGACTATAGTCTTATGTTTTTTCATTTCCTGCAAAACACATTTTTCATCATAAATGTCTTAAAACTCATTATTTTCCACTTATTTCACCGCAGTAATTAAGTACATATAATTTTATATACATCGGAATCAAATAATGGCAATTAAATTTTTTTGACCAATTTGGCCCTGTTTTGACATGACTATAGTCTTATGTTTTTTCATTTCCTGCAAAACACATTTTTCATCATAAATGTCTTAAAACTCATTATTTTCCACTTATTTCACCGCAGTAATTAAGTACATATAATTTTATATACATCGGAATCAAAAAATGGCATTTAAATATTTTTGACCATTTTGGCCCTGTTTGGACATAAGACTATAGTCTTATGTTTTTTCATTCCATGCAAAAGACATTTTTCATCATAAATATCTTAAAACCCATTATTTTACACTTATTTCACCGCAGTTATTAAGTACATATAATTTTCTATACATCGGAATCAAATAATGGCATTTAAATTTTGTTGACCATTTTCGCCCTGTTTGGACATAAGACTATAGTCTTATGTTTTTTCATTCCATGCAAAAGACATTTTTCATCATAAATATCTTAAAACCCATTATTTTACACTTATTTCACCGCAGTTATTAAGTACATATAATTTTCTATACATCGGAATCAAATAATGGCATTTAAATTTTGTTGACCATTTTGGCCCTGTTTGGACATAAGACTATAGTCTTATGTTTTTTCATTTTCTGCAAAACACATTTTTCATCATAAATGTCTTAAAACTCATTATTTTTCACTGATTTCACCGCAGTTATTAAGTACACACATTTTCTATACATCGGAATCAAATAATGGCATTTAAATTTTGTTGACCATTTTGGCCCTGTTTGGACATAAGACTATAGTCTTATGTTTTTTCATTTCATGCAAAACACATTTTTCATCATAAATGTCTTAAAACTCATTATTTTCCACTTATTTCACCGCAGTTATTAAGTACATATAATTTTCTATACATCGGAATCAAATAATGGCAATTAAATTTTTTTGACCAATTTGGCCCTGTTTTGACATGACTATAGTCTTATGTTTTTTCATTTCCTGCAAAACACATTTTCATCATAAATGTCTTAAAACTCATTATTTTCCACTTATTTCACCGCAGTAATTAAGTACATATAATTTTATATACATCGGAATCAAAAAATGGCATTTAAATATTTTTGACCATTTTGGCCCTGTTTGGACATAAGACTATAGTCTTATGTTTTTTCATTTTCTGCAAAACACATTTTTCATCATAAATGTCTTAAAACTCATTATTTTTCACTGATTTCACCGCAGTTATTAAGTACACACATTTTCTATACATCAGAATCAAATAATGGCATTTAAATTTTGTTGACCATTTTGGCCCTGTTTGGACATAAGACTATAGTCTTATGTTTTTTCATTTCATGCAAAACACATTTTTCATCATAAATGTCTTAAAACTCATTATTTTCCACTTATTTCACCGCAGTTATTAAGTACATATAATTTTCTATACATCGGAATCAAATAATGGCAATTAAATTTTTTTGACCAATTTGGCCCTGTTTTGACATGACTATAGTCTTATGTTTTTTCATTTCCTGCAAAACACATTTTTCATCATAAATGTCTTAAAACTCATTATTTTCCACTTATTTCACCGCAGTAATTAAGTACATATAATTTTATATACATCGGAATCAAAAAATGGCATTTAAATATTTTTGACCATTTTGGCCCTGTTTGGACATAAGACTATAGTCTTATGTTTTTTTCATTCCATGCAAAAGTCATTTTTCATCATAAATATCTTAAAACCCATTATTTTACACTTTATTTCACCGCAGTTATTAAGTACATATAATTTTCTATACATCGGAATCAAATAATGGCATTTAAATTTTGTTGACCATTTTCGCCCTGTTTGGACATAAGACTATAGTCTTATGTTTTTTCATTTCATGCAAAACACATTTTTCATCATAAATGTCTTAAAACTCATTATTTTTCACTTATTTCACCGCAGTTATTAAGTTAAGATTATTTCCCATACATCTGAATCAAAAAATAGCATTTTAATTTTGTTGACCATTTTGGCCCTTTTTGGACATAAGACAGCAGTCAGCAGCCATACCACCATGTAATTTGCTGTTGCTGAATGGTTGAAGCTAAGCAGGTGTGAGCTTGGTTTGCATTTGGTTGGGAGACTCCTGGGAAAAACAAATATGCTGGTGGGCCACTAGGAGGCAGCCCTCATTCTAGTCCAAAAAACCCCAATGCAAAGATAGGGACAAAACACATTTTTCATCATTAATGTCTTAAAACTCATTATTTTTCACTGATTTCACCGCAGTTATTAAGTACACACATTTTCTATACATCGGAATCAAATAATGGCATTTAAATTTTGTTGACCATTTTGGCCCTGTTCGGACATAAGACTATATAGTCTTATGTTTTTTCATTTTCTGAAAAACACATTTTTCATCATAAATGTCTTAAAACTCATTATTTCTCACTGATTTCACCGCAGTTATTAAGTACACACATTTTCTATACATCGGAATCAAATAATGGCATTTAAATTTTGTTGACCATTTTGGCCCTGTTCGGACATAAGACTATATAGTCTTATGTTTTTTCATTCCATGCAAAAGACATTTTTCATCATAAATATCTTAAAACCCATTATTTTACACTTATTTCACCGCAGTTATTAAGTACATATAATTTTCTATACATCGGAATCAAATAATGGCATTTAAATTTTGTTGACCATTTTCGCCCTGTTTGGACATAAGACTATAGTCTTATGTTTTTTCATTCCATGCAAAAGACATTTTTCATCATAAATATCTTAAAACCCATTATTTTACACTTATTTCACCGCAGTTATTAAGTACATATAATTTTCTATACATCGGAATCAAATAATGGCATTTAAATTTTGTTGACCATTTTGGCCCTGTTTGGACATAAGACAGCAGTCTTATGTTTTTTCATTTCCTGCAAAACACATTTTTCATCATAAATGTCTTAAAACTCATTATTTTCCACTTATTTCACCGCAGTAATTAAGTACATATAATTTTATATACATCGGAATCAAAAAATGGCATTTAAATATTTTTGACCATTTTGGCCCTGTTTGGACATAAGACTATAGTCTTATGTTTTTTCATTTTCTGCAAAACACATTTTTCATCATAAATGTCTTAAAACTCATTATTTTTCACTGATTTCACCGCAGTTATTAAGTACACACATTTTCTATACATCGGAATCAATTAATGGCATTTAAATTTTGTTGACCATTTTGGCCCTGTTCGGACATAAGACTATATAGTCTTATGTTTTTTTCATTTTCTGAAAAACACATTTTTCATCATAAATGTCTTAAAACTCATTATTTCTCACTTATTTCACCGCAGTTATTAAGTACATATACTTTTCTATACATCGGAATCAAAAAATGGCATTTAAATATTTTTGACCATTTTGGCCCTGTTTGGACATAAGACTATATAGTCTTATGTTTTTTCATTCCATGCAAAAGACATTATTCATCATAAATATCTTAAAACCCATTATTTTACACTTATTTCACCGCAGTTATTAAGTTAAGATTATTTCCCATACATTTGAATCAAAAAATTGCATTTTAATTTTGTTGACCATTTTGGCCCTTTTTGGACATAAGACAGCACTCAGCAGCCATACCACCATGCAAGCTGCTGCTGCTGAATGGTTGAAGCTAAGCAGGTGCGAGCTTGGTTAGCATTTCATTTTCTGAAAAACACATTTTTCATCATAAATGTCTTAAAACTCATTATTTCTCACTTATTTCACCGCAGTTATTAAGTACATATACTTTTCTATACATCGGAATCAAAAAATGGCATTTAAATATTTTTGACCATTTTGGCCCTGTTTGGACATAAGACTATAGTCTTATGTTTTTTAATTCCATGCAAAAGACATTTTTCATCATAAATATCTTAAAACCCATTATTTTACACTTATTTCACCGCAGTTATTAAGTACATATAATTTTCTATACATCGGAATCAAATAATGGCATTTAAATATTTTTGACCATTTTGGCCCTGTTTGGACATAAGACTATAGTCTTATGTTTTTTCATTCCATGCAAAAGACATTTTTCATCATAAATATCTTAAAACCCATTATTTTACACTTATTTCACCGCAGTTATTAAGTACATATAATTTTCTATACATCGGAATCAAATAATGGCATTTAAATTTTGTTGACCATTTTGGCCCTGTTTGGACATAAGACTATAGTCTTATGTTTTTTCATTCCATGCAAAAGACATTTTTCATCATAAATATCTTAAAACCCATTATTTTACACTTATTTCACCGCAGTTATTAAGTACATATAATTTTCTATACATCGGAATCAAATAATGGCATTTAAATTTTGTTGACCATTTTGGCCCTGTTTGGACATAAGACTATAGTCTTATGTTTTTTCATTTCATGCAAAACACATTTTTCATCATAAATGTCTTAAAACTCATTATTTTCCACTTATTTCACCGCAGTTATTAAGTACATATAATTTTCTATACATCGGAATCAAATAATGGCAATTAAATTTTTTTGACCATTTTGGCCCTGTTTTGACATGACTATAGTCTTATGTTTTTTCATTTCCTGCAAAACACATTTTTCATCATAAATGTCTTAAAACTCATTATTTTTCACTGATTTCACCGCAGTTATTAAGTACACATAATTTTATATACATCGGAATCAAATAATGGCATTTAAATTTTGTTGACCATTTTGGCCCTGTTTGGACATAAGACTATAGTCTTATGTTTTTTCATTTCATGCAAAGCACATTTTTTATCATAAATGTCTTAAAACTCATTATTTTCCACTTATTTCACCGCAGTTATTAAGTACATATAATTTTATATACATCGGAATCAAAAAATGGCATTTAAATATTTTTGACCATTTTGGCCCTGTTTGGACATAAGACTATAGTCTTATGTTTTTTCATTTTCTGCAAAACATATTTTTCATCATAAATGTCTTAAAACTCATTATTTTTCACTGATTTCACCGCAGTTATTAAGTACACACATTTTTTATACATCGGAATCAAATAATGGCATTTAAATTTTGTTGACCATTTTGGCCCTGTTTGGACATAAGACTATAGTCTTATGTTTTTTCATTTTCTGCAAAACACATTTTTCATCATAAATGTCTTAAAACTCATTATTTTTCACTGATTTCACCGCAGTTATTAAGTACACACATTTTCTATACATCAGAATCAAATAATGGCATTTAAATTTTGTTGACCATTTTGGCCCTGTTTGGACATAAGACTATAGTCTTATGTTTTTTCATTTCATGCAAAACACATTTTTCATCATAAATGTCTTAAAACTCATTATTTTCCACTTATTTCACCGCAGTAATTAAGTACACATAATTTTATATACATCGGAATCAAAAAATGGCATTTAAATATTTTTGACCATTTTGGCCCTGTTTGGACATAAGACTATAGTCTTATGTTTTTTCATTTTCTGCAAA
>CM056393.1:16664399-16686899 GCA_029718625.1 Synaphobranchus kaupii
GGGTTCGTACGGGCAAGTTTTCATAAGGCTTAGGGTTCATAAGGGCCAGGGTTCGTAAGGGCTAGGGTTCGTAAGGGCTAGGGTTCATAAGGGTTAGGGTTCGTAAGGGCTAGGGTTCGTAAGGGCTTTTTTCGTTGCCCCTTTTTGGACATGACTATAGTCTTATGTTTTTTTCATTTTCTCCAAACCACATTTTTCATCATAAATGTCTTAAATGTCATTATTTTTCACTTATTTCACCGCAATTATTAAGTAAATATAATTTGCCATACATCAGAATCAAAAAATGGCATTTTTATTTTTTTGATCATATTGGCCCTTTTTGGACATAAGACCATATATAGTCTTATGTTTTTTTCATTTTCACCAAAACACATTTTTCATCATAAATGTCTTAAAACTCAATATTTTTCACTTATTTCACTGCAGTTAATAAATAAAAACAATTTCCTATACATCAGAATCAAAAAATGGCATTTTTATTTTTTTAACCATATTGGCCCTTTTTGGACATAAGACTATATATAGTCTTATGTTTTTTTCATTTACTCCAAAACACATTTTTCATCATAAATGTCTTAAAACTCATTATGTTTCACTCATTTTACCACAGGGTTCGTAAAGGCTAGGGTTCATAAGGGTTAGGGTTCGTTGGGCTAGGGTTCGTAAGGGCTAGGGTTTGTACGAGCTAGGGTTCATAAGGGCTAGGGTTCGTACGGGCAAGTTTTCATAAGGCTTAGGGTTCATAAGGGCCAGGGTTCGTAAGGGCTAGGGTTCGTAAGGGCTAGGGTTCAGAAGGGTTAGGGTTCGTAAGGGCTAGGGTTCGTAAGGGCTTTTTTCGTTGCCCCTTTTTGGACATGACTATAGTCTTATGTTTTTTTCATTTTCTCCAAACCACATTTTTCATCATAAATGTCTTAAATGTCATTATTTTTCACTTATTTCACTGCAGTTAATAAATAAAAACAATTTCCTATACATCAGAATCAAAAAATGGCATTTTTATTTTTTTAACCATATTGGCCCTTTTTGGACATAAGACCATATATAGTCTTATGTTTTTTTCATTTTCACCAAAACACATTTTTCATCATAAATGTCTTAAAACCCATTATTTTTCACTTATTTCACTGCAGTTATTAAATAAAAATAATTTCCTATACATCGGAATCAAAAAATAGCATTTTAATTTTTTTGACCATGTTGGCCCTTTTTGGACATAAGACTATAGTCTTATGTTTTTTTCATTTTCTCCAAAACACATTTTTCATCATAAATGTTTTAAAACTCAATATTTTTCACTTATTTCACCGCTGATATAAAGTAAATCTAATTTCCTATACATCGGAATCAAAAAATAGCATTTTAATTTTTTTGACCTTTTTTGTCCTATTTGGACATAAGACAGTCTTATGTTTTACAATTTTCCCCAAAACACATTTTTCATCATAAATGTGTTAAAACTCAGTATTTTTCACTTATTTCACTGCAGTTATTAAATAAAAATAATTTCCTATACATTGGAATCAAAAAATGGCATTTGAATTTTTTTGACCATGTTGGCCCTTTTTGGACATAAGACTATGTATAGTCTTATGTTTTTTTCATTTTCACGAAAACACATTTTTCATCATAAATGTCTTAAAACACAATATTTTTCACTTATTTCACTGCATTTACTGAATAAATATAATTTCCTATACATCGGAATCAAAAAATAGCATTTTAATTTTTTGACCTTTTTTGCCCTCTTTGGACATAAGACTATGTATAGTCTTATGTTTTTTTCATTTTCACCAAAACACATTTTTCATCATAAATGTCTTAGAACTCATTATTTTTCACTTACTTCGCTGATGATATAAAGTAAATCTAATTTCCCAATCATCGGAATAAAAAAAATAGCATTTTAATTTTTTTGACCTTTTTTGCTCTCTTTGGACATAAGACTATGTATAGTCTTATGTTTTTTTCATTTTCTCCAAAACACATTTTTCATCATAAATGTCTTAAAAGTCAATATTTTTCACTTACTTCGCCGCTGATATAAAGTAAATCTAATTTCCTATACATCGGAATCAAAAAATAGCATTTTAATTTTTTTGACCTTTTTTGTCCTATTTGGACATAAGACTATATATAGTCTTATGTTTTACAATTTCCCCCAAAACACATTTTTCATCATAAATGTCTTAAAACTCAATATTTTTCACTTATTTCACTGCAGTTATTAAATAAAAACAATTTCCTATACATCAGAATCAAAAAATGGCATTTTTATTTTTTTAACCATATTGGCCCTTTTTGGACATAAGACCATATATAGTCTTATGTTTTTTTCATTTTCTCCAAAACACATTTTTCATCATAAATGTCTTAAAAGTCAATATTTTTCACTTACTTCGCCGCTGATATAAAGTAAATCTAATTTCCTATACATCAGAATCAAAAAATAGCATTTTAATTTTTTTGACCTTTTTTGTCCTATTTGGACATAAGACTATATATAGTCTTATGTTTTACAATTTCCCCCAAAACACATTTTTCATCATAAATGTCTTAAAACTCAATATTTTTCACTTATTTCACTGCAGTTATTAAATAAAAATAATTTCCTATACATTGGAATCAAAAAATGGCATTTTAATTTTTTTGACAATGTTGGCCCTTTTTGGACAGAAGACTATATAGTCTTATGTTTTTTTCATTTCCTCCAAAACACATTTTTCATCATAAATGTCTTAAAACTCAATATTTTTAACTTACTTCGCCGATGATATAAAGTAAATCTAATTTCCCAATCATCGGAATAAAAAAAATAGCATTTTAATTTTTTTGACCTTTTTTGCCCTCTTTGGACATAAGACTATAGTCTTATGTTTTTTTCATTTTCACCAAAACACATTTTTCATCATAAATGTCTTAAAACTCATTATTTTTCACTTACTTCGCCGATGATATAAAGTAAATCTAATTTCCCAATCATCGGAATAAAAAAAATAGCATTTTAATTTTTTTGACCTTTTTTGTCCTATTTGGACATAAGACTATAGTCTTATGTTTTACAATTTCTCCCAAAACACATTTTTCATCATAAATGTCTTAAAACTCAATATTTTTCACTTATTTGACTGCAGTTATTAAATAAAAATAATTTCCTATACATTGGAATCAAAAAATGGCATTTGAATTATTTTGACCATGTTGGCCCTTTTTGGACATAAGACTATAGTCTTATGTTTTTTTCATTTTCTCCAAAACACATTTTTCATCATAAATGTCTTAAAACTCATTACGTTTCACTCATTTTACCACAGCGTTCGTAAAGGCTAGGGTTCATAAGGGTTAGGGTTCGTAAGAGCTAGGGTTCGTAAGGGCGGTTCGTAAGGGCTAGGGTTCGTACGGGCAAGTTTTCATAAGGCTTAGGGTTCATAAGGGCCAGGGTTCGTAAGGGCTAGGGTTCGTAAGGGCTAGGGTTCATAAGGGTTAGGGTTCGTAAGGGCTAGGGTTCGTAAGGGCTTTTTTCGTTGCCCCTTTTTGGACATGACTATAGTCTTATGTTTTTTTCATTTTCACCAAAAGACATTTTTCATCATAAATGTCTTAAAACCCATTATTTTTCACTTATTTCACTGCAGTTATTAAATAAAAACAATTTCCTATACATCAGAATCAAAAAATGGCATTTTTATTTTTTTAACCATATTGGCCCTTTTTGGACATAAGACCATATATAGTCTTATGTTTTTTTCATTTTCACCAAAACACATTTTTCATCATAAATGTCTTAAAACTCATTATTTTTCACTTATTTCACTGGAATTATTAAGTAAATCTAATTTCCTATACATTGGAATCAAAAAATGGCATTTGAACTTTTTTGACCATGTTGGCCCTTTTTGGACATAAGACTATAGTCTTATGTTTTTTTCATTTTCTCCAAAACACATTTTTCATCATAAATGTCTTAAAACTCATTATTTTTCACTTACTTCGCCGCTGATATAAAGTAAATCTAATTTCCTATACATCGGAATCAAAAAATAGCATTTTAATTTTTTTGACCTTTTTTGTCCTATTTGGACATAAGACTATATATAGTCTTATGTTTTACAATTTCCCCCAAAACACATTTTTCATCATAAATGTCTTAAAAGTCAATATTTTTCACTTACTTCGCCGCTGATATAAAGTAAATCTAATTTCCTATACATCGGAATCAAAAAATAGCATTTTAATTTTTTTGACCTTTTTTGTCCTATTTGGACATAAGACTATATATAGTCTTATGTTTTACAATTTCCCCCAAAACACATTTTTCATCATAAATGTCTTAAAACTCAATATTTTTCACTTATTTCACTGCAGTTATTAAATAAAAACAATTTCCTATACATCAGAATCAAAAAATGGCATTTTTATTTTTTTAACCATATTGGCCCTTTTTGGACATAAGACCATATATAGTCTTATGTTTTTTTCATTTTCTCCAAAACACATTTTTCATCATAAATGTCTTAAAAGTCAATATTTTTCACTTACTTCGCCGCTGATATAAAGTAAATCTAATTTCCTATACATCAGAATCAAAAAATAGCATTTTAATTTTTTTGACCTTTTTTGTCCTATTTGGACATAAGACTATATATAGTCTTATGTTTTACAATTTCCCCCAAAACACATTTTTCATCATAAATGTCTTAAAACTCAATATTTTTCACTTATTTCACTGCAGTTATTAAATAAAAATAATTTCCTATACATTGGAATCAAAAAATGGCATTTTAATTTTTTTGACAATGTTGGCCCTTTTTGGACATAAGACTATATAGTCTTATGTTTTTTTCATTTCCTCCAAAACACATTTTTCATCATAAATGTCTTAAAACTCAATATTTTTAACTTACTTCGCCGATGATATAAAGTAAATCTAATTTCCCAATCATCGGAATAAAAAAAATAGCATTTTAATTTTTTTGACCTTTTTTGCCCTCTTTGGACATAAGACTATAGTCTTATGTTTTTTTCATTTTCACCAAAACACATTTTTCATCATAAATGTCTTAAAACTCATTATTTTTCACTTACTTCGCCGATGATATAAAGTAAATCTAATTTCCCAATCATCGGAATAAAAAAAATAGCATTTTAATTTTTTTGACCTTTTTTGTCCTATTTGGACATAAGACTATAGTCTTATGTTTTACAATTTCTCCCAAAACACATTTTTCATCATAAATGTCTTAAAACTCAATATTTTTCACTTATTTGACTGCAGTTATTAAATAAAAATAATTTCCTATACATTGGAATCAAAAAATGGCATTTGAATTATTTTGACCATGTTGGCCCTTTTTGGACATAAGACTATAGTCTTATGTTTTTTTCATTTTCTCCAAAACACATTTTTCATCATAAATGTCTTAAAACTCATTACGTTTCACTCATTTTACCACAGCGTTCGTAAAGGCTAGGGTTCATAAGGGTTAGGGTTCGTAAGAGCTAGGGTTCGTAAGGGCGGTTCGTAAGGGCTAGGGTTCGTACGGGCAAGTTTTCATAAGGCTTAGGGTTCATAAGGGCCAGGGTTCGTAAGGGCTAGGGTTCGTAAGGGCTAGGGTTCATAAGGGTTAGGGTTCGTAAGGGCTAGGGTTCGTAAGGGCTTTTTTCGTTGCCCCTTTTTGGACATGACTATAGTCTTATGTTTTTTTCATTTTCACCAAAAGACATTTTTCATCATAAATGTCTTAAAACCCATTATTTTTCACTTATTTCACTGCAGTTATTAAATAAAAACAATTTCCTATACATCAGAATCAAAAAATGGCATTTTTATTTTTTTAACCATATTGGCCCTTTTTGGACATAAGACCATATATAGTCTTATGTTTTTTTCATTTTCACCAAAACACATTTTTCATCATAAATGTCTTAAAACTCATTATTTTTCACTTATTTCACTGGAATTATTAAGTAAATCTAATTTCCTATACATTGGAATCAAAAAATGGCATTTGAACTTTTTTGACCATGTTGGCCCTTTTTGGACATAAGACTATAGTCTTATGTTTTTTTCATTTTCTCCAAAACACATTTTTCATCATAAATGTCTTAAAACTCATTATTTTTCACTTACTTCGCCGCTGATATAAAGTAAATCTAATTTCCTATACATCGGAATCAAAAAATAGCATTTTAATTTTTTTGACCTTTTTTGTCCTATTTGGACATAAGACTATATATAGTCTTATGTTTTACAATTTCCCCCAAAACACATTTTTCATCATAAATGTCTTAAAACTCAATATTTTTCACTTATTTCACTGCAGTTATTAAATAAAAACAATTTCCTATACATCAGAATCAAAAAATGGCATTTTTATTTTTTTAACCATATTGGCCCTTTTTGGACATAAGACCATATATAGTCTTATGTTTTTTTCATTTTCTCCAAAACACATTTTTCATCATAAATGTCTTAAAAGTCAATATTTTTCACTTACTTCGCCGCTGATATAAAGTAAATCTAATTTCCTATACATCAGAATCAAAAAATAGCATTTTAATTTTTTTGACCTTTTTTGTCCTATTTGGACATAAGACTATATATAGTCTTATGTTTTACAATTTCCCCCAAAACACATTTTTCATCATAAATGTCTTAAAACTCAATATTTTTCACTTATTTCACTGCAGTTATTAAATAAAAATAATTTCCTATACATTGGAATCAAAAAATGGCATTTTAATTTTTTTGACAATGTTGGCCCTTTTTGGACATAAGACTATATAGTCTTATGTTTTTTTCATTTCCTCCAAAACACATTTTTCATCATAAATGTCTTAAAACTCAATATTTTTCACTTATTTCACTGCAATTATTAAGCAAATCTAATTTCTTATACATCGGAATCAAAAAATAGCATTTTAATTTTTTTGACCTTTTTTGTCCTCTTTGGACATAAGACTTATGTTTTACAATTTTCCCCAAAACACATTTTTCATCATAAATGTTTTAACTCATTATTTTTCACTTATTTCACTGCAGTCATTAAATAAGTATATTTTTCTATACATCGGAATCAAAAAATGGCATTTTAATTTTTTTGACCATGTTGGCCCTTTTTGGACATAAGACTATATAGTCTTATGTTTTTTTCATTTTCTCCAAAACACATTTTTCATCATAAATGTCTTAAAACATTATTTTTCACTTACTTCGCCGCTGATATAAAGTAAATCTAATTTCCCATACATCGGAATCAAAAAAATAGCATTTAAATTTTTTGACCTTTTTTGTCCTCTTTGGACATAAGACTATATATAGTCTTATGTTTTTTTCATTTACTCCAAAACACATTTTTCATCATAAATGTCTTAAAACTCATTATGTTTCACTCATTTTACCACAGGGTTCGTAAAGGCTAGGGTTCATAAGGGTTAGGGTTCGTAAGAGCTA
Organism: Synaphobranchus kaupii; assembly: GCA_029718625.1. Lineage (NCBI taxonomy): Eukaryota > Metazoa > Chordata > Actinopteri > Anguilliformes > Synaphobranchidae > Synaphobranchus > Synaphobranchus kaupii. Next base: position 16,671,856 of record CM056393.1, read on the forward strand.
GGGTTCGTACGGGCAAGTTTTCATAAGGCTTAGGGTTCATAAGGGCCAGGGTTCGTAAGGGCTAGGGTTCGTAAGGGCTAGGGTTCATAAGGGTTAGGGTTCGTAAGGGCTAGGGTTCGTAAGGGCTTTTTTCGTTGCCCCTTTTTGGACATGACTATAGTCTTATGTTTTTTTCATTTTCTCCAAACCACATTTTTCATCATAAATGTCTTAAATGTCATTATTTTTCACTTATTTCACCGCAATTATTAAGTAAATATAATTTGCCATACATCAGAATCAAAAAATGGCATTTTTATTTTTTTGATCATATTGGCCCTTTTTGGACCTAAGACCATATATAGTCTTATGTTTTTTTCATTTTCACCAAAACACATTTTTCATCATAAATGTCTTAAAACCCATTATTTTTCACTTATTTCACTGCAGTTAATAAATAAAAACAATTTCCTATACATCAGAATCAAAAAATGGCATTTTTATTTTTTTAACCATATTGGCCCTTTTTGGACATGAGACCATATATAGTCTTATGTTTTTTTCATTTTCACCAAAACACATTTTTCATCATAAATGTCTTAAAACCCATTATTTTTCACTTATTTCACTGCAGTTATTAAATAAAAATAATTTCCTATACATTGGAATCAAAAAATGGCATTTTTATTTTTTTAACCATATTGGCCCTTTTTGGACATAAGACCATATATAGTCTTATGTTTTTTTCATTTTCACCAAAACACATTTTTCATCATAAATGTCTTAAAACTCAATATTTTTCACTTATTTCACTGCAGTTATTAAATAAAAATAATTTCCTATACATTGGAATCAAAAAATGGCATTTGAATTATTTTGACCATGTTGGCCCTTTTTGGACATAAGACTATAGTCTTATGTTTTTTTCATTTTCCCCAAAACACATTTTTCATCATAAATGTCTTAACCCTATAGACTTCACCCCTAGTATTTGAGACGCATGCGACTCAGTTACAGTATTCATGTTCATCTGAAAATATAAACTACAGCTTTAAGAAAACCCCGAAAATTTTGACGCAGTATTTTTTTAAAGGGTAGCCTCTTGCGAAAACCGCAGCTTCTCCAGTTACACTGCCGTGCAATAAATTAGGAGGGTGCTATTAGTAGCCCACAGCACTTACGACCTTCCTCTGGCTACAGCCACAGACTGTAAAATGCATCAAATGCACCGTTTATACACGCTAAGAAAATCATGTTGACGTATAGAAACAATAATATTTTTTTAAAACGTTGTACAAATGAGTATTCGCCGTTTTCCCTTGCTTACTGTACTATATACAGTACCTGATCCACTTTCGGTTTAGAAGACACCTCATTTTTTGCTCCAAAATCTCTCGTATAAATATGTTTAAGAAACCAAGTACTTACCAGTATATTCAGCTACAGCTGTTTTCTCATGAACCCTGAAGAGTTTATCTTGTTATATTTCGCCAAAGTCCCGTACAGTCGACATTTCCGCAGTGACCACCCCTCGCACTGGGGGCTGAAATAAGTTGCTGTAGGCTACTTGTGTGAATACACACGCGCTTTCGTACGTTCTTTTTTAAACGTATTTAAATACATTAGGCGACGTATGTTATGGTTATTATATATATACTGTATGTGACTATTCTGAAATGAATGTATTCTGTAGCAAATTTCTGAATGATACAGCTTCTTCTTCAGTTCAAACTTAAAACCATGGATTTTGCAGGGAATATTTTTTTAGATATTGACATTTAAATAAAACTAGTAGAAACCAGGAGGACATTGGCTCAAAAGGGCCAAAGTAAATAGGGTTAAAACTCATTATTTTTCACTTACTTCGCCGCTGATATAAAGTAAATCTAATTTCCAATACATCGGAATCAAAAAATAGCATTTTAATTTTTTTGACCTTTTTTGTCCTCTTTGGACATAAGACTATAGTCTTATGTTTTACAATTTTCCCCAAAACACATTTTTCATCATAAATGTCTTAAAACTCATTATTTTTCACTTACTTCGCCGCTGATATAAAGTAAATCTAATTTCCTATACATCAGAATAAAAAAATAGCATTTTAATTTTTTTGACCATGTTGGCCCTTTTTGGACATAAGACTATTGTCTTATGTTTTTTTCATTTTCTCCAAAACACATTTTTCATCATAAATGTCTTAAAACTCATTATGTTTCACTCATTTTACCGTAGGGTTCGTAAAGGCTAGGGTTCATAAGGGTTAGGGTTCGTAAGTGCTAGGGTTCGTAAGGGCAAGGGTTCATAAGGGTTAGGGTTCGTTGGGCTAGGGTTCGTAAGGGCTAGGGTTTGTACGAGCTAGGGTTCGTAAGGGCTAGGGTTCGTACGGGCAAGTTTTCATAAGGCTTAGGGTTCATAAGGGCCAGGGTTCGTAAGGGCTAGGGTTCATAAGGGCTAGGGTTCATAAGGGTTAGGGTTAGTAAGGGCTAGGGTTCGTAAGGGCTTTTTTCGTTGCCCCTTTTTGGACATGACTATAGTCTTATGTTTTTTTCATTTTCTCCAAACCACATTTTTCATCATAAATGTCTTAAATGTCATTATTTTTCACTTATTTCACCGCAATTATTAAGTAAATATAATTTGCCATACATCAGAATCAAAAAATGGCATTTTTATTTTTTTGACCATATTGGCCCTTTTTGGACATAAGACCATATATATTCTTATGTTTTTTTCATTTTCACCAAAACACATTTTTCATCATAAATGTCTTAAAACCCATTATTTTTCACTTATTTCACTGCAGTTATTAAATAAAAATAATTTCCTATACATTGGAATCAAAAAATGGCATTTTTATTTTTTTAACCATATTGGCCCTTTTTGGACATAAGACCATATATAGTCTTATGTTTTTTTCATTTTCTCCAAAACACATTTTTCATCATAAATGTCTTAAAACTCATTATTTTTCACTTACTTCGCCGCTGATATAAAGTAAATCTAATTTCCTATACATCGGAATCAAAAAATGGCATTTTAATTTTTTTGACCATTTTGGCCCTTTTTGGACATATGACTATATATAGTCTTATGTTTTTTTCATTTACTCCAAAAGACATTTTTCATCATAAATGTCTTAAAACTCATTATGTTTCACTCATTTTACCGCAGGGTTCGTAAAGGCTAGGGTTCATAAGGGTTAGGGTTCGTAAGTGCTAGGGTTCGTAAGGGCAAGGGTTCATAAGGGTTAGGGTTCGTTGGGCTAGGGTTCGTAAGGGCTAGGGTTTGTACGAGCTAGGGTTCGTAAGGGCTAGGGTTCGTACGGGCAAGTTTTCATAAGGCTTAGGGTTCATAAGGGCCAGGGTTCGTAAGGGCTAGGGTTCGTAAGGGCTAGGGTTCATAAGGGTTAGGGTTCGTAAGGGCTAGGGTTCGTAAGGGCTTTTTTCGTTGCCCCTTTTTGGACATGACTATAGTCTTATGTTTTTTTCATTTTCTCCAAACCACATTTTTCATCATAAATGTCTTAAATGTCATTATTTTTCACTTATTTCACCGCAATTATTAAGTAAATATAATTTGCCATACATCAGAATCAAAAAATGGCATTTTTATTTTTTTGACCATATTGGCCCTTTTTGGACATAAGACCATATATAGTCTTATGTTTTTTTCATTTTCACCAAAACACATTTTTCATCATAAATGTCTTAAAACTCATTATTTTTCACTTACTTCGCCGCTGATATAAAGTAAATCTAATTTCCTATACATCGGAATCAAAAAATGGCATTTTAATTTTTTTGACCTTTTTTGTCCTCTTTGGACATAAGACTATAGTCTTATGTTTTACAATTTTCCCCAAAACACATTTTTCATCATAAATGTTTTAACTCATTATTTTTCACTTATTTCACTGCAGTCATTAAATAAGTATATTTTTCTATACATCGGAATCAAAAAATGGCATTTTAATTTTTTTGACCTTTTTTGTCCTCTTTGGACATAAGACTATAGTCTTATGTTTTACAATTTTCCCCAAAACACATTTTTCATCATAAATGTTTTAACTCATTATTTTTCACTTATTTCACTGCAGTCATTAAATAAGTATATTTTTCTATACATCGGAATCAAAAAATGGCATTTTAATTTTTTTGAACATTTTGGCCCTTTTTGGACATAAGACTAAAGTCTTATGTTTTACAATTTTCCCCAAAACACATTTTGACCTTTTTTGCCCTCTTTGGACATAAGACTATATAGTCTGATCTTTTTTTCATTTTCACCAAAACACATTTTTCATCATAAATGTCTTAAAACTCATTATTTTTCACTCATTTCACCACAGGGTTCATAAGGGTTAGGGTTCGTAAGTGCTAGAGTTCATAAGGGTTAGGGTTCGTTGGGCTAGGGTTCGTAAGGGCTAGGGTTTGTACGAGCTAGGGTTCGTAAGGGCTAGGGTTCGTACGGGCAAGTTTTCATAAGGCTTAGGGTTCATAAGGGCCAGGGTTCGTAAGGGCTAGGGTTCGTAAGGGCTAGGGTTCATAAGGGTTAGGGTTCGTAAGGACTAGGGTTCGTTTCGTTGCCCCTTTTTGGACATGACTATAGTCTTATGTTTTACAATTTTCCCCAAAACACATTTTTCATCATAAATGTCTTAAAACTCATTATTTTTCATTTACTTCGCCGCTGATATAACGTAAATCTAATTTCCTATATACCGGAATCAAAAAATGGCATTTAAATTCTTTTGACCATTTTGGCCCTTTTTTGGACATAAGACTATATAGTCTTATGTTTTTTTCATTTTCTCCCAAACACATTTTTCATCATAAAGCCATAAAGCCATAAAGCCATGACCATTTTGGACTTAAGACTATGTAGTCTTATGTTTTTTCCATTTCCTCCAAAACACATTTTATCATAAATGTCTTAAACCTCAATATTTTTCACTTATTTCACCGCAGTTATTAAATAAATATAATTTCCTATACATTGGAATCATAAAATGGCATTTAAATTTTTTTGACCATGTTGGCCCTTTTTGGACATGAGACTATATAATCTGATCTTTTACAATTTTCCCCAAAAGACATTTTTCATCATTAATGTCTGAAAAGTCATTATTTTTCACTCATTTCACCGCAGGGTTCATAAGGGCTAGGGTTCATAAGGGTTAGGGTTCGTAAGTGCTAGGGTTCGTAAGGGCAAGGGTTCATAAGGGTTAGGGTTCGTTGGGCTAGGGTTCGTAAGGGCTAGGGTTTGTACGAGCTAGGGTTTGTAAGGGCTAGGGTTCGTACGGGCAGGTTTTCATAAGGCTTAGGGATCATAAGGGCCAGGGTTCGTAAGGGCTAGGGTTCGTAAGGGTTAGGGTTCGTAAGGGCTAGGGTTCATAAGGGCTTTTTTCGTTGGCCCTTTTTGGACATGACTATAGTCTTATGTTTTTTTCATTTTCTCCAAACCACATTTTTCATCATAAATGTCTTAAATGTCATTATTTTTCACTTATTTCACCGCAATTATTAAATGAAAATAATTTCCTATACATCGGAATCAAAAAATGGCATTTAAATTTTTTTGACCATGTTGGCCCTTTTTGGACATAAGACTATATATAGTCTTATGTTTTTTTCATTTTCTCCAAAACACATTTTTCATCATAAATGTCTTAAAACTCGTTATTTTTCACTTACTACGCCGCTGATATAAAGTAAATCTAATTTCCTATACATCGGTATCAAAAAATGGCATTTAATTTTTTTTGACCATTTTTGCCCTCTTTGGACATAAGACTATATATAGTCTTAGTCTGATGTTTTTTTCATTTTCTCCAAAACACATTTTTCATCATAAATGTCTTAAAACTCATTATTTTTCACTTATTTCACTGCAGTTCTTGAATAAATATAATTTCCTATACATCGGAATCAAAAAATGGCATATTAATTTTTTTGAACATTTTGGCCCTTTTTGGACATAAGACTATATAGTCTTATGTTTTACAATTTTCCCCAAAACATATTTTTTGTCATAAATGTCTTAAAACTCATTATTTTTCACTTATTTCACCGCAATTATTAAATAAATATAATTTCCGATACATCGGAATCAAAAAATGTCATTTTCATTTTTTTGACCATTTTGGCCCTTTTTGGACATAAGACCAGGGGCTCTATTTTAATAAACCAAACGCAATGGTGAACGCAAGAGTAATCGCTTGGCGGTATCGCTCTGAGGGCGTGTCGGCGAGAAATTTGGTAATTTCATGACGGCAATCTTGGTGCACCTTATGGCGGTATTGCTAAAAGGCTGGGTTTAAACGTCCAAGGTGTGTCTCTATGGTAGCCAATCAAATTGTTGTTCTCATGCTTTAAAAAACAGCCAGTTGGAATGCAATCGCTCCATGCAATTTCATAATGAGCAACCCAAACGCACTGGACCGTCAACGACAAGAGCGATTTTCCGCACAGGAATCAGACATACTTGCAACAGAAGTACAGGCTAGGACTGTAGTAATTTATGGATCACAATCCACACCACCTCGTCTCCCAGAAGTTCGGAAGGCACGGGAGGAGGTGGCGAATGCATTCATTAGCCTACATTAGGTGATGTAGGCATAATTATGATTCAAATGGTAGTTTCTTGTAAGCTGTCCTGTTTTATTCTAGTAGTTTAAATTAAAATTAATTAATTAATAATAATTATAGGCTATTTGTTCATTAAATGGAAGTGTAATGTTGGCATCACCTATAGACACTACATAGACGAAAATACATACATACATGACGAATAAGTTGCCAAATTGCCAGAGTCTATTGCGTTCCCGCTAAGAGGTGGTTCCAGCTGATCATAACGCAATGGGTTTTCGTTGGTTCAAATTGTCACTGAGCCGAAAGTATTTTAGAACACGCCCCAGACAGCGCCACCCATCCCACTGCAGCGCAAGCGAAAGGATGTTATGTTGAGAATTTGTTGATCCTAGCGGTATTGCTGAGAAACGCCATAGCGCCAGTTTTAAGACGTTGATGCTGTCAACAAGCTTGCGTTTGACTATACCGTCCCCTTGCGCTGGTTTGAAAATAGAGCCCCTTATGTTTTACAGTCTTATGTTTTTTTCATTTTCCCCAAAACATGTTTTTCATTATTAATGTCTGAAAACTCATTATTTTTCACTTATTTCACCACAGTTATTAAATAAATACAATTTCCTATACATAGGAATCAAAAAATGACGTTTTAAAAATTCCTGCAGATTTCACTGTTTTTCCACATAAGACCATACTCTTATGTATTTCCTGTTTTAACACTGAAGCACAGATTCCATCATAGAGTTCTTCAAACCCATTTCTACTCAATTATTACAATGTGCTTCCTATATTAACATGAATACCTGTCAATCTCAATAAAAAAAATTACGTTTTAAAAATTCATCTAGATTTCACTTTTTGGACATACGTATTTTCCTGTTTTTCCACTGAAGCACATATTCCATCATAAATTTCTTCAAACCAATTTTGACTCTATTTCACTGTGATTAGTCAATACAAATGAGTTCCTGTCCATCTACAGAAATACTGAAATTAAAAAAATTCCTGCATGTTTTCACTTTTTGGACATAAGACTATACTCTTACGTATTTCCTGTTTTTCCACTGAAGCACATATTCCATCAAAACTTTCTTCAAACCCATTTCTACTCACTTATTACAATGCGCTTCTTATTTAAACATGACTTCCTGTCCATATCAATAAAAAAATTACGTTTTAAAAATTCATGCAGATTTCACTTTATGGACATAAGACTATAATACTCTTACGTATTTTCCTGTTTTTACACTGAAGCACAGATTCCATCATAAATTTCTTCAAACCCGTTTCTTATATAAAGATGAATACCTGTCTATCTCAATTTTAAAAAATGCTACTTTTTTGAGCATTTTTTCACTTTTTGGACATAAGACTGTACTCTTACGTATTTTCCTGTTTTTACACTGAAGCACAGATTCCATCATAAATTTCTTCAAACCCATTTCTACTCACTTATTACCATGTGCTTCTTATATAAACATTATTTCCTGTCCATCTAAATCAAAAAATAAATTTTTGAGCATTTTTTAACTTTTTGGAGATAAGACAATACTCTTACGTATTTTCCTGTTTTTACACTGAAGCACAGATTCCAACATAAATTTCTTCAATCCCATTTCTACTCACTTATTACAATGTGTTTCTTACATAAATATGAATACCTTTCTATCTCAATAAAAAAATATTTTCTTTAAGCATTTTTTCCACTTTTTGGATCTAATACTCTTACGCATTTCCTGTTTTTCCAATGAAGCACAGATTCCATCATAAATTTCTTCAAACCCATTTCGACTATTTCACCGTGATTGGTAAATACAAATGAGTTCCTGTCCATCTACAGTACCAGTCAAAAGTTGGGACACACCTACTCATAGGTTTTTTAAAGTTTTTTTTTACTGTTTTCCCATTTTAGAATAGTGGAGTAGTAGTTACACAATAGTTACGCATTTCCTGTTTTTCCAATGAAGCACAGATTCCATCATGAATTTCTTCAAACCCATTTTGACTCAATTATTTCATGGTGATTTTTAAATAAAAATGAGTTCCTGCCCATCTAAATAACAGATTCCAACATAAATTTCTTTAAACCCATTTCTACTCTTATTACAATGTGCTTCTCATATAAAGATTGCCTGTCCATCTGAATTTAACAATTACTTACTTTTTGAGCATTATTTCACTCTGATTGTTAAATAAAAATGATTTTCTGTCAATCTGAATTTAAAATAAATTTTCCATCATAGATTTCTTCAAACCCCTTTCTACTCACTTATTGCTCACACTGTGCTAAAGCTTAAGGTTAAAAACTAACGCTGACCTTTACCCAAGTACAGGAGCAACATAGCAATCATCATCACCATCATTGTCATCATAATCATCATCATGATATATATTTTTAAAACATTTGAAATTAGCACAAGCTACATTATGCTATAATGCAATGCATTAGTGTATCAGTTCACAGCGTGTACAGTCAAAAGTTTGGACACACCTACTCATAGTTTTTTTTTTTCCCGTTATTTTTACTGTTTTCCACATTTTAGAATAGTAAAGACATCAAAACTATCAGATAACAGAAATGGAATTATGCAAAGACCCAAAAAAAAGTGTAAAACAAATAAAAAAGGTCTTATATTTTAGATTCTTCAAAGTAGCCACCCTTTGCCTTGATAACAGCTTTGCACATTCAACCTGGAAATAAGGTATCAAGAGTCTTTTGATATCCTTTTATACAGAGTCATGATAGCATCACCTGTTTACCTGTGGAATACCTGTTTACCACAGAAGTTGGTTGAGAATGGCAAGAATGTGCAAAGCCGTTATTAAGGCAAAGGGTGGCTACTTTGAAGAATCTAAAATATAACACTTTTTTTGATTTGTTTGCATAATTTAATTTGTGTTATCTCATTGTTTTGATGTCTTTACTATTCTAAAATGTGGAAAACAGTAAAAAACCTATCAGTAGGTGTGTCCAAACTTTTGACTGGTACTGTATATGTGTCGGGTGTACCTTCCACAATGCCCCAGGGGTACAGTCGCCCTCGAACCCGCTTCCCGTTGGACTCCACCACAGTGTTACTGCCAATCACTGCGAAGGGGATGCTGTCCTGTGGGGGGGGGGGGGGGGGTCCGCAGAGAATTAGGGAACGTGTGGGACACTGCAGAACAATGCAATGCAGAGCTGAGTCTCTCTCTCTATCTCTCTCTCTCTCTCGCTGTGATGCTCTGTGGAAACAAGCTGCAAGCTGTATTTAAAAAAAGGTTTGCTGGTTAGATAAAACACTCACTTTAATGGATTTTACTGTCCTAAAACCATGCGGATTACCGCCTTTTTAATAAAAGCATTTTTAATGCCTGGACCCTTTTTTATTTGGCAGAAAAGAGAACCCACAGCATCACTGCGCTGGTTACTGGAGCCAAGATGGATGGTTATTAACGGAGCCAAGATGGACGTACAGTGCAGCGCTACACCTGGCCTCACCCAGACACTGTGTGCAGCTGGGACTGTTACTCTTCGACACATAGTAAATGCTGTAGGAACTGGACTGGAAAATACGCAGGCACTGGCCACTCTTCTAGGCCTGAGGTCAATCCGTTATACAAGAAGCCTGGTAAACATGTGGGTTAAAAAGCTGACTAATGAGGAATTGGCACAGTTGCAGGATTACAGCAGAGGTGTAGCAGTTCCGAGCAGGAATGATCAATTTCCTAAAAATGATTTAACGCCAGATATAAAAGGAATCTACTGGGCTTTTACTTGAAGTGAAAAATCTTAGAAATCTGTATTTACCAACAGTAGACGGTCAGGTGGTGTATAGTTGCTGTGTAAAGGTTTTAAACAAGAGTGTGACTAAGATTTTTTTATAAATCACCCTTAAAGAAAAGGTCTGGTGATCTCCAATGGAGACTACTGTGCAGTGCAATAGCATTACGTTTGTATTGGTAATCAACCCAACAGTCTGTTATTTTTGTGGATTGTTGGAGGCAATTTTTCACTGTTTTCCTGAATGCAGTAGACCGACAGCCTTATTTGTTTTATTGCATAACTTATTTATTAACTTTGGTGAGGGGCTGTCTAAACCTGCTTTTTTGAGCAGAGTATAAAAGGTCAAGAAGCCAAGATGGCAGCTTTTAAATTATATACTGGGGGAGGCACAATTTTCCATCTATAAAAGCCGAAGAGATTGGATTGAAAAAGTACAAGACTAGATATTGCCCAGTTGTTTGTTTCACTCGTTAGTGCCAGAATGTGGGTTGATTTTAGATTCTACAAAGCAATGAGTGACACAAGGTTTTATTCAACCGTGGTGTTTTAATGAGGTTATCTGCTCCATCAGAGATGAAAATGTAATCTTTGCCAATGTTTTTGAAAATAAATTTTCCTCTAAAAAAACATGACCATCATAACGTTTTATTGTGTACATCATGTTTTTAGCACTCTAAAAAGACTATACTGAGATGACATTAATCATCATGTAAACCATTAAAGTATTTTTAAATACTTTTTGTATTATTATCTCTCTCTCGCTCTATCTTGCTGCTCTCGGTCTCTAAAACACAAAAGAACAGAACAGCACTCTCCTCTGCCTTCACTGAGGCACTGCAGGGACGCACGCACGCACGCACGCACGCACGCACGCACGCACGCACGCACGCACGCAAAGGCCTGACCTTCAGCTCCTGGTCCTGGAGTTTGAAGTCCTCATCCTCGTCAGAGTCACACTCAGGAAACTGGTAGATCTTGATGTCGAATTTCTCTATCTCCTCCAGAATCTGCAAGGCATGATGGGAGAAGAGGGGAGGGGGTGGGGCAAGGGAGGGGCATGGGAGGGGTGAAGGGTGAGTGACAGCTGTTTCAGTCAATGCACCTCCAGAATTGATTTCACAAAGTCTCCAGCACCCAGAGATTAGCAGTTTCCCGGAATCTGATTGGTTCTACCCAGTTTTACCCGGTTATGTAATTATGTATATAGGTCACCAGCTAAATTGGCTTGAATTGCGACTTCCTGTTGAGAGCCCCAACTACATGAGATCATGATTCCTCAGAAACAAAGTAAACTGTTGGTTTATTGTCAAATAAAAAGGCCTGGAAGTTTGGCAAACTTCTCACATTTCTCACGAGTCAGTCTGGTTATAGAACTGATGCTATCAACATGGTAACAAAGAAACATTTTCCAAGAATGAAACCACTTTCATTTTTTGGTCTTGGGAGTTTTTTTTCTGGAATCTTAATATATTTTATATTAATATATTATTTCTGGAATCTATATATTTTAATGGCAATTGTCAAATAGCCAAACATGTCACTACTCGTTTAAATTCACGTAACCAGCCAGTCAAAAATGAGCAATAAAAAAAAAAAAAGAATGCAATTATCACCTTGATTTTCTTTTTATTGACCTCGGTGGGGGTGAGGCTGTCAGCTTTAGCCAGCAGAGGCACGATGTTGACCTTTCCATGCAGAGCTTTCATAAACTCCACATCCAGAGGCCTGAGGCTGAGAGACGGGAAGGCCTGACTCAGATACCTACACACACACTGAAAAACTCCAGCTCCCAGCATGCCTGCAGAATACTCCAACTCCCAACATGCCTGTAAAGTACTCCAACTCCCAACATGCCTGTAACTTTCCTGCAGATCACTGCCAGTTTTACAACAAACTGCACAAACCATTTTCACTGATATTCAGAGATAATTATTTTATTTGGTATGAACTTAGTAACTGTGCATAATGTAATAATAAAAACTCACAATATAATAATCTGCCTATAATCAAATAAAAATGTTGAGTGGGTACCGTAATAATATTTTGTGTGTAATGTACAAGGCTCCGTTTCCCAAAAGCATCTTAGAGTGTTTTGCGTTTGTGCTTTATTAATTGTATGATTAATATTATTAAAATTTACTGACATTACGTAAAAAAGATAATAAAAATAGATGGAGAAAGATAAAAAACAAACAAACAACGAAAGTAATATAAAAACAAAATAGCCTAAAGATGATCTTTACCCAAGATCCTTTTAGGAAACGGAGCCAAACCTGGTCTTGGACAGCCATGAGGTTGAGAACGTTTTTGCGTGTAATGAAATTTATTACACTGATATATACAAACCCCAATTCCAAAAGTTGGGACAGTATGTAAAATGCACCTAAAAGCAGAAAGCAGTGATTTGTTGAATTCTCTTTTACATATATTTAATTGAAAACAGTACAAAGAAAAGATATTTAATGTTTTACCTTATCAACTTTATTGATTTTTGTAAATATACACTAATTCCAAAATTGATACCTGCAACACGTTCCAAAAAAGTTGGGACGGGTAAAAAAGACTGGGAAGTTAAAAAAAAAACACCTGTTTGGAACGTTCCACAGGTAAACAGGTGATGCTATAATGACTGGGTATTAAAGGATATCAAAAAACTCTTGATATCTTATTCTCAGGTACTGGGTGTTTTGTTTTCACAACACCCAGTTAAGACCAAAAAACCCAGGAGAGGCGAGTTAACTGTGTAATGAACTGCTTTAAATGATCAGTTAAGTGCTGAGTAACGATTAAAACCAGCAAGAAAAGCGGGGAAAGAGAGCACAGCGCCGTGCGGTGGTCAGTGACGGTACTCGTACCCGTGGCCGAAGGGGGAGATGAAGTACAGGCAGCAGTGTACGCGGTTGTCCTGGATGTTCTTGCGGTTCAGGCCGCTCTCATCCCTGAAGTACTGCTCAAACTGCTCATCCATGTAGTCCTCCACCGACTTCCAGCTGCACACACACACACACACACACACACACACACAAACACACACGGACACACACGGACGCACACGGACGCACACACGCACATACGCATACACACACAAACAGATACACAAACACACACACACAAACAGATACACAAACACACACACACACGTGCGTACACACACAAACAAACGCACACAATTACACACACACATACACATACACAAATACACAACCACACACGGACACACACGCACACATACACACACATACACAAACACATACACACACACACACAGATACCCGCACGAAGGAGATTATGGGCGTTTGATACAAACACATTTACAAAACAATTTCTTAAATTTCTTAAACTTAAAAACAGCAGAAGAGCAGCATGTAGACTGTGCCATGCTACAATAAAATAAACAAATATACACTTATATACAAACATATACAAAACTCTGAAATCAGCCAGAGGCAATGTGCCGACCAGGGTTGGGGCCAATTAAGAAAAATGACCGAAATTCAGTTCACAAATTGAAACATGTCCACATGTTACGTATATAAGCCTTTTTCAATCAATGAACAGACCTTCAGCGGCCGTATTCACAAAACATCTTAAGGCTAAAAGTACCTCCTACTGTGAGAAAAAAAATTATTTTAATTAATTTTAATTTTAATTAATTAATCCTAACTTTAGGATTCCTAAATCTTTGGTCTAAGAGTAATTCACAAGGCATTTTAGCTCTAAAACCAGCTCCTAAATTCTGACAAGTTAGCTGGACTACCCAGTGGTGTATTTGGTGCTATGGATGGGACGTATGTCCAAATTATTGCACGGTCAAAAGATTGAAGGCGTGTTCGGCAACAGAAAAAAATTTCATAGCATCAACACACAGGTGGTTTTTGATGCTGGCTACAATGTTATCCACGTTGTTGCCAAGTGGACAGGCTCAGCATATGACTCCCAGATGCTACTGCAGAGTGGCCTGAGGCCACTGTTTGAGGGCGGCAGTGTAGTAAATTGGTTAAGGAACTGGCCTTGTAACCGAAAGGTTGCAGGTTCGATTCCCAGGTAGGACACTGCCATTGTACACTTGGGCAAAGTACTTAACCTGAATCGCTTCAGTATATACCCAGCTGTATAAATGGATTATATGAAAAAAAAAAAGGCTAAGGTGTAAGTTGCTCTGGATAAGAGCGTCGGCTAAATGCCTATAATGAATATAATGAGAAGCATCATGCTAATATAATCTTATAATCTGCGATGAGACGCATAACAAGGTTCATTTATGTATAAATGCATTTATGCTCATTTTTGTATGGGCTAAATACGTTGAACGATAGTGAATAAAATATCGTTGTCTACTGCAGTTGAAAATAATTGGCCTATTGTCCCGTTTCCTGCGGCGGATGTTTGTAGCTTGAATTCTGCAATCTCTGCCCTCGCCTGAGACTGCAAATAATGCTCACATTCATCGGTGGGTCCGGACAGAAGAGGGAAAGCCGCAATTATGTGGAAGCAAACTGTACATGTTCCCACGATTCATGGCTTTTGAAGTGGGGTCCCGACTCCAAATTTCCCCATTAATAATGTCCTTCCTTTCATGAACCATTTGGGAAAGAAGTAAAAGCTGTTCTTGCGTCCAGTTTGGTTTTCATTTTCGTTTGCAGGGCAATGCAATGTCACACTTGTTGCTGTCAACCAAGGTTATTAGCCTAAATAATTAAAAAGGTTGTTTA